>JAPDEI010000034.1:0-443967 GCA_027569055.1 Aspergillus baeticus
TGTGTACACCCCAAAACAGGCCATGTTGTGGGCGTGTCTTTTTTACCGGGTGTGTTTATTAAACAAAAGGGGGGTACTAAATATATTATAAAAAAAACCAAAAAAAACCAATTTTTAGCGGGCCAAAGTTTTATTTCCAACAATTTTCCCGGGTTTTTTGTGGTTCTCCAAAACTGTTCCCCCCCCCCCCCCCCCCCCCCAAAAAAAAGGAAACTTGTTTACCCATACCCCCATTTAGCATGCGGATACCTTCAACTACGAGAGGTGGCTTGCAGAGGATTCGGGAAAGTTACTAGAGTCCTTTGTGCCATTCTCTGTGGGACCTCGTGCCTGTATTGGCCGAAAGTACGTCTACCATTTCGCTGACCATTTATTTCTTGTTAAAGAGGCTATATTATTGACACTGCGGTAGCTTTGCTTGGATGGAAATGTTCAAGACCCTGGCAGCGCTATTCAAGCTTTTCCATATTGAACGAGTCCCAGACGGTGACACACAACTGCGGGAAGGGTTTTTTGTAAAGGCCAAGGAGTGCCATGTTACTCTGCGCCGGAGGTAGGATTGAATGGATCTAATGGAGTTTGAATCTTCTAGAATATATCGTATGAAAGTACCATGTATGGTATACAAAAACGACCCTTTATCTTGGCATTTATTTGCACAGGGAACGCGTCCGTCTGATGAAATTCTCTTCTGCGGATTCTATTCTTATGCGAAACAGAATTTTAGTAATAATCAGATAATAACCAATATCCCTGTACCCTGGATTCTCCGTTAGCCCAGGTTAGACCACGCCTGGAGATAATGGCCTACCCCATATCAATGCAAGCCTAGGGAAAGGGGCTGAGAAGAAGAATAAACATCTTGGAAGGAAGCCAAGTCTATTGAAAGGCCATATAAAGGTTTGATTCTATTTCTTGATGCCTAAGACATACGATACATGAGAAATGAGCTGAAAAGAAGGCCTGCAAAAATGCCTGGTCACTGAGACAAATGTAATCGTGAAGTCCTAAAGTGTGAAGTAAAACTTTGGATGCGTATGGCCAAGATCGTCGATCTCCTCCGCAGACTTCTCAGCTACTCTATCATTCCGTCTCCCCGCAGCCTTCAATAGATTCTCCCGATGCAGGTTGCACATCGCCGCGCAAACAACAACAACACAGAAACTCGAAAACCCCAAGTTCAACGCATGCTCCTTGACATACTTCGGTGCGTCCGGAAGCACATATGCCCACGCGGCACTCAGCCCGCCGATATTCCCAAATCCCACAACCGCCCCGGCGGCGATGGCCCGCGTCATGTGGCCGGCGGTGTTATCCATGCACCAGGCAACGAACATGGGTGAGACGGTAAATGCGCCTGTAAGGCAGAGGAATATTGCAAAGTACCGTACAGCGGTGCGAATCGAGGCGAGGAGGAGGATAAAGCCCGTTGCTGTGATAGGCATCAGGCCGGCAATCCACACGCCGCGTTTTTGTGTCCGTCCAGAGAGCGTCGTTACAGTGACGCAGACGATCGTGGCCCAGAAGTATGGTGGGACGGAGAGGAGTTGGCTGTGGATACCGCTATAGCCCATCGCGTTTAGGATCGAGGGCATGAAGAGGGCCATGGAGTTCATGGTCAGAAGACTGCAGAGCGAGGCGACGCCGAGGAGGATCGTGTTAAAGATAAGGATGGCACGGCGGAGGTAGCGCAGTACAGAGTCCTCGACATGGCCAGCGCCCAGGTCTTGAGTGAGCCGTCTTAGTGTGACCTCCTTTTCGGCAGGGGTTAGGAAGGGCGCTTTTTCGACAGACGCGGGGATGAGGAAGAAAGCGAGTACTGCGATCAGCATGGATATGATCCCCTCGAAGAAGAATATGTTTCGCCAAGTATGCATGATGCCCCATGCTGGGATTTTGGAGAACGCCGTCGCGAGCAAGCCGCCAAATGCTCCACTCGCTGTTGTCAGCGATCCATTTAGGAGTGGTGATTTTCGGGGGGGTGCAGCACCTCAATGATGCCACACTGGAGTAGATGCCCACCCGGCTAACAAGCTCGCGTCTTTGATAACTAACGTGATGTGAGATGTGCTTTTCTTTCTGGACACCGCGAGGTAGCCTTACGAGCAGGAGAGACAATAAGTAAATAATGCCTGAACCCAGTTAGTGGTCAGTCAATTGTTGCCATGCTCATCACGATGACCCCAAAGCTAAATGTCAGGAATGGAAATATAGGGGGACGATTAGTCGCCATGCCTTCAATGTGACCTAGATTGCGCACTCCATATTTTCGGTCCAATAACTTTGCACAAGATATTCGCGGGACTTTGCTGCGTCAGTCATCTCGATTATGATCACTAACAAAGGAAGAGACCCGGAGAAATTTACACTTCGAAGAGAATGTATGGCACATAGAAGCAACTCAGCGCAATGTTAAAACGATAAGCGTCAAGCTGCAGATCCTCGCTCATGCCTAAGGTGTAGGGTCAGAGGAAAATCCTGGCATAACCAATGTTTAAGTGTCCAATACAACATACCTAGGACCCTTGCATTGCCTGCATTGGATCTATCAATGAATGCGAACAGATAGATCAAGGTTAGAATCGGCATTAACCGTAAATCGAGCTTGCGCTGTGCGCTCGCGGCGAGTGCTTGATCAGCCACGGACTCGTCGATAACATCCTCCTGGTGGGTGGTGCTGGCAAACGTGTGATTTTCCTCCATTCTGAGTTGGTCGCAAAATAATAGTGTAAGAGTTCTGGCTATTTGTTGTCGAAGTTGATTGAACTCGGAACCGGGTAGTTCACTGTATTAACGACTGGATGCCCCTGCACCGGTTAGTTATATACACAACTTCTGCTTCATTATCTCCCCCGCATTGCTACGCAGCCTGGGGAGATCGGGGCCTAGATCGGGGGCCCATCGGCTGTCAGATAGAGTTTGTCCGGGGATAGATCGGTTCTAAGCCGTGACCTCGGTCAGAGGTTTGTTGATAGGCTTTCTCATTCAGTGGCTTCGACAAGCCAAGAATTCCGTCTGGAAAATTCCAATTTTCAAGTGATGTATAACGCCGAGGGTGATACAATCGACCCAGATTTGAGGCCTGCGCAGGCAAGGAATCAGGTAAAGCCACAGCTCCTTGGGGATACATTTATAAGACATCCGATAGATTTATCGCAACAAGACGGGATTGAAAGAGATATGCAAAACACTTAGACGTGATTTGGCTCGTACTGGCCTTTTTTGCCGTTTATTGCCCAGTTAGAAATTCTGCCTGCCGAGTTCTTTATACATTCACATTGGACGGTGTGTAGCTAATGATAATGATCCGACCGAGAGCATCTCAAGCGTTTTATCGGTTGAGCAAATACGCAATTATGTAAATTTAGCGTCCTTGCTTCGAGCATTGAATAGAGAAAGGCCATCTAAACCGTCTCTTTCCTGTGCTGCACTCTGTGTAGTGCATGGAGTAGGCGTCTGTACCAGAGCGACTAAGTTCCCGAGTGCTTAATCATAAGGCTCGTGAGATCTAGTAATGTATTTTTGGTCTCTGCGCCAAACTGACCGACCATCTGCTATTATATAATGTAAGGAAGGAGAATATCAAATCTGACGGTGCTTTGCAATGAAGTAAAACGTGGTGAAGCCCCAGATCCCCAGTGCAAACTCTTCGACACCCATTTCCATTTTTGCTGCCGTAACCTTAGCCCAGTTCATTCTGGAAAAGACATCATCCGCTGGAAGACCGGTTTATTCGATTCTTTGTATTGGGTTTATCACCGACGCCCATTTTTAGTAACCTACTCCGACAAAACCTCTACATCCTCGGACTAGAGCGTGTTTTGCGGAAGATGTACCCCATATTACTCCACAAGTTGGAGAAGGGGTTAAAGTGGGATAATCCTAGGACTGGAAAGGCGGAGGAGCCGGGCTCTCGGGGCCTAAGGAGTCCCCCAGAAGCGTGGTTGGATATCGAGCTGGGGAAAAAACAGCGGGACAGTTGGAGTCACTGAGAGTGGAGTTATTGCATACTCACCGAGCATCTTAACCTGAAAAGGCTTAAACTCCACCCCAGGTTCGAGTCAGTCAATAGCTACCCGATGCCCAAAGTGCAAAACCCACATACAACTATATGGCTGTGTTCTCATCAGCCCGATATTTAAATTGATGACAGGCTCGTCCTTTCGAAGGCAGGAAAAGAGATAAACATAATATCGAACCCAACCGAAGCGCACAAAGCCTCAGAATGCGGACTCACGTCGTTTTCGCGCTGATTGCTATCGCAAAAGGCGTCAGTGTAGGTGCAATTCCTAGCCTACAGGTTGATACTACCAGTGGCAGAGCGTATGGCATGATCAATGGCTCCAACCCCGACGTAGTGCAGTTCCTAGGGATCCCATATGGCGAGGCCCCGGTTGGTAGTTTGCGGTTCAGCCCTCCCAAGATGAAGTTGCCCGTTGGCGATATCGACGCTACGAAATCTGCTCCAAATTGCCCTCAGTACTACTCCAACAACGCTACGCTCTATCCTTCGGTTTACGCCTATGACTCGCCTTTTTTGCAACCGCTGCCGGGATGGTCTGAAAACTGTTTGAATTTGAACATCTGGACACCATACACTCCGCAACGCAATAGCAGTGAGCTCTTGCCGGTGATCATCTGGATATTCGGCGGTGGCTTCTACGAGGGCGGTACTAATACATTGGGTTTCGATGCGTCCTACTGGGTCCAGCGCAGTAAATCCCATATTGTTGTAGCCATGAAGTGAGACGCTTACATCTAGTCAGATACTTCAAGTTAACACTGACACCTTCCAGTGCCCGGGTGAACATCTTCGGTTTCCCCAATGCTCGAGGCTTGCACGAAATCGACGAAAACGTGAACGTCGGGCTGATGGACCAGCGCCTGGCCATTGAATGGATCCGTGACAATATCGAGGCTTTCGGCGGCGATCCCTCAAGGATGGTGTCATGGGGACAGAGCAGCGGCTCGGCCAGCACCGACTATTTAAACTATGCGTATCCCGATGACCCGATTGTGGGAGGATTTATCCAGCACTCAGGAAGCGTCTTCGCTAAAGGTGAGAGCAAGGATCTGGAGATGTTGAATTTCACGTCTGTGGCTCAGAACGTCGGCTGCGGGAATCTCTCGGCTGCAGAGGAGCTTTCTTGCATGCGATACAATGCGAGCGCTGAGGATATTATCGACTATTACCAGAAGTACAACCTCAACCCCACGCAGGGTGCGCTAAGTTTTACTACAATTGTTGACGAAATCACAAAGTTTTCGAACTACACTGAGCGCGCCCTTGCTGGAAATTTCTCCCAACTGGTATTTTATTCCAACTTCCCCCCATCCTTCCATTACAACATGTATAGAGAATCATTACTAACATATTGAGTCTCTTCGGGGCGTCTAGCCAGTGATTTCTGGCACAAATAGACTTGAGATGGCGTCCCTTGTCAGCTGGCCCGGTCCCTCAGGCCCCAACATGACAGAGCTCGCAAGCACGACTTTGAGCCATCAGCAGTGCCCCGAGAACTACAACGCTGGGTAGGCCCCTCCTCCATCAAGTATAACTTACAAGCCTCACTAAACCCACATAGCCTGCGTGCCCAGCTTAACGTTACCACCTTCCGCTATCTCAACAATGCCAGTTTTCCCAACATTTCACCCCGGTGGTGGGAAGGAGCATACCATACCTCAGAGCTTCCACTCTTGTTTGGAACCTTTGCGGTTTACGGCAACGCCTCCGCGACACCACTCGAATATGCCACTGCGGCAAAATGGCAGGACCTCTACGTCGCGTTTGCACGCGACCCCGTAAATGCCCTCCCTGCCCTTGGATGGCCTTCGTACACCCCCGAGGGGCAGGTGTGGTTATGGAATCCCAAGGATGAGAATGGGGTGGCGGTTGCTGTATCGAAGCTGATCCCGGCTGAATCGGTCATCTCGCCTTGTGGTGATGTGGCATGGTCTATCAGTGAGCCTTAGTTCTTGAATTTTGAATATCTTTCGAATGTTGCGGGGACAAAGAGCGGACATTGTTGGCCATAGCCGTGTGGTGGACGCAAATAACGGATGCTGGGAATTCTGAACCAACTTTGCGTGTTTTGCTTTATCTGGCGTACAGGCATATTTGGTTGCCAAGTTGTCTTGCAAAGTGAGAATCTGTGACTTCTCTGCTCTAGGTAATTTTGCCATTATCGGGATACTGCAAGGGGAGCATGATCTAGGATTGATAGACCTTGCTGATTGGTGATCTACAGCATAACCTGACGGCATAGCATGGTAACAATAAGCTAATATAAACCCTAAACATCAACAGTGAAAACCTCCAACCGAGCCTCGCCCTCCCCACCAAGGTACAAAACATTATCTCCCTTATTCCGACTCGGAATTTTATCCAGCTGTGGCAACCCAGGCAGCCCAATCTTCTCACCACTAATCTTAAGCACCAACTGCTCCCCCTCCTCAAATATGATGCCCGTCGGCCAAAGCTGGATCTCTAGGCTAATCCTCTCGCCAGGCGTGAGCTTCTGCACCTTCTCATGCGATAGCGTCTTCCACGTCTTTCCTGATTTCTCAACAGAGACATCACGCTGAGACGCACGCAGGATTCCACTCGGACCGAGGTATCGGAAAATTCTGTTTGTTGTGAGTTTTTCCGTTTCCTCCGCTGATAGCGTATTTGGGATTCCGATGTTATCGTGGTAGAGGATCTTGCCGGTTTTGTCGGCTTTGAAGAGGTGGGTGTAGACATCTATGTCGTCGTCGGTGTGGGCGGAGATGTCAATAAATAAGGTGCTGGGACCGACGAGTGTGGTTTTCTTGGGGAAGATGTAGGTGAATGTTACCTCTTCTGGGGTATGGGATTTGTAGGTGATTTGTCCTGGCTGCGCTTTTGTCTCAGAGAGGTTTCTGTCGGGAGTGAGGTATAGTTTGTTTGAGACAGCAGAAGGGAGGTGCCATGGGAGATCATTGAATGGTCTATCTACAATTGCTGGATTGGAGTATCTAAGGAGTGCGAGCCGTACTGGCGGAGTTTGAAGCCAGTCGTTCAGGATATCTTTCAAGTAGTACTCGAAGAATTTGTTGAGGTCTTCTGTCCGTTCGGGTGTGTATAGATCGTACCACTCTTGAGTCGCGTGTAGAACAAGCCTGTGACCATTAGCAGACCGAGGTTCCATGTAAGTGGTAACGTAGAGCATACCATTTACTCTCATGTGGGATCTCTTCGAACGCGCGTAAAGAGCCAATGGTATGAATATCGCTCGAGTAGCTCGCGCCAATGTACGCCGGAACCTGAATCTTCGAGAAATCCGCGCGCTTGTCTTCAAAGTAATCGTTGGTTGTGTTGGTTGACTCGACCATGGAAGGCCAATTCTCCTGTTGGTTCCGACCTATTAACTGTCAGCTAATGTTAGCTCCATAAGAGGACAGAGGTTACATAGTTACCTTGCAGGGTGGACATAATCATGCGGGAGAATTTAGTCCACGGAATTCCGCCCCGGAACAAGTCCTCCCTATAAGGATCAGAAAGACCCTCGAGCGGCGCAATGGCAGCCAAGTGCGGAGGCTGCTCAGCCGCAATGAACCACTGGGATATCGCCAGCCAGGAATTACCAGCGAGCGCGATCTTCCCATTACACCACGGGAGCTTGGCGAGTTCTTCAATGGTGTCGTAGCCATCGCGGCCCTCTGCAGCACCCCACCACAGAATATCACCATCAGAGTCCCCAGTGCCGCGCGAGTCAACATTTACAACTGCATAGCCTCTTGGGACCCACTCTGCGGGGTCGAGTCTTGAGGCACGGTCAGCTAGATCCTAGCTTGCTATGTGGGGTGAAACATACCCTTCAAAATCCTCGTATCCAGACAACTTTTTCTCTGGGATGTTTGCTCGCAGTGGCATAAAGGAGAGATTGAGCAGTCCTGAGCTGCTCTTTCCGTAGGGACCCCACATCACAATCGCGGGCACCTTCTCCTTCGTCTTGGGGCGGTAGATATCCGCACGGATCTTAGCTCCGTCGCGGAGAGTGATTTCTTGATCTTGATCCAGGATGATAGGAGTCGGCAACGGTCGGCATGCTGGACGCTTCCTGTGTCCGGCCTCGAGTTCGACGGTTTTTGGTGATGCTGCGGGGTGATCCACTGGCGCGGCAGGAGCCAGCTTAACTTCGACAGATCCGACTTTGAAAGGCGCCATGGTAAAGGATTTCTCTTAATTGATGAACACTAGTTGTAGGAGAATATACTGGCTGTTCATAAACTCACAATGCTGGATCTTTAATACGAAGCGTCCGATTGCGGGGTCATAGGGTTCCCCATTGCCTAGGTACCTCTGGAGCTAGGTACCGATGGTATTTGCCGCCTGTAAGCCCACTGCACATCTCTGGTAGCATATGTCGTGTTTTAAGCATGAGGTATTAAGTTTCATTGGGCGTGGGAGACTGTGACTGGGTCATGGCTTCATCACAGATCAAAACCTCCGAGCCGATGGCCATACTTCCGCTTACATATACCACACCCCGCATGGTCAGCCAATGATCAAGTGTCTATGTCCTCTTTAGGAGGGTTCGTGCGGAGAGCACCACCGCTCTATGCTTGATAGAACCTATCCGGAGAAAACGACATGGCACTTCTACGGCACCGTGTCTGCCGAAATCGCCTCATCTTACAAATTATCCGGTAGATCCGGTGGATCTGATATCCCGCTTAGCTATATCATCCCACATCAAGCCGTCCGTTCTCATGCAATATCTCTGCAGGAACTCCCCATTCATGCGCCTGGCCAGGGATCCAACATCGAAGCCAAAGAATCAGACCAACCGCGCTCAGAATGTCTTTACTCCCCAATAAGTCAATCTATGCCACCGAAGACGCCCAATTCATCGTTCGGGATGACATCCACCACGATGACCTCGAATCTAACGAACTCCTAATCAAAACTCACTACTCAGGGGTAAACCCAGCAGACATCCGCCACTCCACTCTTCTCGGTATCCGGTCTACAGTAGTCGGCTACGACTTCGCTGGCCGAGTTATATCCTCTCCTCCATGGTCAAAGTATAAAGAAGGCGACATCGTCGCAGGGTACACCCCGTCAGGCCTGGGCCGCCCAACCAAATACGGCGCTCACCAAGACTATCTCGCCGTACCGCAAGATGACATTTTCACAGTCCCCCCGAACCTCCCTGAGACCCATGCTGCCACTCTCGCGGTGGTATTCATGACCGCCGCCGATGCGATCCACAACCTCTTCAAAACACCTCTTCCCACCACGAATCCGGTATTCATTACTGCTCCAATGCTCATCTGGGGCGCATCTTCGTCAGTTGGAATCTCCGCTATCCAACTTGCTCGCGCAGGCGGGTACAGGAATATCTTCGTCACCGCGTCTCCTGGTCGGCATGCGCTACTCAAGGACCTCGGCGCAACACAAGCATTCGACTACTCCTCTCCCATTGTGATCGAGGAAATCAAATCCGCTGTCGAGTCGCTCGGCGAAGGCCCCATCACCCACGGTCTCGATGCAGTAGGCTCAATGAGCTCCCCTTCCTCCGCCGATCTCCTCGCACAGGCAGTTCCTGATCACTCAGCTGTTCTCGCCTCTGTCGTTCTCAGACCCGGCACTAGGTTTCAAATGCCTGTTGCAGCGATCAAAGATGGCTGGACTATTCACCCGCCCGGAGCGCCGCGGCCGGTTAACATCCCCGCTGCTCCGACACGCCACTGGAATGCGTGGAAGGCTCTGTTGTGGGCGGTGGAAAATTATGGTATGAAGTTTAAGTTTCCGGTAGTGGAGGTCTTGGATGTTACGACAGAGGAGGCATTGGGGGAGTTGGCTAAGGTTGCGGAGGGGACGAGGGGGTTTGGGAAGGTTGTGCTCAAGCATCCGTTTAGGTAGTAGGAGTGCCTTACAATGGCTGACCCAAATTCCCCACCCAGACTAGAGTTGGCTGTTAAAATATAGAAGCTCTAGTAAGGTTCTTGATGAATACGGTGCGCACAGATACACATTGTGTCTCGTTAAAAGCTATAATCATGGTAAACAATCTACTCCTTCGACATATCCTCCCGCACCTCCACAACCCCCTGTCCCTCATACGGGTCAACTTCCGTCCTCGAAAATCTCCACGCCGGAACACGCTGCTCGAACAGCACATCCAGCTCCTCGTACGTCCTCCCCCTCGGCTCCGGCACCCGGAAGACCGCCCACACAAGACAAACCAGACACGTGCCGGCCCAGAAATACGCGGACCGCGCACCCCAGTCCCACGACTCGCTGTTCAGCTGGTAATTCGTCAGCACATTGACGACGATGTTGCTGATGTTGTACCCGGCGCGCGCGAGGTTGATCGTCTTGGCCTTCAGCCGCGTTGACGAGAGCTCGGAGACGAGCGAGTATGTCACGGGCCCGATGCTGATATCGTAGACGAATGTGAAGACCATTAGCATGACACCGATGGCCCATTTCGCGGCATTGTTGGAATCGGGTGCAAAAGAGAGACTTCCTGTTATGATGAGCAGTGCGAAGAGGGTGGACAGGCCGAGGAGGTGGATGCTTCGCCGGCCGAGCTTCGACATCAGGAGCCATGACGCCATTGTCCCTAGGACGCCGAGCGCGTATTGGCCCAAGCTCAGGTTGAACGAGTGCACTTGCGGTAAGCCGGCCTGCACGCAAAAGTACGCGAAGTAGCCCATGAGATTCTGGCCCGAGAGGGTCTGCACGATCCACACGCCGCAGACGATTTCCGTGCGGCGGCGGTTGACCCCCCTGAAGCAGTCGAGGTAGCTGGTTCCCGCGGACAGCGATTTCTCAAGCTCGTTGGTGTGCTGGATCATGGCGATTGTGCTGTCCGCGTCGAAGGTCTCGTCCTTCGGCGAGGTGAGCCGCTGCAGGGCTCGCTTTGCGCCGGCGATGTCGCCGCGTCGGACGTGCCACCAAGGGGATTCGGGCGCGAACAGGATCCCAATCAGGATTGGCAGCGGCCACGCCCACTGCACTGCAAAGGGGATCCGGTAGGACCATTGGTCCATACGCTGGAAGGAGCCGCGATTCACGCCTGCGGCGATGAATTGGCCGAATACCCAACACATGTTGATATAAGTAGTGAGATAGGGCCGCAGCACGACGGGACAGACTTCAGATGCGTAGGCGGCGGGGAGGGTCTGGAAGATGCCCCAGGGGATACCAGCAAGGATTTCGGCGGAGAGGAGCATTTGGACGTTGACTGCGAAGAAGAAGATGAAGATGACGGCGTTCATTGCGATCAGGGCGCAAATCATCGTCCAGCGGTAGCCGAGGCGTTCGGAGACGAGACCGCTGATGATCAGGCCGATGACCTCGCCCACGCGGGCGCCGTTCGAGAGTGCGGATTGCCACGAGGCAGGGACGTTCCAGTCCCCATCGGACGTCTGGACGCCGTATTTCTGGTTGAAAGCCGGTGATGCGTATAGGGATCCAAGCAGGGCCAGATCGTAGCCCTCCATGATAAGCGTAGAGGATAGTAGGACTGACCATGCAACAGCCTTCGGGTACAGGCGAAGGCCCTGCCAGAGTGTCATGGTCTGCTCTTGGTGGGCGGCATGTCTGCCATGGGACAACGCCTGCTTGGGCTGCGTGTCAGTTGTCTCCGACATGGCGCAGTAGTCGATGGAGAGTGAGAATAGGAATGAAGGTGAAAAGAGAAGATAATGAGCAGTGAGTGGCGGCCATTCGAGCCATTTTATAGCTGGAGGCCACTAATACAACTTGTGTATAAACGAAATCCCCCAAAGAGTCCTCGCGTGGCAGAGTGTGCATGATCTGGGGGATTCCCCGCAAATTTTCCTGCTCTCCAACTCGATCCAGAAGATTGATCGGCCGCTCGGAGGCAAGTCGGCGGTTATCAGCGTGAATGCCCTGTATTACTAGCGCCCCACGAAAATGTTTCCAAAGCTATCTATTGCCCCATCACACAGTCTGACTAATATAACAGGAGGGGCCGAGTTTCAGACAGGTCCGCGACTGGACAAACCTCCGACTTGACCCCGAGAGTGGAGTCGGAGTCGGCAGCAATGCGGTGCAACTGCAGAAACCAGAAGCCATCAGGGAGCGAATAGGGTATAAAGCAGTCTTCCTCGTTAGCCCATAGTCCTAAAAACAAAGATTTTGCTTAGGCGAGCACCATGTCCCCAACCGCCATCGAGACCGTCCCGACGGGGACTAACAACTGGTGGAAGGAAGCCACCATCTACCAGGTACGAAAGAGACCTTACTCCAACGGTAGAAGAAAAGGATTACTGACCGGATTAGGTCTACCCAGCCTCCTTCAAGGACTCTAACGGTGATGGATGGGGCGATATACCCGGGGTAATTGAGAAAGTGCCCTACTTGCATTCACTCGGCGTCGACGTCGTCTGGCTCTCGCCCATGTACGACTCGCCAATGCTGGACATGGGCTATGATGTCTCCGACTATGAGAATGTCCTACCGGCGTACGGGACAGTTGCGGATGTAGAGAAGCTGGTTGAAGAGTGCCACAAGTATGGGATGAGACTTATTCTAGACCTCGTGGTTAACCACACAAGCGACCAGCACAAGTGGTTCCAAGAGAGCCGGAGCAGCAAAGATAATCCCAAGCGCAATTGGTATTTCTGGAGACCGCCTCGCTATGACGAGCAGGGCAGTCGCTTGCCACCGACGAATTATCGCGGGTATTTCGCCGGAAGCACCTGTTTGTCTACCCTTCATTCCTCGTTTCATCGCAATGCTGACATTCCGAAGGGACGTGGGATGAACACACACAAGAGTACTACCTCCATCTCTACGCGAAGGAGCAACCCGACCTAAACTGGGACAACCCAGAGACCCGCAAAGCAATTTACGACAGTGCCGTCCGATTCTGGCTGGACAAGGGAGTCGATGGGTTCCGTGTGGATACTGTGAACAAGTATTCTAAATACACCGATTTTCCCGACGCCCCAATCACCGACCCAAAAAGCTACATCCAGCCTGCGATTGGAATGTGGTGCAACGGTCCACGGATTCATGAGTTTCTCCGAGAGATGTACGACGAGGCGCTGGACCCGTATGGCGATGTGGTTACCGTGGGAGAGCTGGCCAACACTCCTGATCCTGCGCACGTCCTCAAGTACGTCGGGGCATCGTCGAAACAACTCAGTATGGTCTTCCATCTCGATATCGGGCATATTGGGATGGGAAGCCTGGAGGACAAGTACATCCTGCATCCGTGGAAACTGACAGACATGAAGTCGATCGTGTCCAAATGGCAGACGTTCATCGAAGGCAGCGACGGGTGGACGACTGCCTTCTGCGAGAACCACGACAACGGCCGGTCCGTGTCGCGGTTCGCATCCGACGCACCGGAGTTCCGCGAGAGGTCGGCTAAAATGCTTGCACTCATGATGGTCGCGATGACGGGAACGTTGTTCCTGTACCAGGGACAGGAAATTGGCATGATTAATGCCCCGCGGGACTGGCCGATCGAGGAGTACAAGGATATCGAGGGACTCGGATACTACCGTGAGGCACAGAGCCAAGTTGCCAGCGGCGTAGATCCGACACGGGAGGAGCGAATCATGGATGGGCTGCGTGTCCTGGCTCGCGATCACTCTCGACTCCCCATGCAGTGGGACGATTCTCCAGAGGCAGGGTTCACCACAGGTGTGCCGTGGATGCGAACTCACAATCTGTATCGAGAGATCAACGTGAAGAAGCAAGAGGCGGATCCGGCGAGCGTGCTCTCGTTCTGGAAGAAGGTACTGCAACTACGCAGGGAATACCGCCAGCTATTTATCCACGGGGCGTTTGAGGTCCGAGACTTTGAGAACCTCGAGACTTTCTGTTTCCTCAAGTCCCGCGGGGAGCACAGAGCGCTTGTAATCTTGAACTTCACGGCGACTGAGCAGCCGTTCACACAGGAAGCATCGACGGGGAAGATGAAGCTGCTCATCAGCAATTACTCCGAGGCCGGTACATCTGGTATACTGCAACCCTATGAAGGGAGGATATATGTCAACCGCATTTAATCCATTAACCGCATTTGATCCATTAGATCGTTTATAGCCAATATTTAATCCATTTCGCATGCACTATTCGAACCTGAGGGATGTACACAGTAATAGTTCACATTAGAGAAATTAATAGTCCACAGGTCATAGGCTCCAATCAGCCGCGCCATACTGGCTTTGGCTTCTCGATTGTCACAGTATGGCCATCCAAATCCTGTATATGCCCTCCTGGAAGAGGGTTCCCTGATACTGGGTTGCCACCTCCAAGTAGACCCTCGTTACGCAGTACCCCCTGTCTCTCCTCGTATCGCGGCCGATGATGCTCGACAATCGCCGACCCCACCAATGCCATAATAATTGCGACCCAAGGACCCCACTGCCCAACGGCATAGCTCTCCTCGCCCATGGGGATGTTGACCCCATAGTGAATGAACGCTTCGTCCAACACCACGACTACCAAACACACGGCCGCCAATGAATGCGTGACTGGTCCCGCCCGGTACCGGCGTTGACCCACCTCCAGCAGCCGGCCGGCCTCCCGTGAGGCTTCCTTTTTCGCGCGAGTATACCTTCCGTAACCGTCGTCACAATGGCAGTATCGCTGCGCTGAACGACTCAATTCGGATCTTGTATAGTACCGATGGACTTTGATCAGGCGATACGCTGAAGTGACGATTCCGAAGACAATAGCCAGGTATATGGAGGCGGTCAGGAGTTTACTTCGACCCTGGGAGACTGTCCCTGCCGGCACGATGGAAATCTCGTCCGGTCGGCGAAATGCCTGCCGTTTGTTGAAACAGGCGTATGTACAGTTGAAAGGGATAAGAGCGAGTTGTGCGGTTGTCGTCAGAAGCACCGGGTCCTCAATATCCGTTCTATTCATCACAGCTTCAGACGCCGAGTAACAAGGACTCTCGCCCGGATAATCCCGCCACATTGCAATCACAGAGCAAAAGGTTCCAATCATCATCATTACCGCCCAGTATTTAAACACGGGGCGTGCAGGGGATTCGCGCAGGAGTTCGGAGTAGTCGAAAAACACGGTCGCTGCGAGGCTTCCGACGCTCACTATAGCAAAGGTGCCCAAGCAATCGAGGTCAAGCAGAGAGTCCCGTGATACGCCGGCTAGAATAACGGCGTGGAGCGCCGCTGAGGCAGCAAATGTCATCGCTGTACCGAGGGCACCGGCGACTAACCACGGAGATTTTTGACTGACGACCGCAAAGAGCAGAAGTGCGTAATAAAGAAGCCGCTGAAGCAGAGCATATTGCCCGCTTACTGGATAGATACATTCAATCTGACCCGCGTCTGTGGTGGCATTGTAGAAGAGGAAGCTCGATGCCGATGCTTGAGGAAGTATCGTAAAGTAAAAAACAGTAAGAAGGAATATACTCTTCTTGGCTGCCATTTTTGTCTCCTACCTTGACCTGTATCGTGCTACGAAGAACCGAGTGTTCATCAGGGAAAGGGTGCCTTAATAACCTTCCTCGAATGTCAGACATGAACACCAGGGTCAGCCTCGTATTGCTGCAGATTCATCACGTTGTGTAACTTCCGAAATCAAAGCCTCACGTTTGTTGCCTGTTAATTGGCGGACGGTGAACCGCTAAAGTCTCGCTGCAGCTGTGCAGGGGCACAGCCACATTTGACAGCCACTGGTCGCTCGTCTCGGCATATGTATCCAGCTGCCAAGCATCAAAACGCCCAATCCAAGATTGCCTGGTCCAGATTCTAGTAAGACTAGGCAAGGCTTACACCGAAACCCTCCCGAAGTGGCCGTGGTCTCATTAACTGATTGGTTGGTTCTACGGGAGCTGATCGACACGAAGCTCAGAAGATTTGGCTTTGTTGGGTAGCCATGCGGTGTGGCTATGTGGCGAGAAGAACGTCTCGTCCAGAAGGCCAGGGAACAAGTACCGCGAAGGACTAACTTGCAGCCCAGCCCTTGGGATAAATCGTCGAGGCAGATGTTGCAATTTACTTGCAGTAGTCCCGCCGCATAAACAAGTGCCGCGATCGCGGGGGAGTGGATTGGAACAAAAGGCAAAAGTAACTCGTTTAATGGGCCAAGTTAAAATGGTTGATGGGCGAGATGTCTCTGACGATTTATTGGGCGCGTCACGAGCGCTTGGCACTTCGGGCCACGCGGGCTGATTCGGAAGAGAAGCTGCTTCAGAAATATATATCCTCTCAATGGCATCCGACAAGCCCATCACAATCGCCTGCGACGCTTGTCGTCGGCGCAAAGTCAAATGCGATGCTCAGCAACCCTGCAATCGATGTGAAAGTGCTGGGCTCATTTGCTGCACGACGAGTGTCCGGCGCAAGAAAGGCCGACAAGGGGCCACCGCGACCGTTCTGCAGGAGCTCCGAAAAGCCCCCGAGCCCCTTCACACCAATACTAATAATGTTATCTCAACGCCAACGTCGCAGCCAGCTGTGATATCCGATCATTTCATTCGAAAATCGGGTCTCCTGACGCCAAACTTGGTGCAAAGTTGTGCGGACTATTTCTTTCCTCGCATGCTTGGCACAGTCCCGATCCTTCTTCCGACGACATTCCAGAGCCATGTTGATCGCATGTCCGAGTGTCTACACTCATACTGTCTCGTCGTTGCATTTTGTGCGTTCATATTCATGCAAACAGGATATATGTCGAGCCACGACCTAGAGAATCCCACTGTAGGTCGTGGAAGACCACTACTTGACGAAGCCTTGGCTGCTCGACGGCATCTCGATCCCTTTGCAGCGCCAACTCGTCATGGGATAACGATTGCCTTTCTACTCTACGGCTGCCAAATTGGAATGGGGAACCAGCGACAGGCGTATTACTTCTTACGCGAAGCCACGACTCTCTATACGGCTGGTATGCTGGACCAGGCGGACACTGGTGTAGATAATAATGCCGGAAACTTGTTTTGGCTTCTTCTCATCTCAGAGAGGTGAGATCTATATGTTTCGGTGTCGCTTCAAAGGGCTATTTTCCACTACTAATGCGTTGTTTCTAAGGGCCCACGCCATCCGAAGGCACCGCCCCATCACATTGCAGATCGCCCCAGACAACCCCGTCCTGGACGATACACAGTCCGACCCCTATAGTATCGGCTTCCGCTGTCTGGCAGAGCTCTACCGGCCATTTGACCATACGTTCCTCAGCCGTTGGAATGGCACCGACCCGTCTTCTTCTCGAGAGGTGTTGATTCAACTGGAAGAGCACCTACACCAAGCGGTGCCTGCAGACCTTGAGCTACCAGATATTCTTTTAGCAGATCTCCGCATATCGCAACAATGGCTCCGAACAATGATCTGGCAGCTCGCTACATCCACTGGATTCCTTTCGAGTACCCCTTCCCATCCGTGCCTGGACTTCGCTTACCCGCTGCAAATCGCGCGCGATTTATCCCTGGCTACGTGGAAGCTATCCAAGGAGAGCTTGGAGACACATGGTATTGGACTAGTATGTTTCAACCGTTCAATAATAGTATAGAAACAGTATATCGCTAACGCCCTCTAGGTTGAGAAATTATTTGAAATCACATGCACCCTCACAGACGTCATGGCGTGCCTATCTCCAGCCGGACTGCGGTCATCCAGTTTCGACATTGGGCCTCAGGACTATCTAAAGCATTTCTGCACGCTTGTTCACGGGCTCCCTGGTGGCCAGAACAAGTTCCTACCCCTCTTACTAGCGAAGATTGGCCAGACGCTTCCATCCATGCTCGCCCCGGTCACTCGACACCTCGGGCTACCAGTGCAGGGTCAGCTAGCGCCGGCGGATATGCATATGGATATGGGATCACCAGTCGGCTATCGAAATGACTGGTATAAGGCGTTCGACTGGGGTGAGATGAGTCGGATTGGCGATAAGACGCCCGAGATTGAGGGGCAACCCCCATTTGGTGAGGGGCTCTGAGCTTCTGGTATTCGTGGAGTAGCGTGCATTATGCGCCCACAGCGGCCGCCACAAGTTACCTCAAGAGGCTGAGTTACTGAGACGCTATCCCAAGTATATCTAATACTGCATTTATGAACTATGTTCTTGGTCTGTTCAGAAGTAAAATACATAAAGAAGGTGCTTAGATCGACCTTTCCCCAAGAAATGAACATTAAGCTATGGCGTATCAAGATTTATCAGCAATATCTTCAAGTATAACATCCGTAGCCTTCTCACTTGCCATATAGATCGGAAGAGCAATGAAAAACCCGGGGATTCGGGGAAAGATAGACGCATCAACAACCCGCAAATTGCTAACACCACGAACACGAAAGCGCGAATCTAGGACAGCCTTTGGGTCTTCGTCGGCTCCGATTGGACAGGTACAAGAAGCATGGTGACCCCAGGCCTCGCTTTTAATGAACTCTTCGATCTCTTCGGCAGACTCCAAGCGGCGGCCGGGCGACTCCTCCTCAATCGGCCCCGTGACAAACTCCGGCACGTCATCCATAATGCGCCGTGCGATGTGAAATCCCTCAGTTATTCCTTCGAGGTCGCGTTTGGTGGACTCGGCTTCTCCGGGCTCGGTTTGAAAGTAATTGAAGTTGATATCGGGCACATCTCGAGGGTCAGCGGAGGTGAGTTTGACAGTTCCGTCTTGGTTATGCGTGTGGGCCTTGAGCACTGCCCAGGTAAAGTGTCTCTTATCCAGATTGGTGTTTTTGGAATAGCCGGGGTAATAGCCGCGGAAAAGTGCGGGACCGCCGAAGATGAAGAGATCGGGGTCTTGATCGGCGTGGCCTGACTTCTTCACCATGGCGAAGGCAAGGCCACTCGACTTATAAGGCCCACTCTGGTTCTTCCAGGCATCGAGACACGGATCTCCAGGCTTGCCGAAAGTACATTCCTGTAGAAGGCGGAAATTACTCGAGAATTTGCTAACGATGGGGACTTCGTAGCGGTCCTGGAGATTGGTGCCAACTCCCGGGAGGTCTTTGACCAGGGGGACATCGAACTTCTGTAGCTCCTCTTTGGGCCCTATACCGCTGAGCTTGAGAAGCTGTGGTGTTCCGAACGCTCCAGCCGCGATTATTACCTCTCGCGTAGCTAGAACATGAGCTGTTCCACTGGTTGAGGCTGGGCTTGACCGGGGGTCAGCTCTATACAGGCTCTCGCCCTCGAGAAACTCAATCCCAATTGCCTTGGGAGGTACTGTGCCATTGGACATAGGATTCTGGTCGAAAAGTACACGCGTGGCTAGGCAGTTCGTCCTAACCTCCAGAGGGTGCTCCCGCGTGGTATCCACAATATACTCGCGGGGACCATTACGCTTTCCCTGATACGTGGATGAAGGGATCTGGTAAATTCCCTCTTGTCTGTCCCGGCGACTATCAATCGAATTCATGTCCCGCCGCAAGAGGCCAAACAGTTGCGAGACTTTGTCAACCAACCCGAATATCCCGTGGCCCATCGCAGAAGCAGCCGCACTGATGATCGAGAGGAGCTTGAAGTCGCTGAGAGCCGGTTTCAGGTCTGCGCGCTCTGTACCAAGCCAGCCGGAAAAGCCATGGCCCGGAGTGCCCTCTGCAAGATACGAACAGCGCTCCAGGCGCTCAAAGTACTTGCGCATATGGTGCGGCTCCCACGATGAGTCCCCAGTGAGAGCGGCAATATTGGACCAGTCGCTATCATGCGGATAGACCGTGACCATTGCGTTATGCGCAGTGCAGCCACCGAGTGTCCCGGCGCGTGGGTAGAGAATTCCTTTTGCTTTAGATCCCGCCGGAGGGTTTAGTCCAACGTATACCTGTCCAGCCGGTGTTTCATAGGCCATTTTCGAGTCCTTCCGCGCCATTTCTTCGTCCCCGTAGTGTTTGACGTAGTAGTCCCAGCGCATGTGCTCGTCTTCTGTAGAGTTGAAGTGAAAGGCTGGGACTTGCTGAATTAGATTTGACCCCTGGTCATCGCCTGCTTCGAGGAGGACAACACTGTGCCCTTTGCGGGCAAGATTGGCGGCGAGTGGGCCTCCACCAGCGCCCGAGCCGACGATAACGTATTCGTTTACAGCGGCTGTGCCGGCTCCCCCATCGTTTTTGGGGACGCTGGTCCCATCAGGAGCTGGAATATCGGCGTCTCCTGAAGTTTCCATGATTCGGCGACTGTGGTTTATGGCTATCGAATGCCGTAGGACATAGACTATGACTACTGTGGTACGTCTAAGACCAAATAGCACACTTTATATCTTTAGTATATCAACGCGCTGCTTATAAGCCGGGGTCATGCTGCCGTCTGGCCTGTGGGGTCGGTCCAACCATGGTTTATGGAGTTGCGTGTTGAGTACAAAGCCCCATGCAGTTCTAGAGCCCTGTCAAGCCAGCAGTTGCAAGGTCATGTGTGCACATGTGTCGGCAAGCAGGTTCCCGCTTTCGGCCAGAGGGTATAGGATGAACCACGGTTGCACACTCGGGTGGTTATTGCAAGTAAACTCAATTAACCTCAAAGGTGAGATCACCACTCCAGGGAATAGATAGCCTCGGGATAGTTTCTTTGGACATGTACTACGGTTCTAGGCTGATTCTGGAAAGCTGATCGGTGGCGTGACTATGCGCGATCCTCGATTATCCGTCCCCGAGCGGTAACTTAATCTGTGTAGAGCAAGGCCGGACGCCTATCCCGCGGACGATTTGTGCACCTATTGTAAATTTCGGTTCCCTATGCTTATGGTGAGAGCCGGGCCTAGGTTTGGATTGAATCAGTGGTGTAATATCGACGGAAAGATAAGTCCCGTCCGATTTATCCAGTGAGTGAATCATCATTTGCACAGTAGCTGGGACCCTTAGTATATGCACTGAAGGCCACAAGTCAATTGCTGATTGCATCGAAAATCTATAACCTCGTAGTTGTCACCCCTAACTATGCTAGCCTGTTTAACATGTTTTAATATAGATACTACTAATTTATTTAGAAGGAGAAACGAACTTAAAAATAAGAATAGGATGTATAATTACGGTTTATTGTATACAAAAGGTACATTTATACTAACTTATCTTTTTTAATTTAATGGTCTTGGGGCTTTCTAACATAGTCTAGCTACTAGTATAAATTAACAGGGTTTTGATTTAATTCAATTCAGAGTCCATCTACCAGAGCATACTACATCCTATCCAGATTACAATAAGAGACCTATTAGAACACGCCGCCAAATTTGGAACTTCCCAAACGATAGACTGTCTAATCTCATTGCACGATTGGCGGCCGCAACAAATGTGCGAACCATGTTTTGCTGCTTTGCTTTTCCATGGACTTAATCTGCTGGTCAAGATCTGGCCACGCTTCCGCTTGCGGAACTTGGTCTTGGTAGAACTTAAACCTTAAATGATTTAGAATATTTCTTTTACACGTTCTTCTCTGGTGGTTGGAAATTCAAAGGTTATCCGGCTCAATGGGAGAGTGGTGTGCGCCGTGGGGGTTAGTAGCACAAGGCTGTGGCTCTCCTGATCACGACTCTTGCTTGGGGTATTTATTAACTAGCCCTCGCTGATGAATACAAACCGGGGTCGCTAGATGGATTCACCTGCCAGCAGAGAGACGCGGACAATGGCCGTTGGTACTGGGTAAAAGATGGTACAGAGGTCCCAGAATATCAGGCAGAGGGGGAGAAGAGTATGACTATTGCTTATAAACAGGGCGACGATGTAGACTACGGCATTCAGGGGCCCATGTCGGACTCACTACGCCCAAGAAACACTCTACAGCAACCGGACAATGCTAGTTGAATGCACAATAAAGGCAAATAAAAGGAATGTTTTCTAGCACTTATGTATTTCCTTGCAGGAGGTCTGAATATTCAAAGTATACAGGCAGAGATGCCACATTGAATGGGGGTGCAAGTGTTCGATCTAGGAGTCCAGGCCATTAAAGATACCCCAGTATTAGTTCTCTTCTCGTATAAGAGCATGAATACCAAAATAGTTGTCATTTTGTATCCAGGAGCTTACGCATAAGGAATTCGTCCAGATACGCTGACTCAGACGCATCTGGCCTGGGTGATTAGGTGTTACGAAAGTACTATTGATCTCATGCGATGGATAGGCGTGGGTGGGGTAGTGGTAGTTGGGTGAAGATATGGAGGGTCCTTCCTCGCTATATTGCTATGGTAGGAAAACCCAACGCACAAGGCCAAAGCCGTACAATATGATCTGGACAAATCCCACGCTCCTCTCAGTCACTGGAGTAGAAGCTACTAACAGGCCATCCATTAAACACGCTATAATCAGCCAACGGCGACGAGCCGTGCAACCTCTCATAATGTCGCCGATTCCCCCAATCCCGCGCCTCCGTGTGCGAGTCATTATTCGCAGCATACTCACCCCGCAAAAGCGCCGCAATCTGCTCTCCCGCACCACGCCCCTCAAACCACGCGCCGTGTAGGAACCCAAAGTACTGCGCGCTCGTCGCTTCGCCAGCAAACCACAGACGGTCGACATTCGCGCGCAGGTTCTCGTGCATTTCAAGGGTCGTGGACGCCGGCCAGTTCGAGTAGCTTCCGTATGCCCAGGGCGTCGTGCTCCACCGCGGGTACATGAATGCCGTTGGCTCCGGGACCGTGATTTCGGGGAACATCTGGCGGAGCACGGCCATGACCTCGGCTTTTGTCTGCTCGTTAGACTGGCGCTCGATGCGGTGTGCTTCGTCGGACACGACCGTGACGAAGATAATGTTGGATTCGGGGATGAAACCGGGGCCTGAGAGGGATTGCCACACGGGGTAGTAGCCCCGGGTTGTGGGAGACGCGTAGAGGAAGTACTGTGTGTCGCGCGGCCAGAAGGTCTCGTTGAACTGGAGGAAGATTTTGGTGTACGTGCCCATGCTGAATTTTTCGATTGCGGTTCTTTTCCAGTAGGGGAGCGTGGGGCTGAATGAGACTGCGTCGTCGTTTTGAAGGACACCGAGGGAAAAGGTGCACACGGCATAGGCGGCTTCCACGCAACTCCCGTCTTCCTTGTAGACAGTGACTCCATCATGGGTGTAGGTTATGTTGGCAATTCTTGAGGATAGATGAACCCGAGGATCGTCTTGATTTAGGAAGCTGAGTGCCTCCTGCTGGATAATCCGGTTATAACCGCGCTGGTCCCAGACAAAGTTGTTTTCGTCGTTGAATTGATTAAAGGTTAGGTTCGATCCGGCCACTCCAAAGATGAACGAGCTTTCTTCCGGAGAAAACGCGTCTTCCCAGTCTAGTCACCCTGGTCAGAAGGAAAAATCATGACAGTCAAAAGTTGCCAATCAACATACCCCATTCCCACCATTCCACCGCCTGCCGAGCCATCTCGTTGGACTTGGGCTTCCAACCTGCGAGCGCCAGGCCAGTGCGAGCGGTTTGGTCCTGCAGGTTCTCCTTTAGAAGCACGCCCGCCTGCTCTTCGGCAGTTTCGTACAAAGTCTCGTAATCGTCCAGGAGTGCGGAATAGTCGGTGTACCCAGTCTCATTGTAGGTAAGTATGGAGCTGTAGTTAGAGAAGGTGTTGTTCAAACCCCACTTCTTTGCGAATGTCCAGATCGGGTTCTCTGTAGGTTGCCAGGGTCAGTCGTCGTCTGCTTGATTATTAAATAGTGTATATATCCCTTACCGGGACCGCCAGGTGACCCCAGTCCCTGAACCTGTTGGAAGTCAGTCCGCCTGTATCGAAATAGCCGAAATAGCCCTGAAAGGGAGACAGTGACTTCTAGATAAGGTGCTCACCCAATTAGCACCTAGCTCCACGGTATATGGATCCCCATTGGGGTCTCTGCCAAAGTTTGTATGTGTCACACGCCCTCCAAGTGTATCGCGATACTCGATGATCACAAAGTTGTCGATGGACGAGTTGGACAATGCTTGCTGCAAATAGCGGGTAAGAGATACATTATCATCCAAGCCTAAACATAAGGTCATCATACTGCCGCAGCTACTCCAGCCATACCGCCTCCCCTGCGCAGATCAGTTGCCGCCCAGTACCTGTAGCAAAAGAAAAAAGAACTCACAGGATTGCGACAGTTGTTTTGCTGCAAGACGTGGTATCGTCTCGCGGTTTCGGCACCGCGGCAACACATGGTTGCACCGCAAGCGCTGCTGCCCAAATCAACTTCTTGCTAAACATATCGTAGCCGAACAAAAAAAAAAGCAGAAGGGTGTCCAGCTGAAAGAAATAATTCAGACAAAGCCTGTTCATCTCTTTATATTATTCGATCTCTGCCCGGTGTTGTATCCCGCGCTGAGATATCTCTTCCGCTATGCGGAGTCCGGCAAGTCCATGCGGTGGGGTGGGGAGGCTGGGCCGATAAGCTTCGCTGTGAAGAAGGAAGATCCAGCCACATAATGCTTAGTCTCCCTGTGATGGGGTAACTAAAACTTGGTTAAGAGGATCTGCATCATATTCATCCTGTCTCGGCATCTCGTAGCGGTCTTCGAAAATGAATCGACGGCCATCCATTCGTTCAATGTATTGTCTGAGTTACCCGCGTCCCAGGCTATTTAGTTTAGTTGCAGTGCCTCTCTATTTCCATCCGTACGGCATTAGGCGTATATTGGCTTATTACTTGCTTAATTACCTGCTTACTTTCCTACTTGCCATGACTGGTTGCATAGGGGCCTAGGAGTAGGCAGATAGCCTAAACCTGAGGTAGGTTCCTCACTATCGTCTCCAGCGGGACACTGTTGACAGAAAAAAAGAGGAGGGCAGGCTTTTCTGAACCTAGCCTCTTAGTACGTTGTAAAAATAAAACACATAGATAGTGACAGGAGATATGATTCCCGTCCAAAGACGGTAGTATGGTGAAAAAGAAGTCCCGAGCTCACCGACATTCAGACTACGGTTGTTGAAGAGGACCGTAGTATCTATGAGAGCAGAATAAGCAAAAAGTCTGCCCTGTGCTTCACCGGAGTGCAATACCCCGGGGGATAAGCTAGTTGGCAAGAAACCGTGAGGCAAGTCAACGGAAAAGAGAAACGAAAAAGAGTGTGTACATATTGGCACATGCGGCCGAAAATGCGAAGAGGCTGCCATTTCTTCCAGCCATGAGCCCGCTCTTGACGAGATGCCACGGCTAAAATTTCATAAAGAAAAGAAAAGGACTATTCGAGCAAACCAGCCGAAGACGCCGATATGCAAGCCTAGCACTCCTGCACCCAGGTGTCCAGGTTCATCTTCTTGAGAATCGTCGAGACGAGGTCCGAACCCTGATAACCCTCACAAGCACTCTTCTTCTCACTGCTGCTAATAGACTCGCTATTCTCCTCACCGTTCGGATACTCGATATGGAAAATCGGCTTCGCCTGTTCCACAAAGGGAGCATAGAGATCACACTCGTCATACTCGGCGCACTGCTCATTGACCGCCCACTCCATGTTGTCAATCACGCCGTCAATGATCGACAGCGCGTTCTTCAGCCCAATGGCTAAACCCCGGCTATGCGCCTCGCCCGCAAGCCAGTTCATGAACTCGATGCTGTCGTCTTCCGTGAGACCCAGTCCGCCCTGATCGTTATCGAACGCATCGACGTTATCCGGGTCGACACCATGGCAGCCCTTTGTCACAGCCAGATCCAGCCGCGAAGACATGATCGATCGCACACTCGTCGACCGCAAGTCCACCCAGCGCTCCCCCTCCCAGTCCTCAAGCGTATCTCCGAGGTCGCTGTCCGCAAATTCGGCGGCGTCGGACCGCCAGTCCTCGTAGGTGCCTGCGGAGAAGTAGCAGATCACCTTGCTACCGGCCGACTGGAGGGCGGAGATGGTAGAGGCGGAGTTGTCGAAAAGGTCGATGTCGATTATCGGGGCGGCGGACGAGGTGTCTGATAGTGCGGTGGACAGGACAATGTCCCATTTGCTGCCGAGGGCGGGCTGCCAGATTCCTGCTGGGGCGGAGGAACTGGGGGTGGGGCTAGAGCTAGAGCTGATTGGGATAGTTGTGAAGGCCGTTGGGGAAGCGGTAGGTGTATGGGTGATTTCGGTTTCGGTGATGTCAGTTCCGATCCAGTGGCCTGGATACCCGTGGTGATGACCTCCCCTCCAGGGAGCGGCGAGGGCAGCGGGAAGGCAAGCGGTAATAGCCCCGCCAGCGAGGATTGCCTTGATCAAGATAGATGCCATAGTAAAAAAAATGATTGTCTGAAGGAGTGTAACGTCTTACCAGAAGACTGAAGTTCAAAAGCAGAAAAAGTAGGGGGTGTGAAAAGAAAGACTGAGCTGGCGATTAGTTGAAGCGGACAGAACATAGGGGAGCTTTATACATTATACTAACAGCCTATGCTGGTACTCCTGGTTCAAGATGTGCTAATGACCTGTCGCCTCACCCGCTCCATGCCTGTTTGCTTTGCTCCATCCTAACCGATACTACGGTGATAGCACCATCGCCGCCGACATCAAGAGGATCGGAATACATAGATTCAGGACCGTCCAAGACTCCGGGCGTTGAGAATGTGGCCTATGACAGAGGGCACAGGCGCTATATTGTTGGATTTTAAGACGCTATGCATAAAAAATGTCACTGCCTTTAACGAGTGGGGCAAGGGGATGGTCGGAAAAAGCCCAGACTCCTGGTCCCGCTTTAGCATCTCGCGATGAGCAGGTGTTAAAATGTATCGGTTGCCGCCGAAGAAATGACCTAGGTCGTTTTAGATCCATCCTGCAACTCCCAAATGCGGGGCTGAAACATGATCCTTCGTCCTTAGGACCCTTCATCAATATGACACTTTTCCTGCCGTTCCGCCGTCCAATCAGAATCAGGTTTAATATTTGGGGGCGGAGGGCAGACCAGAGCTCGATCAATCATACCTAAAGCACGCCTAAAATTATACGAGATAACCTATCATTTTGACTGAACACCAAAATTACGGATAGATATGGTTTCTGATAGGCTACGACTGAACCAGCTGCTACATGCGGCAGTGATGGGTTTGCTATAACTTGGAGCATGAATAGTCCGACCAGGGCGGAATACATATCCGTACCAAGCCAAGATCTTGAAGCCAGGATTGAAGCTGGTTTATTGTAGTTGCAACTGTGAAAAATTTGACCTTTAGCCGAGGGCAGCCCTTGAGTAAAGGTGAATAAGCATCACCCGCACCTCTCCACTAGCATCGGATCTGCAATTCGTGCAGACTGCGCGGGGCAGATGCAGGCAACATACACTAGTAAGAGTCGATATTTCACAAACCCAAAAGCGAGGCATGCTGCCTCAGGTGTCCGCGGGACAACACTAGTTAGAGTATGGATGATTTAGGGCTTCTTCTTCTTCTTCTTCTTCTTCGTGACTGATCTTCTAAGCAGGCGCACACCCTCACCAGATGCCAGACATTTGTTGATGAGCCACGCCACCACCATTGAAGAGTTTTCAGTAGATATTAGGAAGTACGGAGGTACGTAGGATCCGGCTCTGGTTCTTCCCAATCCCCCGTGGAGCTGCATCTGTGTTGATCTTTTTCAAGAGATGCTCGAGAGACTCCTATCCTAGGACAACATTAGGCAAGTTACAATAATTTACTTTGCCAGTTCAGCCATCCTGAGGCGGATGGGAAATATCAAGGTCTGTCCAAAGGAACCAACCTTCGATTTGCTTCACCCTGTCATGCTGTTATGTCGAGAAACAGAGTCTTGACAGGATCATACAGGCTCTCATAAATCAAAATGACATTCCCTTGCTGGAGCCGAATGGAGCCGTGTATGACGGATTGAAATACAGCGTACTGCCCAATTACGAAGACGTGGTCTTCATATCGAGTTCATGCACCACGTGTCCTACTACTCCCAGCCCGTAGAAGGTGCAGAAATCATCATCAACAGCGGCATCGACCTGGGTGCAGTCTTCATGCCCGGGACGCTCGCGACTGCCGCGGCCTCTCCAACTGTCGCCTAATTGCGAGTACCATGTACGTCTGTGTCCCGAGTCAGGTTTGTTCTCCCATCAATTCTCATTATCGATGAATAGGACGTCAATAGGTCCCCCAGAAGTCTGTCATCGAATTAAATCGCATCTTGGGCACATCACTCTCGCTGGGCTGGATGTCCCCTCGTCTATTGTCTGATTGGCAGCAGCCCTAGTTCTTCACGGGCTGGGAAAGGGGCTGGAAGTCCACCTGATTTATACTTTGATAAATTCAACTCAGCAGTACGCTGTTTTATTTTGATAACATATCAGCGGTTTCAGTATTCGTTCTCATGTTCTATATTTAGTAGATTGTTCATCTACTAACCATGCGTTGCCTGGCGAGCACGACATCCCAACCAGGCAGAAATGGCACGTAAGTCGTCTATAACCGTTCTCAACCCTGTGATAATCACTAAGTGCAATAACCAAGCGGTCGTATTTCTCTGGTAGGTAAAAGGTAATCCGAATCCCTTCACTTTCTCATTCTCCCCAGGATTTACTCACGCATACCCAGGTAGACGGTTAACGATGTGTCCACACAACCCAGCAACTCAGCTCAAAAAGAGTAACACACACACCCACACCATAGAGGGAAAAGTAACAGAGCCTTTATCCTCGCCACAAGTCATGCCCTCCATCTAGCAAACAACGTTTAGTCCGTTCCAGACTGAATCCCCTCACATGTCTCTTCCCACTTCCCAACACGAGCGCGTCATATCTAGGGCGCTCCTAATTTATCGGACATATGTCGCGGCGTACAGGCTATATAGGTGTGATCCAGGTGAACCAGACTATAAGATCTGATTATAGTGACCTTTTTATTCTAGTTGGGAACATGCTTACCTAGACACGTGCTCTTATAACATCGCACCCATGCCAGATGCGCTGGTACGGCTGCGCTTGAGGACTAACATTAACTCTTTACCTCATAGCTCCTAAGTTCATATCCTACCGCTTGTCCTGCAAATGAAAGCTAGCACATACTTTACTTGGATTTCAAGACCCACTATTCTCTGTCCATAAGACTCTCCTAGATCAGCAGAAAGACCTCCATTCCCTCGTCAGGTGTCGGAAACATGCTCGAGGTATGCTAAAGTGGTACAAGCGCTGTACTCGCCGCTCTGACGACCGTGATAAAGTCATCGAGCTAGCGATTGATAAGTCAGCCATGGGAACCACACAGGTGGAGTACTAGGAACCTGATCAGTAGGAGCATATTTTGGTCAAAGGGGCTGCTAGCAGGTCAACCTGCACCGTGATCGAACCCGAAGGATTGTTAGCCGCTTTTGCACGCGATGGTGCGCGTTAAATAGCTTAGTGTGTAGCTCCCCATGTCTAGTCCAAAGAGCACGCCTTTACTTGTCATGTCGACCGCCACCGGAGAACCCGCAGCGGAATGAGAGCACACTGCTGCTCTCGAATCTCGATGATTATGAACTGTACAAATAGTAGCCATATAAGCCCTAAGCCGAAAAGGAGACCAATAATGGCGGAGGACGCCCAAGGCCTCGTTTTCCCTGTCCATGAGAGCGCCAAGGTCAGACAGCAGACAGCGCCAATAAAGACGGTGCAGTCAATATAATCTACTTGACGCAACTTGTCGTTCAAAATGTAGGAACTGATGAGTATTTTCGGCGTTACAGATGCGGATGATGAAGGGGTGTAGAATAAGCATTGCACCATCCGTGGGTGAGTTGCTAGGACATTCCAGATTTATTTTAGATAGGCACATGGGGGAGGAAGGTAACCATGCATCCAAAGAAGGAGGAAACAACAAGTGTTGGATAGAATGGAAGAAGAGCGCGCCATACGGCACTGGGCCAATGCACATGGAGATCACAAAAAGGCTGATCGCAATCACCTGGTGCAGGGGTCGCTTCTCCATGACGACTGTTATGGCGATGAGGCTGACGGTGCCCTGAAGAATACCCGCAGTCCTGATGCGGGCTATTGCTCGACCGACAATCAACATGGCCAAATCTATGGTTGAAGGGTACACGGCCGAGCCAACTGGACGCAGTTTGGATCATGGGATGAGCTTTCGGCGGCTCTTCAGTTATTGCATATGTGGTTGACTTTTGAACACCACAAGGCAGACCTAGAAAAAAGAAAAAGCCCGCACTCCAGTTAAAAGTCCTTGTGCATGGCGCCTATAAGCGGCTGCTAGCCTGTGCTGGTAAGCATTTAGGCAGGTAGGCACCGCCATACCACGTCGCACTACCAAATGCATGAAAGTGAGTCAAGATGGAGTAACTCCGCTAGTAAATGGTCTTGGTCTCAAAGGAGATAACGAACACTCCTGAGGAATAGAGAGGGATGCCAGTGGTAGGTTACCACCAGAGAGGCGGTTGTGGGGACCAGGGCAGAGCCCAAATAGTGGGATTTTCGGCGACCGTACCAGGACAGCAGGAAGATGCCAATGGGCAACCTTTTCTATATGAGATCATATCCGGTGGGCATTCCATTGGCGCCCGACCCGTGGGCCTGTTTGTGTTAGACGCAAAGACATCCTTGTCGTTGCTGGTGGAAAGGTATAAAGGAGCAGAGATCCGTCGAGGAAAATTCCTAATGCGCAAAGACCAAAGTATTGACTGAAGTACATAATAATGCAGCAACCGCTTATAATGCCTGGTCCTGGGCCAGGCACTGTCTCTCCGGCAGTAGGAGTGACGTTGTTGGTCACCTGGGTTTTGTGGAGGACCTGGAGGTTTACTATCCAGCCCCTGTTATGACTGAATGATCTAATTGGACTACCGTACTGGATTGCCTGTAAATCTATCTGCCAGAGAATCCTTGCTTACTTGGTTCACCGACAGGATATTTTGGTACTTGTAGGAGCCGAGCGTTTTTGACGGAGACATGCTGACGCGTTGCATGAATGACCAGAACATGGGGCCGCGTAATTCGGGGATTCCCATGGGCTGATTGCGAAAGCCATGTACGTCCAAATTGGCCAAACCAAGATCGTTGATGCTAACTCCTGCGACAGAAATCGCTTTGGACCATGTTTGACCCCGCACTCTTCGGCCTCGAATCGGACATAGCGCTGGAAATGCGCAATTTCACGGACGAACAGTGGAAGCTCTTTCACCGATTCTGATGGGTCCATACGACCGAGGTGAATAGAATTCAACACGACTACACTTTGGTCTTCAAACGCTACCTCCAGCTACCGCCTGAATCGCGCAAGGAGGAGCTGTGAGCTATCAGATTGTTGATGAAACCGTATACGGAGCTACGAATTCACATGCACAAGATCTGCCGGCGGGGGAATGAATCAATATATATTTCTTTTAGAGGGTGCTATATCTTATCTAGTTTTTTGAGTATTGAGGGAGCCTTACTAATACAAGTATAGATACAAGTCTATAGAACAGCTTTAATTATCCAGAAGCCATTTTAAATACATAGTATGTTAGAAAGCAGTTGATTGTTCGTGTGGTTGGTGGATGTTGGAAGCGGAGGTCAGCTGACCTGCCGTGACACATGCCTCAGAACCACGCAGCCATAATGCCTACAAAACCCCTGGTCACTGGGTGGCATTTAAGGGCACCTCCCTCAGCAAGATTATCGAAACATAACTTCTCGATGGGCACATCGTTTGTCTTAGATAGTGTCGCGACCGGAGAAGCGGGAGTGGAGCGCGTGGTGAGGAAGTTGCCGCGGGCAGCCTCAGTTGCATCTGGGCTATTCAGCAGCGGCTGGAACCGGGCCACCTGAGGAACCCCTGCTCGGCGTTTGCTGTCGGTGTGGGGCTCCGATCATCCCCCTGACCTGCTTTTGAGGCCTTTGAATCGTGGCAGTGCTCTCATTGCCCACTAGTGGGCCAGGATGTGGATCGACCGGTAATCAGAAAAATATAAAAAAAGAAACTAGGAGCTTGGTCCCTCGCCAGGGCGACTGTGCGACAAAATCATTGGTCCGTGGGTCTCAGACAGGGTGCAGATTATTGGTTATGGTGATCTGGAACTCACGTGCTCCCCTCAGTCAGCATTAGTCGTTATGATTCGCATCAACGCGCGAAATTTCCGACCTGAGCGGTTGGTTTTAATCACTCATAAAGTTGTCCTCTCCGGCTCTCACCGGAAGTCTTCCAAAGTAAGACATTTCATTTAATTTACCAGCACAGCCTCGAAGTTGTGTGACGTTGGCCTATGAAGCGCTCGGCCCAGAACCCGCACGAACTCGTTTCAGATTCTTTGGCTGGCCATGCTAAGCTCGGTTTGACGTAGCTTAATCCACTTGGGCCGATCGATTTGTACATCAGATGCTGATCAGCCAATCCGTGGACCAGTCTTGGCCGCCTTTTGTCAATCTTTGAAAGAGGGCCCTGGCAGGATCAACTGGGGCCACAGTGGCGGTAACTGGAGCCCAAAATGGCTGCCTGTTTGCCCCCCACAGCGCCGTATAAGGTACCCCGGAAGGGCGCTCGCTCTGGTTGCGCCAACTCGTCTGCACATGCCTCCTTGATCGACCACCCTCATCGTTGAGCAATGCGCCTGTTCCTTGCCTTCGTTAACTATGTCTTCCTTCTCTCAGCGCAGATATCGTCCGTAACGGCCGTCCGCCTTATCGAAACCAATGCCCTCGACATCGTCCAGCCGGGAAACTTGTCCATTACACACTTTTCTGCCGTTTTTACACCGGGTAATCGCACAGCAAACCTCCGTATTATAGGAGAAACAGGAATCACCGGCCGTGTGCTCGCCGATATCAATCTCATTGTATACGGGTACGCGACCGACCCGTCAACCACCAACCCATGCAACGTCAAAGCCCTGACGGGGTTCTGCCCAATGAACGAGGGCCCCCTGGATATGATAATGACGAATATCCCGGTGGACAACGAAACGCTCGGATCGGTGCCAAGTATCGCGTATTCGATCCCAGACCTTGACGCCATTGTCCGCCTCGAGGTGAAGTCCAACGCGACCCGCGAGGTGATCACCATTCTCGAGGCCAGGCTGTCGAATGGCCGGACAACCTACCAGCCCGCGGTGGGATGGATAGTCGCTGTGTTCTCTGGACTCGCTCTTATCCTGTCTGTCGTTGTGCCGATCTTTAGGGGGCACTCAGATGCTGCGGTGCGACTAGCCGGCTACACATTCTCACTGTTTGGCTTCCTCCAGGCGCAGGCGATGATTGGGATGCTGGCCGTTCCGATGCCCCCAATTGTCCAGTCGTGGACGCAGAATTTCCAGTGGACCATGGGGGTGGTGCATGCGAAGTTTCTCGAGACGCTGTGTAGGTGGTATCTGCGGTCGACAGGGGGTACTGCAGACAGACTGCTGGACAATCTTTCGACTACGATGGTGAATGTGAGGAAGCGCGACAATGTGACTCCGCTTTCGCTGGGGAATTCTATTACAAAGCGCGCGGACAGCACGACGAGCACGACGGCGAGCGACATTTTCGTCCAAGGGCTCACGCGAGTCGCCTTCAGAGGCAGTATTGAGGCAACCAATCTCTTCCTCACTGCCATACTGGTCCTTACGTTTGTTCTGCTCATCGCCATGATACTAATCGGACTGTGGAAGGCTGCCCAGTTCCACCCACGAATGCGGACGACCCAAGCTCACTTCCAGAGCATATCCAAAGGCATCCTCTACCGCGTCTACTTCCTCGCCTTCGCCCCAATCTGCATCCTCTCCCTCTGGGAGCTGACGCAGCGCGACTCGCCCGCCGAAATCCTCGTCGCGATCGTCTCATTCCTCTGCATTCTCTGCGCCGTGGTATGGGCCGTCGCCCACGTCCTCATCATGCGCCAGCGCGCCCTCGCCATGGGTCGCTCGCCAATCTACACCCTGTTCGCGGACCAGTCACTCATGCACAAATACGGCTTCCTGTACATGCACTTCAAGCCGGCCACCTGCTACTTCGCCGCGGTGACGATAGCAAGCCTCTTCATCAAAGCGCTCTTTGTCAGCTTCGCGCAGTCCTCGCCCAAAGCGCAGGCCGTCGCTTTCCTTATCATCGAGATCGCGATGCTACTCGCGATCTCCATTATCCGACCGTGGGTCGACAAGAAGAGTAACGCGGTCAACATCACCGTCGCCGCGATCAACTTCCTCTACTCCATCTTCGTCCTCTTCTTCTCGAACGTGTTCAACCAGCCGCGCATGGTCGCCGGCGTGATGGGCGTGATTCTATTCGTGAGCAGTGCGGCGCTGATTCTGGTTCTGCTTGGGTTTGTGGTCTATTATGCTGTGCGGACCCTGCTGGACGCGAGAAGTCAGGCGAAGCCGTATCGGCCCATGTCGGAGGCTTCGGAATCTGGTGGTCTGGTGCGGTCTTCGACACGGTTGGCGAGTGAGCACACGGAGCTGGATGAGCTGAGTGCTACATCGCGGGGGATCGTGAAGCATGAGCCGGGAAGATTCGCGATATAGTAAATACATTTTGTATTATTATCTAAACTGTAAATAAATCGGTTATGGGGGTTCATTGGACATTCATTTCATCTTGATCCAATCATCAACCCGATATCATCGCTCCATCATCTCTCTCGCGGCGGCCATCTCCTCTGCGGACGGCATGTTCACGATCATCAAATATACCACATTCTAGCAACAATTAGCATCATCACTCCGGATCCATCGGGACGCAGCACACTTACACTTTCCAACAGCTTTTTCACACCACCTATCACTCCATTCGCAAGCGGCCCCTCTCGTTTAAATTGACTCGCCCTCCCGACCAAACTACCATCACGGCCACGTACCCCTGTCTGTTCCGCATACGGCGCAGCTGGATTACCCTCGCGATAGTCATACTCAGAATACCCATCCCGCCCATACCCATGATCGTACCCAGATCCATACTCATCCCGACGCTGACCCTGCACCGGCAGCGCACCCGTCCGCTCCGCAATCGCCCGAATAATCCCACCGCCGGGGATATTCCGCAACCCGATATTCCCGCCTGGGATATTGGCGAAGCGCCCGTTATGCACCAGGTTCCGTGGCGGCGGTCGGCGGCGCGGCAGTTTGTCCTGTGTAAGGTGGCCGCCCGTCACAAGGCCGAGCAGGTCGCCGCTACTCGCGGGGTGCGAGGGGTCGGCGTAGCGCGAAGTGAACGATGGTTTGGGGGAGAGGTTGAGGCCGCTGTCTGGGTTTTCGTAGTGCTGGAATGTATGTTAGCACAGACGCGTCGTTGGGGTAAAAAAGAGGGGGGTGGGAAGGCTAAGGGGGACGTACGAATCGCGCCTGGCCTCGCCGATCAAAGTAATCGGTGACAAAGTCCTTTCTCGAGATCTTCTTCACCTGCGAGTCTGAGCCTGTTGCTGCGAGCGCGTCGAGCTCGGGGAAGATTAGGGGCGCCGTCTGGGGGAAGGCGATATTTCCCTGTGTCGCTCCATTGGACGACTTGAAGGTGTGCTTGAGCTTGTTCAGCATTCCGGGCCCGCCGTGCTCGACGGCCGACGAGATGGCGGTGTTGAGATCGAATCTATAGAAGGTTGATGCGGACTCGGGCTGCCAGGTCATGACGAGGCAGAAGAGGCCGCGAGGACGGAAGAATTCAGCGTTGATCTTGTCGAAGAACGAGTTTGTTCTGGCTCTGGTTAGCACGCCTTCACAAATACCATTGGATAACGTAGCATAAAATATGTGGTAGAATGTACTCACTTCCTTCTCTCCTCAGCCATAATCGCTGCCTCAGTCCCCAACTGGATCATCGTGGAGACAATGAACGACAGAGCGCTCGGCAGCCATATTGTCCCGATGGATGCCAAGTTCAGCGCATATAGCCAAGGCGTCGCCTGACACGCCTTGTTCGAGGTCTCGATGAAATCCAGGAACATTTGCTGGTCGATACCGAACTGCTCGAGGTCGGGCGCATACGCGCGGATAAAGCCGCGTTTGTTACTCTTCGGGCGGCGCTGCGGGACGATGACCGGATATAGAAGTTTGGGGGTTATGGACGGATCGGCCGTATAGGGCGGAGGGGCGCGCTGGACATTGCGTAAGAAGGCCTCGACGGTGTATTTTTTGCTGTTGTCCTCGGGGTCATTGGTATCAGGGCTTTGTTCTTCTTGTTGTCCTTGATTTTTGTGGTCTTGGTGTTGGGCTTCCTGTTGGGCATGCAGTTCATCCTGCGCCTCGTCGAGGTTCCATTCCTCTTCAAGTTGAGTATCGTCGACTCGCTCGATACCAGTGGTTTGTTCCGAGGGGCCGTTTATCTCTCTGCCTTGTTTCTCACGCTTATTAGCTTTGTAGGCTTCAGAAGCGAGACCGATGCCGGCGGCGAGGCCTCGGACAGCTTTCGATCCCAGTGACTCGGATCGCATTGTGTGTAGAGTGATGAAAATAAGAGATTTATGAGAGAGGAGGGGTTAGAGTCACAGATGTGAAGGTGAGAAAACGCCGGGGGCCGAGAAGATCATTTTATAGAACCTGGAGGAGTTCAGCCCTTCAGCCCAGAACCCAGGCACCCAGCTCGAATGCGAACAAGCCTTGCCCGATGGCCACTGAAGCTTTCTTGTCAAGGCTTAGTGCTCTCTCCATCTCTTCGACTCGGCCACAACCCTGCATTTTGATTGGCCCGAAGAGTAAGAAAAGTGGCCCCCAAACGAGGTGGATGCCAGTTTGGGTATAGCGTGTCTGTGACCTTGGGGATAAGATGCGTCAACGATCGGGGCAGCGCCATTTTTTCCCTCGTGGCTTGGCGATCTCTGCGCTTCTTAGGGAATAGCTGCGCTTTTCTGGTGATGAAAGTGGCTGTCGAGGTGGTGTCCGCTTTTGGTATGCGGTACGGTCGAAGATTTGAGGTTGAAGATCGATCGGTCGTAGTAATTGTAGTGGGTTCCGACACCACAGGCCACACCCAGAGGCATTTCCCCAAACAGCGGTGGTTGCTTGGGCGGGCTTTTCCGTATATGCATCGAACAGGCGCCTGGATATACTAATGATACTGCTGATCCACCCACGGTGGCTTTCTCGTACGGCAAATGATCCTGCAAAATCGGGGGAATCATCTCAGTGATAAGTCAAGAGAATGGTAAGATCAGTGGGTACATTTCCCAATGCGACACCATCTTTAGTTTCGATGGGTGAAGACCTGGTCTGTACGTATCCGTACTTAGCACGATATATTGCCCCGGTCACTAGGAGACCGATTTATGGATGACTTTAGGGAAGGAGACCGCTTTGAGAGGTTGAAGATAACCTCGTCTGGCAAGCATTACCAGAAGAATATATCTTCGATGTCGTGACTAGGAACCATTCTTGTTCTTTTAAGTCATTGTTTCTACTCTTTGTCGTTGTGACGTTGACGTGTAGGTCCTATAAATCACCGTGCCCCAGGCCCAGTTGCAGCTGCGTTTCCAGACTCATTAACATTAGCTGCATCTATCACCGGGCGGCTGAATAGCGTAGAATCGGTCGGAAACTCACCGGCTTGTGGCTGATCCTTCGGAACGTTAGAGCAAAGGCCGTATGGCGTAAGAGGGTTCAAGGGGCTGCCTCATTTCTAGCGCGCAGCGTCCCTTCCTCTGGTGCCCGAGGATAAGACCCGTACCAAGAACGTGCTAGCGGGTTATTAATGTGTCATTGTATCAGCATCAAGCACTTGGGTGGCTCAGATAAAGTTTACCTTGTAGGGCGTCTTTTTCCGCTTCGTTTTTGTAAGGCGATGGAGTATGTAAAAATTGTTGATCTCTGCCCGAAGGCCTGGGGAGAGATGGTAGTCTTGCTGAGAGTGTGTGGGAATCGACCGTACAAAGTCTTTGAGAGCCACCACCGATGCAATGTCTCCAATTGTCCAGTTGTCCCCCGCACGCCGAAAATCATAATCAGCCTTCTCATATTCGGACCACGCATCGGGTAAATGACTCGGGTTGATTTGCCTTGCCCTTATAGGAGACCGCACAACCGTTGATGGCTAAAATCACGACTGAGCCTTCCTAACAAATCAAAACCCCGCTTGAAGGTCAGATGGACGTATCCACAATACTAGACCTGCGATTCAGACTCTGTGATTGAGTTCCGATTGACGCCCCATCGTAATTCGGGGTCTCCGTTTTTCGCTTCCCCTCACGGCCTCTCGGCCCCCACGTTCGGAATTCCTTCCTTCTGAGAATTGCTATATTCCTCTCTGGCAGCCCCAGGACCCCGTCTCACAGCTGGCTCGCTCGCCGGTGCCAGGTGCTTCCGAGAGTGGAGAAGACTGCGCTGTTTCGCTTCGGAGACGCTCCGATGACACCTCTATCTCAGTCGCATTAGTATTAATGATATACGTCACATTAGCACACTGCACGGAGCCCTGGGGGGGGGTAAAGGCTGCACCATGTGAGGCATTTAGTCCACCTAATAGGCTACATCGTAGATACCATCGAACAAGCCACGGGGTTGGTTTCAAGTCGCTGACCTGAAATATACACGTCTGTGCACCACCTGACCCGCCCACCCTGGACTCTATATCTGCGCTTCGCATCACCGCAGCTCTCATTCTCTGTCATCAACCTGTGTACCCACCTGTCAATCCACAGCATTGGGATAAGTCTTGGTGTCTTCGTCACCACCACCCTGCCTCTTGCGGATCTCTAGGGCTCGGGGGAGTGAAGTGGGAGTGAAGTGGTGGAATCGGAAACGCTGGCGGATGTCCTCCTTGCCATCGCTTTGTTGCGGGCGGGTACATTGAATAAGGACCAGGGTTCCTGATGCGGCTTGGGGCGCCGTGCAGGCCGTCTAACTCCCCGTCTCTGCTGCGGGCCACATACCCCCGCGTTCGTACTACTCCGGGCCCACGTGCAAAGCGTTTAAAGAAAGATGCAGAAGCCAAGCCCAGCCCTACCCTACATACGAAGAGCCGCCCCAGTGTGTCCATGTTTCTAAACGGCAATATCCGGCCTTGAAGAACCACAATTACCACTCTGTTATAGAAAAGAGGTTTGGCCCGTGCGATTATTTAGTTTCATGGAGTTCTGGACCGATTAAAGCTATGATCCGGGGATTCTGATATATTGGGAACGCACGTGGCGAACCTATTGGGTGGGAAGCATGATGAGGGACAAAGAAACTGGGGATGCGTGGTGTGGCATCCATGAAGGGTCATCAAGCGTCCTGCACACATTTCTTTATTGATTCCGGAAATAGGTAGACATTGATGGCGCCCGCTCGCTGCTAGTTCTAGCGTCATCTTCTGGAGCCGGATGATGTATGCTTGGAATAATGCAACAAGAATACATATCAATCATGAAAGTCTCGACCTGTGTAACTATTGTCCCAAAGCGTCTGAAATTCTTCAGTCCCCTGATCTTGCAGCACGTGTCGCAGTCTCGATGCACCCTCTCTTCCATCACTCCTCAATAAGCGCACTAGGCTCCCACCCCGGCTCGGCCATTTCAAAAACACTCTCCTCAAAGCTCGGCGCAACCGAGCAACCCACAAGCGTCCACTCACCGAGCGAAAGCGCATGCTGCCACTCGCCCGCCCCAATGACAATCTGCGGCCGCTCGTCGCTCCACAAATCTGGGCCGAGAACATAGTCGCGGACACCCGTCCCGTTATCCCACGAGAGGAAAAGTTGCAGCGGTGCGCCCGCGTAGTAGTGCCATACCTCGACGGCGTCTGTGACCCGATGCCAGTTAGACACTCCCACGCTGCCTTCAAGCAGGTAGTAGATGTAGGTGCTCGAGGCGCGGCCCGAGGGGAGGGTGTGCGGGTCGCGGAAGGTTTCGGTGTAGTAGCCGAGCTCGACGCTAGGGGTTAAGTTGAGAGTGTTGATCACATCTTGGGCACTGTGGGTGAAGGACAAGCCGGTTGAAGCAGAGATTGACATCTTGACTGGGTTGGGAGTGGCGGCTGGTTAATGGCGTTGCGCTTTATTCAGGGACACGCGGTGTTGAAAGAATATTTGATTGATCCTCCAACGCACTGGTCTTTTGAAGACTGGATTCAGCCACGCCCGGGGCAAGAAAAGTTGAGTGGCTGGGATCTGGAGGTGAGCATCATTACCCAATGCGGGATGTCGATCGTAAACACTGCAGGGTTTCTTTGTTGGCTGGGTGACAGCCAAGCCTCAACGTCTCAAGAATTTCTATATCCTCACAAGCAATTTCCGGCTCAAACATGTTTCAAGATCTCTACGGTGTGACACAGCATCGCTCTTCTAATGTACCCAAGCTGAAAATAGCCATGTCTTACGGAATACATCTACAGTTGACCATGCCGGAGCCCACGTTGAATACCCCACGATACACGTCGGGATCCTACGGACACTTCAGACTCCAACCATAGCCAGCAAGAACGTCAGATCTTAGGTCAGTGACTAGCTATGAAAGTTGCTTTCAACCAGCACAACCCGGCCGTATCTATGACGATAGCCGCGTTCACGGGCATCTCATGGTACATCGCGGTTGAAATCAACATCTCCCTATTTCTCGTCTTCAACCGGCCAGGCCGGGGGCTGTACTTCTGGTCGTGCGCGCTGGTCTCATGGGGTGTAGCCTTGCAGCCACTTTTCATCATCCTCGCGGATTTCCATGTGTGGAAAGAGGATCAGATTGTTGCAGGAATTGTTTTGATCTACATCACCTGGATTATGATGGTCGTCCCGCAGAGCTGGGTCCTGTACTCGCGACTCCATCTGATCATGCATAACACGATGGTCCTCACAATTATCAAGTGGATTTTGATATTCAACTCGATTGCCTTTTCCGTACCAACCATGATAATCGGGACACTATCGGTATGTGGCCTTCGAATCATGTCCATCCCCCTCCGTTCTTCTCTAATCCTCCCTCGCTTACTAGCAAACAACAACAATAAACCGGAGCCTCCCACAGACAAACCTCCTCTGGGCCCGCGCCGAACTCGCCATCTACTTTATCCAAGAAACGGTCTTGAGCCTGCTATACATCATCAAAATCCAGAAATACCTCCGCGACCGTGCGGCACTACAGCACCTCACCACCAGCGACACCAATCGAGCTCAGAACGACAAGAAAGAAACCTCCATCCTCCGCCAGCTGGTTTGGGTCAACCTTTTCATCATCGCGCTCGATATCGCGCTGATTTCGATCCACGCCGCGGGGCTGTTTCACCTCCAAGGTGCATTGAAGCCGTGTGTTTACGGGATCAAGCTCAAGGTTGAGTTTGTAATATTAAACCGGTTGAGGGAGGGGACGAGACGGCTCGCGAGGGGGAGGGTTTGGCTGGGGTCTGGCCACGACACGCACGGTGGAAATCGGTCGGGGATAGGGTATGCGGAGGAGATGGAAATGGTTAGTACGGGTTGGCATGGGAGCTTCTATTATGCTTAGGTTGTCCACGTAATGGACGCGATCTATGCTCGCCCCAGCGAGACACAGAAATTACACTAAGAAATAGCAAAGCAACAGAAGGTTGGGCCATTCCGGCCCGTTACTCCGAAATTGAATACCGATAATCAACCTTGGTGGGTGGACAGAGGCCGATACGAATGGTGGACCTGTTGTGTCCACCCACCCCAGCCTGCGATATCGACCCCTTGACCCTGGTAACTGTCACGATATATACTTGCCAAGTAATAATTCATGCATGTACTCTTTACTCGCACCATTATTGGCGCCACTTTCACTGCAAACCGCGCAAACACGAGGGGCGGGGGGGGGGATTGTGGCTCCCTTGCAGGGGAATGCCAGGGCTGCCACCTGCTGCAGAACGATCGCAGTCGACCATATGCTCATCATTCTCGATAAAACATACCCAGTGGTCCAATCGGCATGGCATCTGCTGGGATGAGGATGGTGGTGAGGGGCGGACCGATCTTAGTAGCTGCATTGGTCCTGTGTTGTGTATTTGGGGGGGGGGGGTTTGATTTGAGGTTTGATCATCTGTTGGCACATTGGCGCAAATATTTCTATTATTTTCCCCCTATTTATAAGCCCTAAAGTCTCCTTGAGTTGTTAGATGATAGGTCTACATATCATGCCTTTCTATTATTACAAGGGCATGATAAAAGAGATAGAGGAGATGTATCAGCAAGCACTAGCAGACTATAACAAGGCCTTATAGGGGTCCTGAGCATATGTCCACCCTTTAAACAGTTAAGAATATTAGGACTTTATACAAGGATCAGGGCAAGCTAAAAGAGGCAGAGAAGATATATTAGCAAGTACTTGCAGGCAAAGAGATAACACTAGGTTCTGATCATTTATCCACCCTGGCTGTAGTTAACAATCTTGGGGTTCTCTACGATAAACAGGGCAAGCGAAAGGAGGCAAAGGATATGTAAGGCACTGGGACCGGATCATGCAAAAACCCGCATATTAGCCCACAATCTAGCTTGTCTCTCTAGCTTTAGTGAAAGGCTACGGGCTACGTTGCTTGGGTGGGACATATTCAGTTGATTGTTTAGTTAGTGCCCCTCGTACGAGGTACCTTGATCCTTACAAGCTCGGTCACCAGGCGACCTCTCTTATCCCTTGTTGTCATACCCTTTCCTTTAATCCTTGGTTACTCCTTATCTAACCCCTTGTTACCCTTGTTAGCTCGTATCTGCCTATTTATACTAAGCCTAGGTTCTTTCTTCTCTCCTCTTTTTCTTTCCCTCCTTAACAAAATCTTCTTGTATCTACGGCACGACTTAGCTAGGTAATAGCACTTCGTCCCCTAACAGTTAGACACATATTGTAAGGATGGTGGTGAACGCCCTAAGTTATCCCTGGCTTAGCAGTCCATGTGATATCGAACGACGTCTTGATTGACTGATCTCAAGAAGCCTCAGTACTAAACGAGAGAGCCCTTCTTCCCTGTCCCTTTTAACGTCCTGGCAGCACAGGCACTAATTGCCAATAACCTCCAAAGCTCTTTACCAGAAAGTCCATGAAAAATACATATCCTCTCTAGGACTTTCAGCAAAGGGTAGCTTTATTACTTTTTACTTTTACTTAATTTGAAATCAAGCCTATAATAGTGATACTTTTCTACAGGCTCAAGAACTTGATATGCTGTAATTGATGAGGTTTCTGCGTGATAGTAATAATCTTAACACTGTATTTTGTGGGCTTCCCTCTCTGGTTTTATTGTAAATCATACTGGCAGGCTCCGCGAAGTAGATTTAGTGTCACCTTAGTAGCGCCAATAAAGAGCGATTTGAACAGCGTAAGTGTGTGTTGTATAAACTATGTTATGTATAGGCGAGAAAGTTGTTATCATATGTTTATTGGTGAAGGCGATTTTGAGAACGACTGTAATCTCCCTCTTCATCATCATCGTCATCCACATCTTTGTATTCACTTTGGTCGTCTTATTCTCTGCCCCCTTCCTCCTCTGGGCTTTCGTCGTCGTCAGAGCTATGGTCGCTTTCCTGGCTGCTGTCGTCTGAATCAAACTCATCACCCCTCTCTAGTGTGAGACGCTGCCTCTCGACCCCCCTGCGACGGTTCGTTAAATCATTCGGGGCCGATGAGCCGACTTCCAGGTACGAGCTCCCCAGCGGACCGCAACACAAGAAGCAGTAGCAATCGAGCTCGCGATTGGTCGCGATAGACATAATACTGGATTGCCGAGTGCGTGGGATCGTGATAAGTTTATATCTGCTCTGTACGCTATCAGAACGCAGATACTTATTACCTCGAGTTGTAAACGAGTTTAAAATTTTAAAATTTTTTTTTTGGAAGAAAGGGCGGCAATAGCTCGTATTTAGCTCATAGCTGTTGTGAGTTGGCTGCGCTCAGAGGCCAAATTAAAGGCCCAGGAGTAAGGCCAAGCATCTTGGCCCTCATATGAAGCCCGCAGCTTCATTGTATTTCTCCTTTTTTTTGCGGACTGCCTGATTTTGACCCTAAGAATGCGTTTGAGGGTCGTGGGATGGATCATCTTGCCCGCCCTCGTGCTGAGGGCGGGCCAGGTTGTGTATCACCCAGATCTTCTCGGAAATAATTCATCGAGCCCGGGAGAGGAGTTTAATAGCTAGAAATTGTGAGTTTAATCTCTTGAATCTATAAAGATAAAGGCAAAACCGAGTACTAGCGCGCAAGTCCCAGCATAGGGCACATTGGCCTCGATGGACGGAGCGATGATGCATTGTCTCGTCGTCGAGCGATAAGCTTCAACAACGCGGCCAAAGAATATCGGTATTGCCACAGCGGCTGCCCCACTCATGAAATACAGGCCAATCGAAACTAGTCTCATAGGTAAGCTCGGATGATGGGCCTTGTGGTATTTAAGGCATGTTCCCCGCGCCCTGACCCTTGCCCACCTCGGCAGGTCCACGCGAGTGAGCGTGTAGTATAAATCTCCCATCCCGAGCTTAAGACCCAGCTCTACCACTTCATTCCCGCAAGCGTCCAGTGTTCGCCAGGTTAAACATCGCCTACGCCAATAGACACGGTTCGCCCCACTGTATTCATTGACCATCTATAGCCGAGACAATGGCCACCGCAAGCCGATACATCTACCCGGCAGGATTCTCCCGTAAAATCGCAACAATTCTCGGCTTCCCATCAAAGCAATCAATCGCCCCAGAATACCACAAACTCGCCTGTGATGAAATCGCAGCCTTGGCGGGCGCAATCTCCGCCTTCGAGCCTGTACGTCTGTACGCTCGCCCACAAGACGTCGCCAATGCAGAGGCGCTAGTTCAACAGAGCGTCGCCACATTTTCCGGGAAACGCGACAATATTTCAATCATCCCTTTCGCGACAAACCATCTGTGGGTCCGCGATACGGGCCCTGTCTATGTACGCAGCGCCAATGAAGCTGATCGCCATCGTCGCTTTGCGGTCAACTTCCGGTTTTGTGAATGGGGGCGAAAGGAAGAAGTCGCAGATGCGCATCGCGCGGCAGACGGGCGGGAGTGGCCCGTGATGAGCTCCGAAGAACTGCAAGAGAATTCGACGTTCGCGAAACGGGTCATAGAGTCCGATGACGCTCCGTCCCTGGTGACCCTGGTCGAATCCAAGATCTGCCTGGAAGGTGGTGCGCTGGTCGTAGATGGTGAGGGAACTCTGCTGGCGACGGAAAGCAGCATCCTCAATGAGAACCGGAACCCTGGTCTATCGCGCGCCGAAATTGAGGCTGAGCTACGCCGTCTGCTAGGCGTCGAGAAGATCATTTGGTTCCCCGGTCGGAAGGAGCTGGATGTTACCGACGTGCATGTAGACGCCGAGGTCAACTTTGTCCGTCCCGGGATTGTCGTTCTCTCGCGCCCGCACCCGACTGCCCCGAAAGCGTGGATTCAGGTTTACGAAGATATTCGAGATATCTTAGCCCAGTCTACTGACGCCAAAGGGCGTCGATTCGAAGTCCACACCATCGAAGAGCCAGACCCTGCGGCGCTTGGTCCGTTGTCGTACGAGGAGCCCGCAACGAACTACGTGAACTTCTACTTCGTCAACGGCGGGTTGATCCTGCCGCAGTTTGGGGATGCGACGCGCGATCGCGAGGCTGTGGAGACCATGCAGAAATTATGCCCAGAGCGTACGGTACGGCCGGTTCAAGTGCGGGCGCTACCCTTGGCTGGTGGAGTCATTCACTGTTCAACGCAAGGCGTGTTTGCCCCGAAGGATTGATGCAATACGCTGGCAGGTGCGAAGCGTGGTCTTAGTAAATTAATGCATTCCCGAGTGTGTACCACGAGTATAATTAGCAAATCCAAACTCACCCGTATTAGGTGTGCGGCTGAAACTGTTTGGCCTGTTTCGGGAGATTTTCCTCACGTAGTAGGAAACAAGTCCAAAGTTCAGGTGCTTCCTCCATCGCGGCCAGTTCTGATTCGTGAAGGGGTGTCAATATCTTGCTCGGGAGTTGCGAATTTGGGGAACTGACAAGGGGGTAATTTGGATCTTCACTAGGTTTGGGCTCTTGGATAGCTGCGGATCGCGCGAGGTCTGGGCATAATGGCTCGTTAGAGAGGCTCAATGGATTGATATAGGACTGGGGCTCAGTAACTGACCTTCAAGCTGGATAGTCCTTGGCGGTCAAGCCGCGTTGGTATCTTGAACAGGGGCAGACACGGTAGCGCGGTTTCTCGCGGCGCTGAAGGGATTTTAAAAGACGTACCAGACTGACAATCCAATTATTGTATTCCATATCTAAGGATGACCCCAAGATGAAATTGTGGGCTTTTATAGACATAGCTGGCACAAAAAAAAAATAGATACACCTTCAAAGGGCCTTATCTATCAATGGAGGGGGTGACTAACTATGGCGACTTACGATCAAACCTGGCTGAGATAGTCGCCGCACACCTCCATGACTATGCTGAAAGGGAAGTTCCAGCCAGAAAACAGTAATGGGAGATAGTCAAGAGACCGCTTATCATGGGGCTTGAGCGTCTATCATCTGGGGAAATGGGTACTGCAAACCAGTGATTGTGACTCGCGGTCTGGAGTCTCCACTCGAACGGGCGATATCTGGCCAATGGCGTCACTTTGCGCCGTTTCCGGGGCTGACCCCACTGAGGTGGCCGGATCTAAGAGAGCACTGACGCAACAGTAGTTAGGGCGCTTCGCATCAAACTCAATCCCTCTATGCCCTTCTTCCTCGATCCAATTTCTGTCCTCAAATACTACGCCTCTCAGAGACGAGACAAAGGAATCCGCCTCCCATGCCATAGCTCGTATATTGCTTATTGCGGAATTACCCACGGCGCAAGCCCGTGTGCTTGAAATAAAAAGCCCCTGCATTGTTGTCATAATGACCACTGTTTTCCATAATGGGCGGATCTCTGCACCGTTCCAGAGTTCCGCTTACAGTGATGGCCACTTTGTCGATTGCATGGCATTCACAGGTGACCGGATTTCCCACGTCGGGTCTCTGAAGGAGGCCTCGATCCCCAGCGATGCGACAATCGTCAACCTGGAAGACCGGACTCTGCTGCCCGGATTCATTGACGCCCACGTACACATATTGCAGTTTGGCCACTCGCTGCGGAAACTAAACCTCATCGACTGCTCCTCCCTCGAGCAAATCCGAGCAGCAATCTCATCGTATGCCAAGACGAATCCATCCATGCCTCGCATCCTCTGCAGAGGCTGGATTCAGTCTGCGACAAACGGGGTTGCATTAGCCGGGATGCTGGATGACCTTGATCTGCGGCCGATATTTATCGATTCCTTTGATCTCCATTCCATGTGGTGCAATTCTGCTGCGCTCGACGAGATTGGAGCGCACTCGGCCCCAGATCTGCCTGGTGGGACGATTCATCGGGACGAGAACGGCAGGGCGTCGGGGCTGTTGGATGAATCCGCGTTGATAAACCTCGCCTGGCCGTATCTGGAAAGCACCTATTCAACAGAGGACAAAGTTAGTGCACTGGATCTAGCAGCGTCTGCTTATACAGCAGTAGGGTATACCGGTATTGTGGATATGGCGATGGATGAGTCTACGTGGGAGCTCCTGGAGACGTACCGCAGAGAGAAGGGTTTTCCGTTCCATGTTGCTGCCCACTGGCTCGTCCCGTTCTCGAATGATCAGCAGGAACACTTCAAGTATGTTGATCGCGCGATTGAGCTCCGGGGCAGATCGCTACAAGACCCTACTTTCTGCGTGGTAGGAATCAAGCTGATTTGTGATGGGGTCGTGGACGGATGCACGGCGGCGCTCTTCCAGCCATACACTGGAAAATCGCATCCCGAGGAACCCATCTGGCCCGCTCATATGCTGAAGGATGTAGTGCACCGCGCCGATACAGCCGGGCTACAGTGCGCCATCCACGCCATCGGTGACAAAGCCGTCAACCAGGCGATTAACGTGCTATCAGAGGTGGGTACCCCGGGCCGCCGGCATAGAATCGAGCATCTCGAATTGACCAGCTCGGAGGACGCAATGCGTCTCGGGGAGCTGGGGATTACTGCCTCCGTCCAGCCAGTGCACTCCGACCCCGCTCTATTCAAGGCGTGGCCGGGTTTGATCGGACATGACCGGTGTCAACGGGCTTTTGCGTACAAGGAGTTTCTAGACGGCGGTGCTCCGGTTGCGCTGGGAACTGATGCACCAACCGCGCGACACCTGCCGTTCCCCAACCTGTACAACGCAACCACGAGGCGCTCGGCGCTTGAAATTGAGTCTACCGAGACTGTAAATCCACAGTTTGGTATTGGCCTCGCCGAGGCAATGGATGCTGCGACTAGCGGGGCGGCGTATGCACGGTTTGCCGATTCGTGGACAGGGGCACTGAAGACCGGATTGAGCGCCGATTTCATAGTGGTGGACATGCAGTGGGATTCAGATAGGCTTCTTCACAGCCAAGTGGTTCAGACATGGTACCGCGGGAGGAAGGTGTACGATGCGGGCGACGGCGGGAAACGTCATTAGGTTTGCTCTTATCAGGGGACGAAAGTATGGAGGGCACTTTGGGTGTGTTTGTGCTTTCCGGAAAGCTGTTTCTATGACAAAGTCATGTTGGTAATTCTATGGTTGAAACTGAATGTTAATTTCAAGAACTAGCAGAAAAGCAAAATTGAATCCACCTACCGAAGAAAGCAAACGTGGAACAATTATGATGGCCACTGGCACTCCTCCAGCGGATGCGTATGAATTAAGCCCCCAAGGAGGTCAACTTACATTGCTGTTTGACTTCTGCCGTCCCCTGAAATGGCTGAGGGAAATCACCAAATACAACCCATCAGTCACCCAACAGCGGTGTTAGAAACTTTGCTGGCCATCACTTGGCCTGCCTGGACTTACCTGTGTTACTACATGCTCACGTGCGAGGCATAGGTGGGAAAACATGCTCTCAAGCTCTGTGGGATTGTCTCAGCTTGCTCAGTGCTGTATCCTACTTTCTGTTATAATAGAGGTCAGATCTGGTCATATTCCAGCAGCACTGCATGTGAACCGCACTGCGGTCTATTGCAATGAGCAAATAAACCTCTGGCGCCCCACTTAAGGGAGAATTATAGTGACTAAAGGCAGTTTTGATTCCCCAATTTGGATATTTTCAATTTCTGCGACAACATTTCCTGCAGTTTTCCGTCGAGTCCCCATTTAGCATCCCAGTTCCCACTGGGATATAAAAGCAGGCGCTTTCCCACTTCTTAACTCTCCTCTTCAACCTCTTCAACCACCCACATTCTCCTTCTTCCTCAACACCATCTCCAACCCCAAATTCTTTCACCCTCCCTAAACACACATCGTGCTTCATCAATCCAAGGTCAGCATGCGTGTATTCATCGTCACCCTCCTGCTGGCCTTCATCGCCACCATGGCATCTGCTGTAAGTCGAGATCCCCTCCCAGCCCAGTGACACTAACGACCCCTGCTAGCAACACACCGTCAACTGCTGGGGCAAGTCCCTCCACCCTGAGCACAAGCATGTCAAAAACGCCATCAAATTTCTCAGTAACACAATTGCCAACTCTCATCCCGAGCCCATCCGCGGTGAGGGACATGGCTGCACTGAGACCTACTGCATCCACAAGACCAGCGTCCGCTACTGCAACGATGTGAGTGAAACTTGGCCGCCCTGCCTCACTTTCCCTGCGTAGTAACACAACTATACTAACCTCACTGCCCCATCCAACCAGGCTACCCACCCCCGTCTGATGCCCCTCCAGAACATCTTGGACAGTGTCATCACAATCTCCAGGGATTGCGTCTCGGAATTCAATGGCAAGAAGGTTGCCGGTGGTGTTGTGGACCATGCGGACCATTGGTCTGTCGTTGTCCAGAAGGACGACAACTGTTAGATGGGCTTGAGGTTCGGTCGCGGGGTTTCATATGGATTGGGGGCTATTCACCTTGGGCTGTTTTGGGTTCCTTTTCCTCTGTCTCTCTGCGTGGTTCTTTTCAGGCCATGCCCGTCTCTCCTCATGTCACGAATGATGATCCAGTAACTACTGTCAGCTCATTGAGCAATTCAGGTTTAGCTAGCCAATACTGAGACAGTTTCATAGTATTGCTGTTCTATGGAACTCGAGCAACACATCCTGTATGATGAATTCCAGAATGATCCTGTTGCTCCTCCTCGTAGATCCAGTAACATTACCTCGAAAACAGACCTCAGTATGCTGCGGGATCGCCCCCATCGAATCCAGATTTGAAGTCTAGTGATGGATTGTGGATTTCGTCGCTATACTGCCGTTGATTATCAGCACTATCGACCTGAGTAACAGAATCTGAACGATCGTCATTAGGACGCTTGGAGAGGTAGGAGAGGGAGAACAAATTGTATCCTTGAGCGCCAAATTCTCAAACACGCATCCTATTGCCTAAGATGACGTTCAAGGACTAATTTCTAACCCGCTAATACTTACCTGGTTCATATAATCTGGGTGATCTCTGTTTGGCGCCATGATCTACACTGAGCATGACAACTCTCAGAATCGTCGAATTTGCGGCCGCAACATGAAAAGAATCTTTATTTACTATTACTCCAAGGTTATCATTATTCCACCATCGTACTGAGAGTCTGCCACTCAACCTCTCCGCCCTGGCCCTCAAGCCATGGAAACACCGCATCCCACAACGCCCGAACCTCACCATCCCCAACCGTAAACAACGCCCTCCAAACATCCTCATCCGAGACCTTGATCCAGTTCATAAAAGCTTGAAACACAAAGTCCGCAAACCCTGGCTGCTTACCCTCTAAGAACGGACCCTCCTTCGCCTTCGTTGTACTCCCCGACTGCCCTCGACCACCAAGCATCTGCAAAATTGGAGCCATCTTCTCCTTCATCTCTTCGACTAAGTGGCTGATTTCGGCGGTGTCCGTTGGCCTCACTTCAGAAAGGGGTCTCCCCACCATCTCACTCCGTGTTCGCACAAAGTACTCGTACCCCCGCGGCTTGTCGAGAATATCCGCGATGCGCGGCACACTGAGCGCATAGCCCGCAAAGACCACGTTGCGCATCAGCTGATTGACTTCGACCGCGAGAGCATGACTCGCATCGCCGTTTGGAAAAAGCGATAGGTATCCCGCCGAAGGCGGGTAGAGTTCCTCCAAACGCAGCGCAATCGCAAGCGAGTCGTTGATCGCGCCCGATTGATTCGTGGCTGATTTCAGTGAGGGGTGCATGATCGCGGGGAGCGTGTATGGCTTGGGTGCTGTGCCGGGGGCGTTCGGCGGCACGGAGAGGGATTTTAGGACCGGCTCGATGTCGGGGAGGGAGAGATAGCTCTGTTTGTAAGGGACCTGTTTGTAGTTAAGGGCAAGGCGGATTTTGACCGTATTTGGCGACCAGGATTTGGCGGGGCCTGCATGAAGGTATCAATTGTTTGTATAAATTAGTTCAGTTTCTTGCAGACCCACGTGGATACGCACCGGGTAAGGCTGAAAGAATATCGAAAAAGTGGAGTGAGGCAGACTCTGTCATTTTGTTCAGCTTGGCGTTTGTAAGCTGCTACAGCTAGAGTTCTCAGATCAAGGCCACCCCGATGGGACAATAATCTAGGATATAAATGTCCTCGTCCGTGATGATGCTCGAGGGCTGATTGGGAAGCCGGTGTCCAAATCTAGTAAAGTTGTGCTGCCGGCGGCCACCGATTGGTGTACATCTCGGGCTCCTCGTGTCAGCAAATCGTGGTGTGACTGCCTGTCCTTGCTTGGGGGCCAGTTTCTGCCAATTGAGTCAAGGGTGTCGTGAATATGGTGCTTTGTTGTACTTTGCTGTTTGAGCTGCGGCAAATATACGCACAGCGAAATAACTTTCGGCTTCGTCTGGGCCAGTGATTCTGCACAGGAATATTAGAGTGGATAACGACACAGTATCCAGCCACCACACAGGCAGGTGAGATTCAGTTATAGCGTGGCAAAAAAAAAAAAAATTCCGGGCGAGGGGCTTTTCTCAAACCTGTTGGGCTGTACGAGGCGCAGTGCTAGTGCGATGCTTGTTCTGGGACACACTACCGGTTCAGGCTTAGTCCAGCAACAGCTGAGCGAAGTATACACTACCCTTTTCAGACAGGTAGTGAGAGCCTGTCAACCACAGAGGCCTATAAATTCAGAAGCCTTTGCTGTCGAAAAAAATCTTCATCATTCCTCTCCAAGCAACCCTCCCAACGACTTTATTATTGTATCCATAGTACCTCTTCGTCCACCATGCGCGCCATCACCATCTTAACGCTTACAATTTCGATAGCTTCGAGGTCGCTATCCCACCCAACGAGCTCAGATCACTGCATCAACCTACCTGTAGTGGACCTTGGATATGTACTTTCATCTCTCCCCAACCGCCGCAATACAATTGGCATTGTGCTAACACGCTGGTCGTCCCATTCTAGAACCTCCACCAAGCGATCTCCTTCAACGCCTCAGGCGAAATATACAAATTCCAAAACATTCGCTACGCGAATAATCCAACCTTAGACCTTCGTTTCCGTGCCCCCACCGCACCCGACACGAACCGCTCCATTGTTCAGACCGGGGAACGTCCTCGCACCTGCCCGCAGGGAATCCCCGGACTGGCAGGTCAAGGGGACGGCCGCTGCGACCAAGTACATGAATCCAGACCAGCCTTTTACGCTTGAGGCATGGGAGCAAGATTTCCTCAACGCGACTCTGCCACCAAATCTGGATTTCAACACAGACACAACTGAGGACTGTCTCTTTTTGGATGTGCATGTTCCCAGGAAGGTGTTTCACCGCGCAAGGAAGGAAGCTGGCGGCGGTGCACCGGTCCTTGTATTCGTAAGCCCAATACCTCCTCGTCTTCGAAACACATACATGGCATACGCTAACTGCGTCGCTGATCACTCCTAGATCCACGGCGGCGGCTACGTCCTCAGTTCGAAGCTCCGAGCACCTACCCCCGCGTTTTTTCCCGACGGGCTCTTCGCACATGCTAATAAGAACCACGAGGACATGATCTACGTCGCGCTGAACTACCGCCTCGGGGCTCTGGGCTTCCTTGCGGGACCCGAGGTGGAGCGGGACGGAGTGCTGAACGCAGGCCTCCTCGACCAACGATTCGCGCTCGAATGGGTCCAGCGATACATCCATCTCTTCGGGGGCTCGCGGGATAAGGTCACCGTGATGGGAGAATCAGCTGGTGGCGGCTCGATCCTGCTGCATATGGCCGGGTCGTACGCAACGAACACATCAACACCATTTCGGGCTGCCATTCCACAGAGCCCCGCGATCCTGCCTGGGTATATGAATCCGAGAGATAGCTTCGATAATTTCCTACGCTACCTCAACGTGACTAGCCTCAAGGAAGCGCGCCAAGTCGACGAAAGCAAGATCATCACCGCAAACGCGGCGCAGATCGCCGACGCGCCAACCACAAGCTACATCTACGACCCGGTCATCGATGGAAGCTACGTCCCCGAGAAGGAGATGCACGCGCTTCGAAATGGGCGATTTGACCGATCGGTTGCAGTTCTCACGGCTCATAACTCGTTTGAAGGGTCCTTCTTCTTCGACCCGACGATCGAGACCGAGCACGAGTTCCGTGAGTGGCTTCGTCGCTCGATCACCGGTCTACAAGATAAGGACATTAAGTACCTTATGGAAACGCTGTATCCGGCGACCTTTGGCGACAGTGCCCTTGGGTACGTGGACCAGTCGTCGAGACAGATGGCCCTCTGGAGCGAGGCCGTTATTGACTGCCACTTTGATGCCATTGGGGATGCGATGCATGGACAGAGTTATGCGTGTATGTTTGAGATCTCCCTTTCTTCACCCCTCTTAACACACCTTCTGTATGATTTACTAATGCGTGGTTTGTGTAGACCAGTTTAGTATGTCTCCGGGCGTGCATACGCAGGATCTGGATTATACCTTCAATTCCCCAAGTTCCCCAGCGTCTTTCCCCGCCGCACAGAATGCTATCCAGGATATGATAGTCGGATTTGTACAGGATGGGGTGCCTAGGCCGGCTGACGGCGAAGTGTTTCCGCGATGGGGTTCTGAGAGGCGGCTGCTTAATATCACGTCTACTGGGCCTGAGTGGTCTAGCAGCCCCGTGAACCGCACTCGCTGCGGTTGGTGGCGGAATTGGTGATGATAAACGTAAATAATCTCGCCGCCGCGTTCCCTCTGGCCAGTTTTTAGATGAGTCAAGGAGCGCCGCTTTGTGTGAACACTGCTTTGTATATTCGCGAAATGGGTCTATCGTTGAGGGTCGTTGTATATACTAATTCACCAGTTAATCGATAGAAATCTCTTGCAATTATCCAGCGCTGCAAAATTCTTCTCCTGGACAAGGTTCTCGCATTTGATTTGTTGCCTGTGTAAGCATTCGGATCCTTCGAGGCGCAGCATGCTACCCTGCAGCGCTCGGGCTGAAGCAGTTCATCGAGTTGTCAAGGTCGCAGGGTCTAATTCCCCTACACAAGACTGCCTCAGTCTATCTCCCTCTCCTGGACCGCTGCCACATTTAGGGGGCATTAACATCGACACTATGGGTAATGGAAAACTCTTGTTTATAAACAAGACCCCGTCCTCCACGCTCCTGACTCAGAGCGAAGCGCGCGAGCGAGTCAAGATCCTCCGCCATGTCCAGAGGAACCGTCGCAAGGCCGAAGGCAATAAGGCGCAGCGACCGCCGCCATGGTCGGAGCATGTCTACACCCTTAAGGCGCCTTCAAACGCAGACAAAACCGAAGGCGAGGCTGTTCAAGCCATTGTGTCTTTGCCGCGCAATTACCCGTCCTCCAACTCTTCGGATCCTTTCCATTGCACAGTGGCGGGTCCAGATCATGCGATCCACGCCCTCCTTCGGTGCGTATTTGCATCGACATCCCGATCCAACTTCCTCGCCGAGGCCTTTGCTCCGGCGTCCATTGTCGCTCGCAGGCCTCCCACGCGCCATGAGGGTATCTTCGCCAGGCGCCTACAGCAATGCGTAGTCGACCAGACCCTCATGTATGCCACCCTCGCATACGGTTCCAGTTTTATAACCTGGGTCTCCTCGCGGATGGAGTCGGGGAACAAGAGGATAGGTCTCCAACAATCACCGGAATACTACCTTGGCAAAGCAATCCGTGGCGTGCGGGAGCGTCTTGCGCTCACCACGGGCTGCCATGCTGAACCAGATGACTGGCTTATGCTTTCGATCTACTCTCTCGCAATCACAGAGCTGTGGAACGGGATGCCAGAAATGTGGGGCCGTGCGGTTGGAAGCAACGATCACACGGCAGGCAAATATCCTTCTGACAGCCTGAGGGCTGTCTACATCGGTGCGTTAGCGGCGTGCGGAATCCATATATCGGCGGCCCTACATGTTGTGCATGAAGTGGGCGGATGGGATTATTTCGATCCGTATATCCTCGACAGCTTCATCCTGGCCGATAAGTTCCTGGCGATTCACCAGTTGAGCGCGCCTGTTATCCCTCTTACTTGGGATCCGGGGCCGCTATACCTCAGCAATAGCGACATCGGGGACACGTTCGAAGAATGCCCCCGCGAGTCTCAGGAGATGGGCGCAGCCTTTGCGGATATTCCCATGACAGCCAGTCTTCGAAGCCTCATCCGCGACATCATCATCTACTGCCGTCTGGCCGAAGCTGCCTGGTCAGGAGAGGGGGCCATGGCATTCGAGGGAGAATCATGGTTATTCCGCCGCCTGCAGGCGCTGACATGCCGACTCCTCACTAGCTACCATGAGGAAAGCAGCCTCGTCGGCCAATTCATCTGTCTCACCGCTCTTGTGTTCCTTTCCAGCTGCACATCCCACCGGGGACCGCAGCTCGGTGGACTGTACGCTGCGCGACATCTCAAACATTTACTCCTCCATAGCGGATATATTCTTGTGGACCCGGCCCATATTTATATGTATAGATGGTGCCTTTTCACGGGCGCAATGATAGTCCCGTCGCTTGAACGGGATTGGTTTATTGCTGAGTTTGTGGAACTCTATTCGAACTTCCACGTAGTGCACATTGCTATATTGCAGCAGGAGATGGAGAGGTTTCTCTTTTTAGAGGCGAGACAGCGTGGACGGCTTGTGGAGTTGATGGAGAGGGCTTCTATGGTCGGGAGCTGAATGGCTGACGATTGATCGGGGGACATGGTACCAACTATGCCCACGCTCCATACCAGTGAACAGAAATACCCAAAGCGGCGTCAAACAAACGATTGAGAACCCTATTGCAAAACCATCACGATTCACCTATTAACACATGCCCTCCTTAATACCAGAGGGGGATTGAGGATGAGAATGTATTCCTAGTACCGCTAGTGGCGAAAATTTGAGGCTGCGGGCTTTGATGCCCTGAGCATACTCTATGCCAGCTTGTTAGGTACAAGCGGCATCACGAGGCTTTTTAGGGGATAAGCACAGTCTCAGCACACTGGGGTGCAGAGGATGTTGATACATACACTGCACGCCATGACTATATACACACTACAACCCCTACCGGCAAGGGACCGGGCACTGTAAATACATCACTGCTCTTCTACAATTCCAGCGCCAAATCCCGAACTTCGCTAACCACAAACCACCTATAAATCAGCTACAACTACTCTATAATCCCCAACCCGACCTGGAGCCTACCCTACATTTCGATAATGGGTGACGTGTTAGGGAATAGCTGTCCTGTTCCCTTCTCCACGTATTGTTAGTGGGGATATGGGAGCGGAGTCACTTGCTTAGGGGCTAGTTGCGCACGATAGAGATACAAGTCTGGGGTATGGGTGCTGTCCACAGAACGGCGAGTCGACGATTGCTGTTCTCACGGACAGAGCATTCAACGTCACTTCTTACCAATATAGGGCCTTGAAGCGCACCTCTACAGGGAACCTTTAGAGGACATATGAGAAATTAGCTGAATTAATGAGTGATCGTATTAATTCTTAGCGTGCAGCTCACACTGCACGCGATTAATTGAGAATACCAATACATAGTCCACACTGGCGTCTCAGTGCGTAGCACAAGGATCGTGATTAGCGCAAACAAAGGAAAATTGACATGGCCGAGTCATGCTACACCAATCGGCTGATGTGTATAACGATCCATCACTCACTGCTGTCTGCTTTCCACTCAGCACTCCGCAGGTACAGCATGCTGAGCGAGATTTCGAGACCCCAGCGATGGATCGTGAAATGCCGAGCAGCTTCGGCCAAGGCTTTCAAGTCGTCCATTGTCTCCGTGGTTCGTTTGAAGGACCCCCTGTAGGCAAAGTCGAGCATGGCCGCAATTGTTACAGCTGAGAACTCATCGCCCCAGTCACAGCTGGATGGCGTAGCGAAATAAGGGGACCAATAAGCGAGCACATCCTTGTGTGCTTCAAACACCTGCCCTCCAGCGGACAGGCGTAGATCGAAGGGCTCGGTCTCTTGGTTTCCCTTGCACAGCCGCTGGAGGATTCGTTTCGCCACAAAGTCAGCCTGGCTCTGGGGGTCGAGCTTCAAGCAATGTGCACGAGACATGGAGTTGAAGGCTGTGTCTGGAACTTGATCAATAAGGTCCTGTCCTTCCTTAGGAAAACATTCCAGGAGCACCGGCAAAATGATGGCAGTCATTGAATCGTACTTATTATCCACGGCAGCTGTTAGGCCATCTACTAAACTCTTCTGGCAGATGTTGTGCACACTTTCAATGTGCATGTTAGTTGCGGGCCATCCCCCCTGACGCGGCCACTTCATGATCTCATCCCTGGTTTTGACGATATGGTCCAGAACAAGAATAACGAAGGCCGCGTCATTTGTGTAACAGGCAGCCGTGAGAGGTTCTCTGAGTTCACCGCATACCGCTATTGCCTTGACGGGGTATTTCTGAATGATCGTCTTAGCAAGCTGCAGATCTCGGGCGCGAATGACCGGACACAGTACAAACCTCAGATCAGCAAAGCTTCGAAACCTCACCGCCTGAGCTATCACCATCTGAACAATATCTTCCGCCATTGCTCGATCCTTTCTTGAGAAGGCAGAGTCGATTGCCCTGCCGACCTGGAGCCAGTACTTCCTAGGATGCTTAAAGACCTCGGAGAGGATAAGCTGATACGTTGCATGATCCCCGTGCAGCGCTGCTTGTTGGAAGATATGGTTGACATATTTTTCTGCGTCCTTTAGTGCCAGTGCTTCCATGAGTAGCTTTCTCACCTCCGTCGAATCACCAATGGCAGCGTCGATTCTGGTAATGAGTGATTCCATTGTTTGGATTGTTCAGGTTTAAGGTGACCGAATACACGAATGGGAGGATGAATAATGAATGGATTTATCGATCGGTCTGGTTTGATATTTTCGGACTCAGGAGCGGCAGGTGGGCAATGGGCAGGATGGTCGATCGATAGAGGTAGGAAATCACCCAGGCAGGCCCATATTTATACCCGTTGGGTACTGGTGTTTGTCCAGGGAATGGCAAATGCATTGACGGCTGCTAAAAGGGGTTAGACAAACGATTACATCGAGACAAACACATATCACAAAGCAGGATGCTTAATGCACCTTAGATACCATCCGCTGAATAAAGCCTGTGGTCATAATCCCTGTCCTAACAAAGTTTCTTATGTATTCGGATAAACAATCCTGCGTACCACGTTCATCCTGGACGGCTAATGACCTTCTACGAAGCCATCCGGAAGTGCAAGAGGGTATTAAACCAAATACATGCAACATGTGGGTGCCTAAGGTAGGGCGGGAACAATATAAGGAACGTGCCTAGCCTGAATAGACACCACAGCGCTGGGTGACATATGTATTTAGGTCGTCCAATTTCAACATCACACACTTAATGCGCTCCTCCATTTGATATTTCCGGATAGAACCTAAAAGATAGTAAAAAAAGACTTGCTTCTCGCACTAAAGTCAGCCTTGGACAAGTCAATATTACTGAATACTAAACTAACCACACGACTCTGAACAAAACAGAACAAAAGGCCCAAACCTTGACCAACAGACATATAAACCAACTCCCACAGTTCCCGCAGACACAAAAGTTAAACCCTGTGAGCAGGCCTACTGCTCCGCCTCCTCCTCCATGACCTCTAACAAGTGATCAATCATAAAGTAGTCAGCGGATTCCTCCATCGCCTCGATGTAGTCAGGCAACGTGGGAGGAGCGTAAACTCCGCTGTATATGAACTCGATGACAACGCGCAATGTCTGGGATGAGATATCCTTTGGCTCGAACATAACATGTCGCGGTCCCGCCAGGGTTCCTCGAAGTAGGTCCTGAGATATCTCGACCAGTGGGATAGTACGTCCTTGTGCGCGTAGAAGGTCTGGCCGCCCGCTCTGAGGAGGACATCACTCGGCTCTCCTGGGTTGTTTCGCAGACGATGCAGGAACCTGAGCCGCGGGAGGTCCGAGATACCACGGTGAAGCAGCTTGAAGCATTCTTCGCGGGGGATCGCGGCGAACTCCTCGTCGCAGACCCCGGTGATTATCGGCCAGGCATTCGGGGCGAGCATGAGCTTGTCCTCTGCTTCCAAGCTCTCCCAATCCACCATGGTTAGATATTGCAGGAGCATCCGCCTTCCCAGGGCGTGGAATCCCTTATTCACGGCCTCGTTGAGGTCCGCGCTCAGGATGTGATGTACCATGCTCGTGTGATGACCGTTTTTCTCCATGGTTGCCTTGGTCCCATGATATAGTCGACATACAGAGTAACGAGCCGCTCGTTGTCAAGTTGGCACGCAGTCCCGAAACACAATGCAGCGTCTTCCCAAAGGCGATCCTTAGGGAGTTTGTCCCGAATTAGGCTCTCCACCAGATCGATGTTTGCTTCCTGAGCCGCGAATTGGAGGGCGCTGTAGTACAAGTACCTCGCATTCAACCCCTATTTCCTTGTCCGCTTTATCATGAACCATCCTAGTTACCGGATATCCAGCCAGATGTTCATGACTCGGGCGTTATGGCAGGTCCAGCTAATGATGGCTGTACTTGCTTCTTGTGAGGTCTATTGCACATTGCTGGTTGTTTGGTTGCTGGCCTCATGTAACGAAGAACCTTGGCCATATGAAATGTTCAATTCAGTAACCTGTTTTTTTTTACCCCTTCATACTGCTATCATGAAGCCGTCAAGCCCCAAAGGTCCATAACCGCGTTTAGGCAACATAGTGATCCCTCAACCCCCAATCGAAGCTCCCCATCACTTCATCACCTCACCCTCCGCCCCAGCACAGCACCTACGTCAACTTAAACCCGCCAGTACTAAGTCGGGTAAAGACACGCTCGGGATCATAAGCCGCCTGGATCCTCTTCAAGCGCGCAACATTCTTCTTGGGCATGCCCGCAAACGCATCCTGCCAATCACCCGCGTCGCCCATGTAGATGTATTCCGAGGCAACGCCCTTGCGCTTATTCTGCTCGTGCAGCCGCTCGACGACGGTGCGTGCCCAGTTCTGCATGCGGCGGTCGTCGCGTGCGAGGGACCAGCTTGTGCTGAATTGCCAGACTGATGCGGGGATAAGTATTAGCAGCTGGAGATGTCTGGGTAGATGTGAGTGAGGTAGGGTGAACTGGAAAACGTACTAATAAGAGGCTCCTCCGGCAGTCCCCAGATGTTGCCGACGCCGTTGTTGTTGCCTACACGGACTGCCGTGGGCGAGATCACGTTGGCTACGAATGTCGGGCCCAGTCCTTCGACGTCGAGTATTTCGGATAGGGATTCTTTCCAGCTCTCGTACAGTGAGGTGAGGACAGCCGCGTCGGCTTTGATCGTTCGGTGAGCGAATTGGATTCTGCCATTTGTCAGAACGGGGAAATGTGTAGTGGAGCGCATTGAATGCAAGGGTAGATGAACCTGAATTGCTGCTTTGGCGTCTCGAACTGGCCCGCCCAGTCCTTCATATTCGTGACATTATTGAGGGCAAATGAGGAAATGCTTGAGAAATTGGCGAATTGGTCCGGTGGGTTGCTGACCCCCTCCTGCACACCCAGCAGCGAGGCCGAGGTCATCCCCGAGGTGACATTGTAGGAGACAGTCGCGACCATACCGGCGGCAATGGGGTCCGCACTGTTCAACTTGGCCGCATCACAGACTGCGGCCAGGAAGCCGGGCACAGCGCTCTCGTTAAACGCCTGGATCGTCGTGCTCACCTGCGGCGCGGCATACGTCCTGAGAATGAGTTTTGTCACAACGCCAAAATTGTTTCCGCCGCCGCCCTTGAGCGCCCAGAAGAGGTCCGGGTGAGAGGAGCGAGTCGCGGTTACTTGGGTTCCGTTGCCCAGGACAACATCATAGCTGTCGACATTGTCCATTGCGAAGCCGTACTTGTTGTTGAAGTAGTGGTAGCCGCCGATCAGGGTCAGTCCGGGCACTCCGATGGTCTTGAGGCGCCCACCGATTGCGACGCGCCCGTAGGGCTCCAGGGCTGCGTAGACATCGTACCAAGTCAGGGCGGGCCCGACCTCGACTGTGTCGGCGTTGACTTTGACTTGGTTCAGCTTGGTCAGGCCGATGAGAACGCCGTTGTTGATGTTGTTCGAGCCAACGACCTGTAATTGGCCATTAAGCAAGACAAATTGACATCCGAGTCTGATGAAAACATACATTCATATGACCACCGCCACGCACAGCAAATGGCGCGTTGCAGGAACTGATCGTCTCGACAGCGGTAGCGACCTCGTCGGCTGAATTCGGGACAACGATACAGGATGGCGCAAGAGCGGCGCGTTTATCCCAGTAAGAATCAGTGGCTTCGTCGGTGTAATTCGCAGACCCCGGGTAGATGATGTCTTTCGGGAGAACATTGGAAAGTTTTCGGCACGCGCAGATGACATTCTTCGCGGTACTGGAGCTCGTGCTTGCTCCAGAGCTGGGAGTGGCAGATGCCAGGAGCACGGTGGCAATTGCCCCGAGTTGAGTGAGGTAACCCATTCCGAATCTTTTGTTTGCTGCTTGACAGCGTTGAGGAAAAGGAGATTGAATTCGCCGTGAGTGAGCTGCCGGTGTTAAATAATTTCCAACCCCTGCTTGTCATCAATCCATAATCCCTGTCGCTTTAGCTTAGCTGCGCCAAGTCCGGAGCACCTAGGTACACTGCCGCCTGGGCTGAGCAACACCACGACGCCGGGCTAAGGCCTCCTGCATTCCAATATTGATTATCTGACTCGCAACCACTAGTCAGCAATCGACGCCATCATTGGTGCGATCCCCCACACGAAGCAGGCTGCCGGCAACTCGAATTCGGATAGATTTCCTAAGAGGGGAACGAATTCGACCACTGGAAGCCTTTAATTACAGTCAATCGCCGGAGCTAAGCCACTAGCGTATAGCAGCCCTATCACGTCGCTCTCTATACGCAGCCAGTGAGGGGTTGCGGCCCAGCCTCTACCCGGACTACACTGCACTGGACGTGATTCTACAGTTTCCCGCCTTGTTTCCCGCTTCGGATTCTAGCGCTTCCGGTCCCGTTGACTTCCAATTAAGCTCGAGCAGACGGCCAGCCGGTGTTGTTTCATCGGCGGTAGCCAATTTAGAATTATATTTGGAGTACCTCTGGCTGACTGAACGTCCATTTTAGATGGCTTTTTACCGGCGCCATCCGTTCCACGTTGAGACTTCCCCTTGTGGCTGGCTTCGGGGATATTACTTGGATACTCCAAAGAAATACAAATACGCTTAAGGAGCCGAAAGTGGATGCAAACCAAGTGCACAACTTCTTCCATGGTTCCGTATTCTCGATCGTGTTGTTTTTAGGGGCATTGATCACTTGCGGAGATATATTTAGCGCGCGCCGATCGTCTCAGGCAACATGAAGATTCTTCGATCCCCCAGCTCCTCCTCCCTCGGGTTCGGGTTCGGGTTCGGATAATAAAGTGTGGAGCTAGAATAACTTTTCAAGCGTCATCAGAACTGTAGATGGTGAGTCGAGTCTGCGGCTGTGCCACGCTAAGCTTTGGTGTTGCGTGTTTGCTGTGGCATCTTATCGCCAATTTCCTTGACGAACCCTGTTAGCTCCATTATGTATTGTCGGGTACAAGCCCATGTCGCCTGTCTTACCCACTACTTCGGCGCATGGCGGAATATCCTTCTCGGTATTAAATGGCCCGAGATTTTATTGTTGCCTGAGATGATACCCCGCGAGCGCCCCTGATCGACAAGCCGCTAAACTGAGTCTACACCCCTCGTTTCATTTCCAAGGCAGTGAGGCGACAAAAGACAGCAATGGGAGCGCTGCTGGTATCGGTGTGGCATGCTCGGTTTTTGCCCATCATAGCGATCTATTAAAATATGGCAGAATTTATCTGCATTGAGAAGGGACCGTTCAAATGAGCCTTCATTTCCCTACTCGAGGGGTGACCCCCATATGAAAAGACTCTCAATCTTCAGAAAAACTTACTCACCTTGTCACAGTCGTCCCCTACAGACTCCTTGAGATCTCACGGAAAACTTTCGGAAAGTATGAGACTCCATCATCACGGATATGGAACTCCACCCAGTTCAAGTAATCTCGGAGAAGAATGTCTTAACAACCGCTGACTTTTTGCTTGCATGACTGTTCGTAACCCTCATCTTGGTCACGCTTTCCATAAGAGCAGCCTAGACCCAACGCAGGGCCGCATAGGCTGACGAACAGTGCGCCGACCAAGTTGGTTGGAGACGCACGATTACATACTCCGACACATGCCCGTTTATTTTCTGGCAGGCTGCTGCCCTAGGACCATTGCGTCCTGTCTAGTTCTTTATACGCATGCGAATACGCGGCCTAGCCCTGGGGTACCCCAGATCCCAGCTGACCCGCCCGTGGGGGATATGCCAATAAATGTTTCTCCAATTGTAGAATGGGAGCAGATTTGGCTGGGGCTCGGCTCGAGGCTGTGCATGGTCCGCAGACCAAAGGTCCATTACTATAATGTTACGCGCCAGAGGTTCCTTTTTTGCGAATCTTGAATAATGGAGCCGTCCTATGTATGGATCTCGTACGGAACTTCCCTGCTGGCTCGAGGACCAGATACAAAACAGCGCGACCCTCTGCCCTTCGGTTAGACTTAACATAAGGCTCTCCACCACATAGGATTTGATTCCGATGCAAAAGCACCAATGGCTGCGTCAGAGTCCCTCGACCATGCCACTTCTCCCGTCTCCTATAGCGGATTCTACTGGGGCCATGTTTAACTTCCTCATCTGTGTGCCGCACTCGCGATTGCCGGCCATCTTAGTGAAGACCCCCCCGTGACTGTGGGCATAATTGAAGCAGGCAAGTATCGACTTGATGCCAAGCTAGTTGACACTCCAGCTGCTGCAATGAAAGTGTTTGAGAACCCTGACTACAACTGGTGTATGCATACTGCATCCGAATGGGGCTTTCGCAGTCTAGTTGGGTTGCGAAGTGCGAAGGCAAAGCAATTGTGATGCGATTATTCGACTTAGCTCCGAGTCCGAAAGTGGTCTTGGTGATGTTGGTCATCATTATATAAGGCCGCCAAGTGAGCGCGGCATAAAGCCACAGCCACGGGGACTTTATGCACCCAGCAATTAGAACTCCCAGATCATCTGCCTGATCTATCATTCTGGGCACTCATTGCAATGTTCCTTGTATAGAAGGTCTCGGTACTGCGGCACTACTACTTCCCGGCCCTTGTACACTCAGGGTTCAGTACGTAAAGCCACCACTAAGGAAAGGGGACGGTGGCATGATTTGGAAACTCGGCGCATAATAGATTGCCTACCTGCACAGTAATTCTCACCAAGCAATACCTAGTAATTGGCTGCTTCCCGGGCTTCAGGATCAGGTCTGTTCTAGATAAGTATAAAGGGCGACCACTTGCGTTGCCGGGAAACTACCATCGAGATCTACGATCGGTATCATTCCCGTTCCTTTTTCCGCCGTTTCGACTTCATTACTCAAGTTACCTACCTTCGCCAGTATGAAGGCCGTCGCCATTATCCCATTTATGGCCCTGGCAGCTAATGTTGCTGGTGAGCTCAGCCGTGGACCTTGTTGCTTTGCTTGTGACTCGGTTCTAACGTGTGTGCCATTGATACAGGTACCGTTGTGCCTTTGCACTTGAGGCATGAGGGCAAGTTCGTTGCTGCCACAGGTATCAAGCGTGACGACGCGGAAGAAGGTAATGGTTGAGCTTCGCCGTTTCGACTTCGGATCCCGTTCTTCTAAAGTGACGCCTATATAGATGGAATTATATACCCGCCCTGGAAACGCGACGACGCGGACGAGGGTAATGCTTCCTCTCTTAGCAAGGATTTTCAGCTAATATGTTGACACGCCATGGCTACACAGATGGTATCATTTACCCTCACTTGGAAGCGCGGCGATGCAGATGAAGGTATTATTTCCCCTTCTAGCAATAACGATTAGATTAAATTTGACACATATTGAATACGCAGATGATATCATATACCATCTGCGGAAGCGAGACGATGCCGATGAAGGTGGCACTCCCTTTTTCGCCCATATTGCTTGAATTATGTTCTGACGCACAATGCATACATAGATGGTATAATATACCCTCCATGGAAGCGCGATAATACGGATGAAGGGAGGTCCAAACCGCCACAGTAAATTAAGAAATCGTCTTTCTGAATTTGATGACCTAGATAGTGTTGAATATCGACCGTGGTAGGTTTGGTCACAACTAGCCCTTGATGTATGCGTATTTTGCGGGCGCATCGACACTCAGACCACCCTTGCTATGGACCGGGACTGTGCAGTTGGCTGTCGGTATTGCTGTAGACCTGGTCGTCGGTGCGAGGAAGAATACAAACGGTGAGAAACATTGGCCGTATTTTGCTTCGGCGGCACTGTTGGGAGTTTATTTTGTCTTGCATTTAAGGGATCATAGGGCGGGAAGGAATTGATTTGAGCATCGTCCCTGGTTGGCAAGTGAGGTTAGGGCCGGGCCGATTGAACATGATGGACGGAGGATAGTCGTGCATGATACATGTATACTGGCTCCCCGACGGAGTCTTGCGTCATGGTGGCTCTACCTAATGGTCGCAATGGCGGTCTGATATCGTTTTTGATTCTATCGAAATATCGCCCGTGGGGTGATAGCCTTAATGCTCTAGGGTCTACTGTCCGTGTTTTTCTTACGAAGAATGAACTGGGCGGGTTGTGGCATGTATTTTTAAGAAATAGAAATGGTTTTCAACGTTCGCGGATAGAGAGCGAGCGACCGGTGCAGGTATGCATATCAAGGACCCTTTACGGAAATCTCGCTCTTTTTCACAACCAGGTTGGCAATTCCACCAATGGACACCTCTCCCACGATATCGAAAACCGCCACGGGCGCCTTAAAGTCCCTGACAATCCAGTTCCGTAGCTCAACGGCCATTAGGGAGTCAACGCCATATGACGACAGTGGTTTGGTGACCTCGATATCATCTGGCGAGATAAACATCGCCCGGGCGAGCTTGGCAGCCAATGCCCGAAAAACCACACGAGCGCGCTGTTCTGGGTCTCCAGACTGTTGGAACAGCGACGCGGCGTGAGCGTCGGGCAACTCTTTGTCGTTATGCAACTGGCGGGAGGCATCCGCTTGTCCACCAGGGAGGAAGGCAAATGGAGCCAGGAGAGGCTGGTTGGCCAGAAAATAGGGCGGACTCCTTCCGTCTAGGAGAATATCAGCCGGCGTGCGGAGACCGAAGAGGACCTGGCCGTTCCACGTGGAGGAGGGTTGGGTGTCTAGGCACAAATCGAGCAAGACCAGCAGCTCCCTTGCGGCGATCGGTTGCATGTCGTCGGTCGCGTGGCGCTGGCGCTGGTACGCGGCTGTTTCCGCGATGATGCCGATGTCTCGCATCCAGCCGAGATCGACCGAGAGGGCCCTTTGGCCGTGCGCGATCCGATGCCGTGCCAGTGCGTCTTGAAAGGCGCATCCTGCAGCATAATTTGAACTGCCCATCTGACCGGTAACGCCAAGCAGGGAGGAGAGGAGGATGAAGAAGTCCACATCTGACGGAAGTAGGCGATGGAGGTTCCAGGAGGTGTCCACTTTGGACTTGATCGTTGAGTTCCACTGTCCGAAGGTCATGCTCTCTTGAAATATCGCGTCCTGCAGGACCATGGCAGCATTGATGCATCCCTTGATTGGGGGCATGGTCCGCGTGCAGTTGTCAAGCACCGTCGCCAGGCTAGATTCGCACGAAGCATCGCATGCGAAAACGAGAATGTTCAATCCGCGTGTACGTAAATTGGATATCATGGCGGCAGCGGCCTTGGATGTCGCACCGGATCTGGAGACGAGAATTATGTGCTTTGCGCCGCGGTCGGCCATCCATCTCGTAATTGCTCGCCCAAGGCCACCGGTGCCCCCGACTATCAGATACGAAGCATTACGGAGGAGCGCGCAGGGTTTGGGGACCTAAGTAGGTTAGCAGAGGGACTCCGCCAGCAGGTTACAAAGCAGGCAAGCATGCCGTGGGTATAGATTCGACAGTGCGGTTTTGGGTGCTGTCGCAGGCGGCCTGAGGGACATTGATCAAGCCCTTCTCAACAAGGCGTAATATCTTACGAAAAATGCGCACCCTAACGGTTGGAGGTAGGCTGGCTGGATTGAGTAGTGAGAGGGAACAATTTTTGGGGTAATCATCTGTGGGGGGTTCGTCATTTGACCATCCAACCAGTACAACCTGCCCACTTGGAGCCACCCAGTCCAGAAATGGGACAGGATAATCGCCACCATCTGCACAATCGAGTACGAGAATGTTGAACTTGCCATCAAGTGAGTTGCTCGTCGGACTTCCTTTAAAGGTGTCAGTGTTTGGGACTAAAACGTGGTCCTCGGTGATGTTTCGCAGATCTGCGACTGCCTGCCTGTTCTCACTCGACGTGGTAGCAAAGACATGGGCGCCATTCATTGCAGCAATAGATTCAGCAATTCGGACGACTCCGCCCACTGCAGAATGCACGATAACCCGATCACCGGGCCGAATGCGCGCCAATTCAACAAGTGCATAGTACGCAGTTAAGCCAGGACCTAGAACCAATTTGGCACATGCGAGCGAGACCGATTTTGGTAGATGGATGGCGCGTTCCTCGGGCGCGTGAGCATATTCACCCTCTCCTTCTGCGGCGACAAGCACAGCTTGATCGCCGGGACGGAGTCTCTTGCAAGCAGAGCCGACCCAGGTCACTACACCAGTACACTCATCGCGGCCCACCGCCGGAGGATCCGAATCTAATAGCTTGATCTCAACATGAGAAGGCCCGAGGTTGGGCACGGCCATGGTAGAGCTCGCAGCTGCTAAGGTAGTATAGGGCCTGTGTGCAAGGGCTTTCCGCAGCGCCGTTTGGCCGGTCTTGTCTTTCACAACACGGCCAGTCGTGAGGATACCGTCGCGAAGAATGTACTCAACTTCATTACATGGTGACTGGAACGCCGCTTCAAGCACCGTTTCAACCACTCTTATACAAGATGCTTGGTCGCCGTATTCACCCGTTTCTAGACTGACAACACGGCAATCCACTTGCTCCGCTCTGATGCAGCGAAGCAGTCCTTGAACGGCGCCATAGTGAGGAGCCGCGGCATCATCGGGGCTTGTGCCCGTCACCCATAGCAATTGTTTGTGGCGGGTCAGGATCTTCAGGCATGCAAAAGCCTCTTCGGTTAGATTAGTGACCAATGGACGGTTATGGAGTTCGATGAGGCACACAGCAACAGTGTCCGAGCCCCATTGGCCATCTCCCAGTGCCTCTGGAGTAAAAAGCCCGGTAGTGCAAGACCAGCCACGGCCACGTAGATGGGTAGCAAGCACATTGGCTAACTCACATTGTCGAACCGTATCCTCGATCACAAGGACGACGCGAGGTTTCGATTCCTGCACTCGCAGATCGTCGGAGACTATGGCTGTGGTGATGATGATACTCATATTATGACATTCGTCAGACACATAGTCTCGGAGAACCAGGTCATTCCCGGAAAACCCATTGGCGCGCAGAGACTGATCCCAGAGCGACTCACTGATTGCGGCGGAATGCCTCCGCCAGTTCTCACACGCCCCCCACCAGCCTGGGACTAAACCAGCAATAAAATTTGTCGCAACGTTATCCGGGTTGACGGCCTCCAGAAGGACCAGGTGCCCACCGGGAGCGAGCACCGCACGGACATTGCGAATCGTCGCTTCCAGGTCTGGAGTGGCGTGTAACACACTGCCGGCTACGACCATGTCGTACGACCCCGGGGCGACCCCCTGGTCGGCAAGAGACTTACTTGCGTCGAGCACCGCGAACTCCAGACGGCCCTCTGCCTGTAGCTCCGACCACCGCAACTGGGCCTGCTCGAAAAACGCAGGCGATATATCGGTGTAGGTATACGTGGCAAAGCTGGGTGCTCCTGTGCGGGCCTCGCGCCCCTGCAGAGCCGCCAGAATGGGACCTGTCATACCCCCCGTCCCCGCACCAAGCTCGAGAATGCGTAGAGCCGGAGTTTGATGAGCAGCTAAGTCCAAGAAGCCAGCCAGTCGCCCATCGCCGCACAAAGTCTGGAATAGGTGGGCGTAAAAGGCACGCGCTTGGTCCGACTCGAAGACAACTTCGAGGGGGTCGATGTCGCCGGCCAAGATGGACGGAAGCTTGCGCGCGACGCTCGTGTATAGTGAGAACGCAGGTAGGGCATTTTCCACAGTGGAAAGTTGGTGTTCCAGCTCTTTGCCGCTCACGGCGAGAGCTTCCTGACGTTGAAATGGGGTCATATGCTTGCGAACGTGGCGCTCCATCCACTTAACATGGGGCTTCAAGGGATCTGGAACCGTATGTGGGTTTACCATAGACATGGCTTGCGTTGTTACGATGTTCAAAGTGTCGCATAGCAGACCATGGTCTCTAACAATAGTTGACTCGTCAAGGGACGAACCGCCACCAAACATTTTCCGTAGCTGCTCTGGTGTGAGAAGACCAAGCTGTGGTTTCCACTCTACGTGGTAGAGCAAGTGTGGTCCTTTCTTTCTTGGTTTCGCTGTACCAGTGACTGCTGCAGTCACGATACTTTTGATTGCAAAGAGGGCAGATCCGTCCTCCGCTACCACATCGATACTTCCTCTTTCGCCAGACCCGCTCTTATTAGCACCTCCACTGGATATTATTTGAATATTTTGTGAATGGTGCCAACCATGCGCTGCGAACCAGGCGCCCGATATGCGAATGGGAATATTGGCTGCTGGGATTTGCCCTGCCGCAACCCGGAGGACTTGGAACGCCTGGTCTAGAACCGCCGGGTGGGTCAAATGAGCTGTATGATTCTCCGGAGTAATGGCAACGCGTGCGATAGCTGTTTTCTCACCGTCCCAGCGCACTTGCTCAAGTAGCTTAAAAGTGGGTCCATACTGAAGCCCGTGGTCTGCCGCGTCACGGTATAGCGCATCGGAATCAACTGGGTAGATGCAGGGCTCCGAGGCCTGCTCATATTCGTCTTGTATCCTCTCACAGACCGCTGCTGTATTCTCGTATTGGGTGCGGGCCCTCGCCTGATAACATTCTGTCCAGCCAGTGGGGGTCAATAAAAATATGCTGACATCGAATTCCTCAATCTCAGTGGGGCACTTCCGCGATTTTCTGACTTTACGCAGATGGAGCTGTATCTCGATGCGCTCGCTCCAGGTTTCAGGGACGATGATGGGGCTGAGGAAATCCGCGTGTTTAATAAAACATCCCTGTACACTGCGATCCTTCAACGCCATCTGGCACACTGCTTCGACTGTCATTGATAACATCCCAGCCGCAGGATAGAGAACTGTGTCGCTGATCTTTGTTTTATTAGCAGCCGGGACCAGGTTAGTATATATAATCAACGTTAAGCATCATACCTTGTGATCTCCAATCCAGGGATGCGATTCAATGCTGAAGAAATTCCTCCACCGCGGTGCCAGGGGGTTCCAGTCTGTCACTCGCGCACCAAGCGTATCTTTGTGGTTGGGACCGCGCAACCGAAAGCCACGGCTAAGACGAGGTTCCGCCCAGAAATGTGGTCTCCCGAATGGGTACGCAGGACAGTTAGTTAGAAATGGCAGCGATGATGAGCTCTCCTGCCCGTTAACAGCGGCGAGGGAAACGGGATAGCCAAGGCAGAATAATCGCCCCGCAAGTTCCAAGATGCACTTTACGGCTGACTGGGAGCGGTGCAGCGTGCTGAGATATCGAATTTCACTCTTGGCGTGGGCCAGCGTGTCCTGGACACAGCGTCGGAGCGACGGATGCGGGCCTATCTCAACGAAATCGGTGAATGTGCCGAATGGGCGCTGTTTTGAGAAATTAGACACGGCGTCCCTAAACCGGACTGGGGATATCAGGTTGTCGGCCCAGTACTGCGCTGTCGCCAAGATCAATGGGTTAGCCGGCTGCGCAGAAATTGTAGACACCATCGGTAGGATTGTCGGCAGGTCTGCACATCCTTCAAGTTCCCCCATCATTGACAGATACTCTTCCGAAATATTTTCCATATATGGAGAATGATAAGCGAGTCCTGTCCTGAGCTTTTGGGCGAATATGCCATCCGCATCGGCCTGGGCCTTCACCGCATCAATGGCCGATTCGAGACCAGAGAGTGTACAGTTAAGGGGGCTGTTCACACATGCTATGGTTACGATCTGGCTAATGGCTGGTACGGGCACTTTGTCTAGGTATTCGGCCACCTCGTCCTGCGTCAGATTGATCGATATCATCGCGCCGGGAGCACCCAGGTTCTGAACCCGGAGCTTCTCCGCTACTTTGCCGCGGAAATATGCAGCTTTGCAGGCAGATTCGAGTGTTAACGCTCCCGCGGTATAGCTATTCTCAAACAATGTCAGCAAACGTATAGATACTCCAGTAGATAATAGCAGGGGTCTTACGCAGCGGCAATTTCCCCAGACGAGTGACCAATGACAGCCTGTGCAACGAGGCCAAAACTTTTCAACAGTTCAACCAAGCCTATCTGCACCGCGGTACACAACGCCTGAGCGTATTCAGGGTTATCAATATCGTTTGGCTGGCGGAGTACATCTTCTCTATAGTTAGTCGACATCCTTCTCTTATTGTACTCCTAAGGGTCGCAGTTATCCTACCAAACAAGGACCAGGTGCACCCTAATCTCTGGTAGATGGCATTCACCAGCTCCAGTGTCCTCCCAAAATGAGGGTACTCGAGAAGTTCGACTCCCATCCCGGCGTACTGCGCGCCCTGCCCTGTAAATACGAACACTACTCCTATATCGGTGGAACTCCGCATAGGTTTCGCCGGTGCTATGGCGGTCTCCTCTTGGCTTACCGCAAACGTCCTCCACAGCATGCGCCCGCGTCTAGCGGAGAGGGTGTATGCAAGCCGATCTAGTCCGTTAGGCGTTGAAGACACGAGATTGCGGTAGAAGGGGACGTAAGCCTGGATGAGACGAAGAGTGGCCTTCTCATCGGCAGCAGTCCAAACGAGAAGTTTGGGTTTCGTATGTCCGTCGGTGCAGCCAATATGATAAGGTAGACTGTTGTTGTTATTTACTGAATCGTCAGCTGCGTCCGTGTGAATCTTGTTGTGGTCATCGTCAATCTGTGAGCTCGTATGATCAGCTCTCACCGCATCTCCGTTGGTGTTCATGACAGTCGCCGGTGTTGCAGCCGTGCAATGATTCCCTGTCAGCCGTCGATCCTGAAGGTAATGAAGGGCGTCATCCAGGATCATGTGCGAATTGGATCCTGCAAAGCCAAATGAGTTGATGGAAATTCGGCGCAATCCGTGACTGGGCCATGGTACACTTCGTGTGGGGAGCTAGGATAATGTCGTTAGTGGAACGATAAACATACGGGATGCGTGACATAAATACATACCTCGATGGTGAGATCATCCGCATCAATGTTAGGGTTTAATTTCTCGAACAGGGCGGTGGGAGGAATCACGCCCTTTTCCAGCATAACTGTTTGTTTGCCCGAATCAGTCATCACCCAAAGTGCTATGCCGGAGTGACAGAACTCACATATGCACTTGACCAGGCTCGCGAGACCACTAGCTCCTTCGAGATGCCCGATATTGGCCTTCACTGAGCTCCTATCAATTTCACTCGTTATGCTTGCTCCAGATATGTGGCCCAGGCGTGTAGCTTGCAAACGTACACATAAAGAGGCTCTCGACGGCAGCGGAAGTTGCGAAAAGAACGCCCGACCGCAGTCATCTCTATCGGATCGCCCACAGGGGTTCCGGTCCCTTATCTGAATCAGAATACGTAACCTTTGACTTGGAATACGCCAAGCTTACCGTGTGCTTCTACGTAGCGCGTCTCATCTAATGAAAGACCAGCCTTCCGGTACACGTCTCGGATCAACTCCTCTTGCGCGACGAGACTCGGCTGGGTCAATACAGGCGTACAACCATCCTGGTTACAGCCCGTAGCACGGATGACGGCCCGAATCATGTCTCCATCGCGCACTGCAGCCAGGACAGGTTTGAGGATCACAGCAATGACGCCTTCCCCTCTGCCGTAGCCGTTGGCTCGATGATCAAAGCTGTAACATAGGCCGTCTGGGGAGAGGAATCCCTGGCTAGATAGAACCTGAAAGACCGATGGGTCGAGCAGTAAATTCGATCCCGTCACAATCGCCTGCGTCAATTAGTAATGAGGAACATGGGGAAAGTATGATGGGAATGAGATGCCGGAGCTATGCAGCGGTCGCGAGATCTACGTGGGACGGTAAATCAGGGACACGGGCATAGGTAGACAGCCTTACGCAGTCGGATTCTCCACTATGCAGTATTTTGCATGCCATATCTACCGCCGATAAGGCACTGGAACAGGCTGTATTGACGTGAATGCTTGGGCCCCGCAGGTCAAAGTACCAGCTGATCCGATTGGGAATCACACATGAAATCCCGTTGCCTGTGGCGGCGAACCGATCCATGTTGTCGGGGTCAATCGCATTCATCCGGGCGTAATCTTCCAGCATCGACGCAGAGAAAACAGCTGTTTTTGAGCCTGCAACTTTGTCGGCGGGGATGCCGGCTGCCCATATTCAGTATTATTCCAGGTGAAGGGGTGTTCATTTCGCAGCTTATCTTACCCGACTCTAATGCTCGGTACGACACTTCCAGCGTCCACCGCTGGAGCGGATCCATGGAAGCTGCCTCCTTGGCCGTGACTGAGAAGAAGGGTGCATCAAAGCTCCGCACATCTTCCGTGATGTAGTGGCCGGCTGGGCCTGCTAGCTGAAACGGCTAATGAGCTACAGATCCATTGAATCTGGATGGGATAAAGCTCAGTCTTACGGAGCACGATCCGTCGCCAACCGTGCGGCCATACCCCAGGCGAGAGGACGGCCAATCGGACTTCAGATTCCGGCCGTTCGCAAGTACGTCCCAGAAACTGGCATCATCCTCCACGCCAGACGGCAACTTGAATGCGTACCCAACAATTGCAATCCCGTCTAATCCTGGCATTGTTTATAGCCGGGGTGCGCAGTGCCTACCTAAATTGTTCAAGAGCGACGCGAGGCCTGGGGAATTGCAGGGGAGGCGTGATTAATCGTCTCATCCATGGTGGATCGTGGTCGGATTTTATACGAAGGCCTACTCCATGCCTCTACTCGGCCATTCTCTATGTCTACGCCATAATCGAGAGCAGCTGTGAATGTTGAAGGTTGGAGGCAATCTATTCACGACTTTCTGGCAGTTCGTCGGAAAGTTAAATTCCAGACCCAGGCGTGTATCCCTGTCAAAGACGAAACCATTTCTTCGCTTTAATTCTCGACCCCGGATGAAGCACCACTGGAAGGAATTTCCGACTGGAAGCACACAGTTATGTGGACACCTGTCCAATGGCAAAACTAGGGATATGCCTTAAGTGTGCGCCGCTTCTAAGACATCAAGTCAGACTCATCACTCCGGAGTAAATGTCAGGAATGAATCCCTGCTACAGATTCCTTCAGACCAAGATCCGACGATAACGCGGGGGGTGTTGAGACTTGAGTCTGTGTAGATTCCTAATGTACCAGGTACCCGCTCCTTTCGGGGCGATGACGGGCGAGTCGGCCAAAACGCATCGAGAACGCTACTGCGGACCCGATTTTTGAATACGACAAATGGAGATCCTGCACGGGGCTGGCGAAGATCAGCATTAGTCCGTCGACCTCGGTCATACCTAGAAACTTACTCCGTACTCCATACCTATTAGGCCTCCTACAGCGGTTCGGCAGTTCCTGTCCACCTGTCAAATTTATGTTGCTGTTGCCTGGGGCGGATTGCAATAAAGGGGCTACTCTAGAACACTGCTATTCCGAACGCGGGGTAGACTAACTACCTACGGTTTGGAAAGGACTAGTTACGCTCACATGAAGTACTTTTGCCTTACACCCATAATCACCCACATACACGCCCCTAAGCCCGAAATTACGATCGCAAATCCGACTTACTACGATCTTTGCTTGGCTGTCACGGCGTCGTCGCCCTCGGTAACAATAAACTGCGTCGTGCGAGTGATTGCCAGCGCCCGAGCGACAACACTACCACCGTCATGCAATCGCTCCGTGGATTCAGATCCCTCCAGCGGTTTCATGCGTATCACCTCCTGTTCGAGTTTATTATGGTTGCGGCCGCCTCGACTTCCGCTCGCGTAGCTTTCCATCCCCTCCAAGTGGTTCCCATCGTAGGGCATGCGGCGCCGCCCGTTGCGGCTGGTGCTAGTGGTGCCTCGGCTCCATTTATTCATCAAATGCCGTCCAAAGGCGGTCTCTTTGATGATCTTGGGGATACACGGCAGACAGATGATGAAGAAGCCGCAGGTCATCTCAGCCATCGCCCAGAAGGCCAAGGGGCCGAGCGTGTACACCGAGTCCGGCGATCTACCGTGGGCGACCGTGACGGCGCATCGAAAGGCGGCTGAGATGCAGGCACTGCAGCAAAGATAGAACGACATTAGCCCTAGTTACCAAACTAGAATCTTCGATGCCACTCCTTCCCTGCAGGAGGAGAGGAGGGCAAATGGTGTACGTACAGCAAACCAAGTCCGAAGATGATGGAGACACCCAGTCTCTTCTTCCAGGACATCTTGAGTGTCCAGATAGTCCGTTGAGGGAGCAGAAAGATGACCACGTCGCAGATGAGATGGATGCTCGCCGAACCGACCTGGAGCTTGTAGAGGTCGAAACAGTCCCCCTGGACGCGAAAATCATAGATGGCTTTGTGAGGGATGCACTGCAGGTTGAGGGCAACAATTATCGCGATATTTGCAGTCGTCTGCACGAAGATAATCGTTGCGCAGCCGACCCAGAATGGACTTTTGAGTCGGGAACCGATCGGGGAGAAGACTCGACACCACTCGATGAGAATCCCTATCTTCAATGACGGGAGAACGAGCGAGTAGCATATGCCGAAGATCAAGACATACTAAGAGGTGGTTAGTCCTACTTCTTTCCGTCAAATATCGATACCCACGTATTGTATCTGGATGACGTCTCCCAGTCGCACATTCCAAGTGTGGACAAAATATCCTGGTGTCTCAATAAAGACTAGCAGAGCGTACGTCGCTCCCCAGAAAAACCCCTGTAGTATTAACGTCAGCGCAGAGCAAGGCATTTTACACTAGAAGGACAGACGTAGGCAATAACCACAAGCACTAAGTGGAAATCATCTGTTAGAACTCGTAACAGAATGCGCATGGGGGATTGACTAACAGACCTTCTTCAATTTGGAACTTTCGCAACAGAACCAGTCGAGCATACCCGCGCATAAAACAACATATAGTAGCAAAAACTGCACACACAGATAGGACGGCTATGGCAAGTGGATTATTGTTTGGGGGGTTGTCGAGCTGCGGGATAACACCCTCTGGGGGGGCCAAGGCAGGCCCGTCGAGGTCCATGGCGGCGTGAGGTGATCTGGAGAGGATTCAAAAGGGGCAGGAAGAGGGCATTGTCTATTTCTACCATCTCGAACTCCTCGAGGGTCCCCGGGCACTCTGGTTGCCACCCTCATGTTCACCCTCGCTGGATTTCAAGATGGGGCCTTGGAACTAAGTCAGACTAGTGTCGCGATCCCTGGCCTGGCTTCAGTTTAGTTCGGGTGGCCCGCCCGCCAACAGCAGGGGATCGACTCCTCTTAATCTGCACCGGGACGGCCCTCGCACAAATCACGCAACCGCGAGCCGGGGTCGGTAATTAGCACACGCCAGTGTCTCTAGCCTAGGTTCACCAATCGCCTGGGGTGCTCATCCGTCATATCTGCTGATCCGCCATTTGATCTGCACTTTCTCACTCTCTGGACACAGACAGCTTCCAACTCTTCTTGCTTTGTACCAGCCATGCCCAAACAACAGGTGTACCACATACACCCCCTCGGCTGGGAAAATGACCCCGAGGAGGAAAGATTTAAAGTGTCTACCCTCGACTACTTGTCGGTGCAGACCTACAACAACTACGCATTGTTCTTCCGGCTTCCGGAGGGCGAGAAGCGCAACGTAGCCAATGTCCTCAAGGCAGGTCTCGAGCGAACCCTGAGCCAGGCCCGGTATCTCTGTGGGACAATTGAGAAGGATCCTTCTGGCGGCCACTCGTTCTGCAAGAAGAAAAACAGCACTGTCCAGTTCGTCGTGCAATGGCTGGACTTGGATGGAGAGCAATACCCATCTATAGACGAGATTGAGCAGTCACACTTCGCCGCGGCGAAGTTAGGCAATCTCAGTACCTGGAGTGTACCACCGATGACCTATGGCGAAAAACCCGAGGCCAGCCCGAATATCAGCCCTCTTGTCGCAGCCTACAAGGCAAACTTTGTTCGCGGTGGCCTCGTCTTCATCATGCACCACCACCACTACGCCAACGACGTTATGGGCTGGGCTGGGTTGGCTCATCAACTCGCGGAAAACTGCTACGCGACTGTACACAAGACTCCATTCCCTGACTGGGATCCCGCGAATCTTGATCTCTCTCGCGTGACGAAGCCTGAACCTCCGGAGGAGGCAAAAGTCCATGGTCCTCCTCCGCCCCAACGTCACCCGGAGCAGCGACCAGGCATATCGCTCCTCTTCCACCTCCCGAAGAGTAAGGCGGCAGAGTTGAAAGCTCTCGCAGCGCCGCAAGATGACTCTGCCCCTTGGATTTCCACATATGACGCATTCTCGGCTTTTATCTTCCGCCACCTTACTCGTGTCCGCGCGCCTGTTTTCAATCCTGACCTGTCATCGCCTCTCTTCTGGGCCGAGGCCGCTGACATGCGAAGACGCTTTCATAGCCCCAAGGTTCCGCCACGCCTCCGGGGCAACGTCATGTCCGGCGGAATAAGCGCAACAGCGCCCGTCACAGCACCGACGGTATCCGAAGTTATTTCGGAATGGCCGTTTTGGAGACTGGCCGCGTACATCCGCGGGCTGACCAACAGCGTTACGCAGGAGAGCCTTGACGCATTGCTTGACATGGTTGCCATGGTCCGCGATAAGTCGGCCTTGAACATCCGAATTGACTCTCACCCACCGATGTCAATCCTGCAGACGGACCACCGCGATGCCAATATCACGGGCGCTGACTTTGGCTTTGCGGCACCGCTAACTTACCGACACCTAACGGACCAGGTGACTAACGGTGTTATCGTCATCTACCCGCCCCGCGTAAATCTTGAGAATCCCGACGAAGGGTGCGAGTTTGCCATCTTCTACGAGAAGGATCTGGCACAGACACTGATAGATGACCCGGAGTGGAATGAGTACTTTGAGTACAGGGGCGTGGATGCCATTGATTCTGCTTCCTCAGCTGCCTCGTAGCTTATCATATCACGCATATAGACACTTCGACAGCCCAGTTGCTAGCAAAACGTACTTCCTCATTCAAAGAATCACCCCTCCAAGTCGCTTGTTTATTTCTCCCCCTCTGCTTCCCCCAGCTGCTGCACCTTCCAATAGACTCGAACCATCTTCAGGCTCGCCATAAGCCACTCCCCATCCACCCTCTTCCAAGTCTCATGATACTGCCCACCCCCACTCCCCTTCCAACCCCCGGTAACCCCTTGGCTCGCCGCGTGGTAAACAACACTCCAGATTGCACTGACCTCGTCGTCGGAAACACGCCGCAGCTCGCCAGGCCCGACAACGTGAATCGTCTGCTGCGTCTCAAAGGCGGCGCGAAAGAAGCCGACAAACTCGTCGCGCGTGGGGAAGTAGTAGCGCACCCCGTTCTCGGTCGCGATTTCGCCGTCCGGGCCCGTGAATGAGGCTGAGAGCGATGGGAGCATCAGTGATGCGAAGGAGTCCCAGTCATGCGTGTCGGCGAACCGGCAGTATTGCGATTTTTTGAAACGCAGGGTTTCGGCGATCTCGTAGGGGAGAATATCAGAAGTCATTGGTGCGATGGTATGTGGTATTTTGGGATTGTTCTATAATGCTTTTGATTTGAAATGGGAAGGAAGAGAGACGCTCCAGCCTGCTCCATGTGCGGGGTTGCTCCTCTTATATGCACCACCAGGTGGAGGTATGTGTTGGAACCCGAGCCGCGTTTGCTGGTTCTACGTAATTGGGCCGTTCTTCGAATTTGCTTTTGCTCGAGTTCTCGGCGAGCAAGGATTCACTGGACGGTGGAGGCTGGCGACCACCACCCACTTCACTAGCGGCTACAAGCAGCTTCCAGCCCGTTTTGTTTCAATGCATTGAAGATCCTGTCCCAGAGCGACTTGGCTTTCTTGGTGACACATAACGTGTGTGGAGTCTAGATAAAGCTCTACTAGACCTAAAATCCCTACCAGCAAATATCAGCTTTCCTTGAGTTGGGTTGTAAGCTTTTGGCAGCGATATACTCCAACTGCGGGTTGTTGTTCGAGGTCAAAGCTGGGAGAGAAGGAATGCCCACGCTTAGGTGACTCCTACTGCAAGTTTCCTGGTTTTTTGACCATTTCACTACATTGCGGCTTCCAGAACCAGCCTTATATATTTGGACATCTCTCCCCCAGTCGGTATCTTTACTTCTCCATCCTAAAAGCTTTTATCAAGGTGTACCAGAAGGCTGCGATGCCAGCGGAAGTGTCGTCTGGTGGATGAGCCACTGCCAAACCGCTATTGTCTCATTACCCCTTGGAGTATCGCTCAGTCTCTCCTCATTTGAGCCGAGTAAGTCGTTCACTTTATTTCATTTTTACCATTCTACAATTTCCTTGGTAACATGTTTAGAGCAAAACCGTCGATGGTGTTTATGGACGGGCTGATGGCTATCAGGGCCCTGATACGCCTTAGAGTTGTTGCTATGCTTGTTGGTGCAATAGCAAGAGTCGAGCAAACAAGAGGCCACCCCCTAGCACGGAGACAATCCTACCGGCAACCCTCTAGAAATAGTCATAGAAACGCCTATATCGTACCCATAATGGGCTCGAGAAGACCAGGACGACGACGTCTAAATAACCGTTGAAGGGAGAACGGACTATACCCGACGGTATCGCGAGCCGACTGACAGTGAGACGAATCTCATGGTTACTGAGGCAAAAAAAACAAAGTGGGCCAATCGATCGAGGGGGTCTAAGGAGAAGGCATACATGGGTGAGCCGATTCCAGAGTCCATTACTATTACTTGATCTAATTCCGAGACAAGAATTCTAGCGAAAAAGTCGATTAAAAGTATTATACTGATACATTGTTTCACCACTAATCCAGGATGCTCGTCGCAAGGCCGGCTGCGTCCCGACACCAGTTTTCGACGTAGCAAAAGACAATGAAAATGTAAGCAGATAGAATTTGCCTTGCTTTACTTCTCTAAAGAATATGCTAACCGGTTTTCGAGATCGACATCAAAACACTTCGCTGGACGCTTGGGGAGGGTAGCACGATTGTGTGGATTCTGCACAAGATCGTCCAAGAGGCCTCCTATCTCTCTCCGGTGGCCACACTTGACCCAACTGGGCAGGAAACTGGCGAAGAGATGACAGGGATATGTCTTTCGAAAGTAATACCAGCCAGTAGTGCGTCCATGGTTTTTCTCAGTTGGTTGTTTAGCCTTCTTCTTTTCTTCTTTTCAATCGGCAAACTGGCCAATTGATGCGATGAACAAACATTATAGTACTACAGATTAATCATTGATATCTCCGTAATGCACTATCCAGCGGCCATTCCATTACCAACTGACCTACATGTCCAAGGAGCCGTCACCAAACATCCGAAACAAGGTCTATCAAGTGTAATATAGCATAAACCCCTACGACTACCGTGGAAGTAGAATAAAACCAATTCTTCCTACCATTCTATGTGCTCCCTTGGACCAATGGCTGTATCGATTATAATATCTAGTCTTGGTGGAATTTTTCCTGCTGAAAAGATCCACCGTGTTTCCTACCTTCATCATATGGAACTCTTCTCAGGTGGGACATCCTCACCACCACCGTACCACACGCGACCCCTGCGAATAACCAGCGCCTCACGGCCAACAAGCCACTCGCTACCATCGCCCACGTCGGCGGGTACAGACCAATACTCGGACTCGAGCTTGCGATTGATCTCACCGATCTTATCAATAAAAGTCTTCACCTGGCGCTTATCAACCTTGTCCGCCCCGTCTTCGCCTTCCACCGTGAACCCATCCTGGGAGATAAACCGGGCGATGGTCACATGCGCCGAAGGCACAACATAGCGCGATGCGACGGGGAGCTTTGCTTGTCGCACTAGATCCCAGATATCGCGGCGGAGATGATGGTATGTGTACGGCTGCGAGGAATCGCCCGTGGCAGCGGGGACAAAGCTCAGAGCTAGCGCTGCTGAATCAAAGCTCACCATGGGCCTGATCAGTCTAGTAGGATGCGCGATCGGGTACGACGCAATCTGCGCGGGTTGAACGGTTGTGGACGAGTGCAGGGTCTGCACGAGTGTCTCGATTTCCTCTTCAGTTAGCGAGTGCGCTACCTCCAAGACGGTCGTATGGAGATTCTCCAGGGGCATGAGCCAAATTGCTGTTCGGGATTTAGTGTTAGCGAAGTTTTCTCTTCTACTCTGCCTCAGATCATTCAATCTATGCTTATGGGGTAAACGTACCAGGGGCAACAGTCTTCAGTTCATCCTGGACAAATCGGATGATTTCGCGAACATGTGGAGGCGGCCTCGCCCATATTACGAGGCAGTTTCGCGGATCGACGAAGCCTTCTTCCTTCCCTAGACCATCAAGCCGTGACAGGATGTTGTCGACAGACCATCCTGCAAAATCCTCTGATAGGATTTTTGCGCTTTGCTGGCTGTTACGGCTCACGCGGTGGTTCTCATAGATCAGTTGTAGCTCGCTCTATTTGCGGTTAGTCGTGGTCAGTCGGGATCGTTAGCAGCGTCTATGTGGTGTTGCCATCCCAGGTTGTAAACAATACTCACGGGGTTGTTGTTTGCTTTCCCGATCAAAAGTTCAAAAGGATTCTCATCTCCTGAAGTGGTGGTAGCCATCTTCGCTAGTGTATTATCCCCAAATCCGTGAGAGATTTCCGCTTATCATTGAAATCTAAGAGTTGGAAATAAGGATTACTGATCATCACGGGCTCCCAGTGTCTTAAAGTGTCTTTCGGGCCGGTACCAATCGCAGTTTGTCGTGAGCTAAAAATATACTTGACGGCCTGTCATTTCTGATGAAACCAGCCGAGACGGGCGCCACGCGGCAAGTGTTGAGCATGATTGGGTAATAACTGTTCATCTCTCGACGCGAAGAGCCGATCTCCACACGAACCAGATTTCACTCGCCGCGAAGGGCGTGCACAGGTTTTCGAGATTGGTAAGCTCGCTTCTTCATAGTGAGTCAGGGGAAAGGGTCAGGCCTCGCTTGTAGTCACTATTCATGGTATCTACAACAACTTGAACAACAACAAAAGAGGACGGAATCATTTTTCCAATCCTATGTTCGTTCCAGGGGGCCTCCTCTGTCAATACCAAAATCTAGATTTACAACATTTCTGTGTTCTGCGGGCAGTGGTCGAAATATTGTCGCGAGGACTCGCTCCACTTCATGGGTAACATGTGTAACAAGTCTAATGAGTCTCTGGTTAGAATCACGTCTATAGAGCAGGCAATGCGATCCATCGTTCGCATATTAAGCGAGCTGTCCGCCCCGCACACTCTCTTGGATTATTAGCCTCCTGTTCTCGCATTCCTCCAGTCGCACCCGCACGGATTTTGCATCCATCTCCATACAACTATAACTCTCCCCCAATCAAGTTTTGTCGTTATTTGATAATCAGGCGAATTCTACCTGTTTAGCTTGGTATTCAGTCCTCCGGGTGCTGTACCACGGGTCCCAGAGGCCAGTGAAAAGACTAGACCCTGACAAATAGGGGGCCATTTATTGTCGATTGTTTGGCGCGCACGGCTTACTATTTTTCGGTCGATAGTAACTCATCTGTCCAGATGTACGGATAATTTCAAGGGGAGCACACTGGTAAAAGGGCCTTCCCACCGATTATTCCTGAAGTACCACCTGGTCGTTCAATTTATATATATCCGACCTCGACAATGCCGACTAGTCACAAACAGAAGCTTACCTATAAATGGATAGTATGATAGACTGCTCATTTGCTTAGCTTGACTTGAGCCATCATCTAGGGCGCTGAGAGTGTACTATGTATTGGTCAGATGCGGATACCTGCTTTTCAGGGGGTGGGTGGTGGTCGAAATGAGTGCACTTGCCAAGCCTGTCCAGGTGTGTGATCAGGTGACAGCACGTGAGGTAGTTTGTTGGAGAAATGGGGACATGCTCCGCATCCCACTTGGAGAGTCCTTCACATTAGTGAATTTTCGAGATTTTACTCGTACGACATGAGTATGTCCTCAATAACCGCCAGACGAAAGAGTGCATTTTCCTGCGACCAATGCAGAAAGAGAAAAGTCAAATGTGGTGGAGAGCAACCGAGCTGTGTTCGCTGCACCAGGCGCAATGAGGCATGCGAGTACAAGCTCAATCCGACATTGTCCTACACTGAGAGACTGGAAAGTAGAGTAAAAGAACTTGAGGAGTATATTTCATTGATACAGGGGAATAGGTATGCCGCACATAATGGTCGGACAGAACAATCTCCGACAATAACCGCACTGCCTGCCGTATTGCCGCATACACCTGCAAAACGAACATATTCGGGGGCTTTCAAGGGCTTGAAGGTTGATCCAAAAGGAGGGGTGACATACCATGGAGCTACAAGTTTCTTTCAACTACCGACCTCGAACATGAACGAGGCACCTGGCGTGCAAGATGGAGGACCCTCTCACATGCTTGACGAGGGAAATCAGAGGAAGGAGAAGTTGGTCAGTAACGCATGGCACCAGCGTGCGCTGGAATCGTTTCTGGAAACCCCAGTATGTCACCTCTCTAGATACACAACTGCCATGCCATCTAACCTTGCTCAGGAACCTTTTCAGTTTCTGCTCAACATTCACTGGTGCTGGATTCAGCCATTGTTTAATTTCATCTATCGACCCGCTTTCACAAGTGAGTTGCCTATGGGCAGGTGAAATTTTGCGTTTCCGGAATAACAGTAGATAGGGGACATGGAGGTTCTCGGCCCTTACTACTCACATACTCTTCTCAACGCCATCCTCTCGCATTCCATCCGTTGGTGCAAACAGAACAAAGAAATACAGAAGCTTCTCGGGCCGTACGAAAATGGTGCTCTGTTTTCGAGACAAGCACGTTCCATGATCTTTTCTGAGGTGGCAAGCGGCCACCCGAAGGTGCCTACCGTCCAGACACTCCTCTTGCTCAGTGCCCAGGAGTCCAGCGCAGGAAACCGGACGCAAGCATGGCTGTATAGCGGGATGGCGTTTCGGCTGATTGAGGACATGGGAATTGCTTATACCGCCGACGGGAGCACGCCTGGACTACATCTTGAAGATGAGGACGTTGAGATCCGACAGAGGCTCTTTTGGAGTTGCTACTTCTGGGATAAGATGATAAGTTTGTACTTAGGAAGGACACCAACGCTGCAGCATTGCGGCATGGATCCTGATCAGATGATAAGTCAGTACTCTCCATCATTCAACATGTGCTTTAGTGCACACTTTGAGCTAAACCCTATGCAATATTTGATGATATAAAGGGGTTGCTGACCCAGTGTGTCCTTAGTGGACGACTATGCTGAGCACGAACTATGGACCCCGCATGGGGTTGTGTATCCCCAAGGCTCGGAATACCCGCCGATGACAGCGCACTCCATCTCATGTTTCAGATGGACGTGTCGCCTCGCTATTATCTTTAACCAGATCCTCCTTCACATATACGACCCATCAAAAACGCATACCGAATCAGAGCTGAGAGCTTGTTTACAGAGCGAGGGGCAGTCGCTGAAGCAGTGAGTAATGTGCTCATCTCTTATATTTGATATGCACTGCTAAGTATTGGCGACACTAGGTGGTGGGATGACCTTCCGGTTTTCCTCAAGATCGATACAGGGGACCTCCCTGAACACTGTCCTCCTAGTCACATTGTCACGTTAAAGTATTTGCACCCCTCTACTGATCTAGCACGCCTCTAACATGACCCAGTTGCCTATATCACGTCTTCAAGATTCTGTTGTATCGGCCAATGCTGACGCAGAGGAACTCGATGCACGGCAACCGACCACGAGCGGAACCCCATCACCTTGTGGAGTGCATCTCGTCTGCTATTTCAATAATTACAATCTACGGCCTCTTCTGTTCCTCATTCGGGTATCAATATACCGTTCTTTCCTTGTCATATTCCTTATATACCGCTCTGTCGATTTTCCTCCTCCAGATCCAGGCTGCATCGCGCCCAAATGTGCAGGCATTAACCCGGCTGAGATTCTGCATCAACGCCCTGGAGCGATTGAGCGTTCTAAATCCAGGTATAGGTCCTAATTTGTATTATGTACCGCACTCTGCTGACACCATTGATAGTTGTTAGCAGTGCATTGACTCTTGTTACCGACACTTTGTCGAAACTGGGGCTGGAGACGATCGTCAACCCGCCGGGTGAAGAACATGCGGCACAACAGGAAGAGAACACCAATTCCATTCCGCCACAGGACAATTGTTCTGGGGAAAGCCAAGGGCATTCAGACTACCCTAATTTATATACTGAAGAGTTCGAGTTCGCTATATCCGACGAGACGCTCGAGGCATTCCAGCTTCTCACACCGATGGAAGCCACATTTGGAATCGGGTATGATTAAAATGATCAGCTATGGCCTACATACTTCTCGGTATCATATCACAAAAACATCAACCAATCGATTGAACAACTTGTTCATACACTGTGAACATTATACCACTCGAAAGCTAGATTATCATGTTAGCATGAACAGGTATCCTCACATACACTGTCGCTATGCATCACATACCATTAAGCGTATCAGCCGTGGGGTCGTCCCTCGCCAAAAGGCCATCACTCCCTCACTCCGTGCAATATCCAATGCGCAGTTAAGCATGCTCTGACGCATATGTGTCGCGCTTTGAATGCGCGTTTTGATATTATCGAAGGGCATTGAAGCGTATCTATCGCTGGTCAGCAAGGCAGGTTCGGGAAAATAATGAGAGAAACGCGAAATTAGATCGATACGTACACTGTGGCAATCCCACTCAGAGCACCAATCACCAACGTGGTACCGACCGTGCCAGTAGCGTCAGGCCATCGCTTTGCCGCCTCGCCCTGCAACATTCCAAAGGTCGTGAACCGGACGCCCGAGTTGACGGCCTGTTTCCCAACCACGGGAACGGTGCCTCTCCAGAACGCGCGTGCGCCCTCCGTTTCTATAATTTGTCGTGCCATGCTCGCTATACTAGGTGGCCGAGCACCTGTTCTCGAGCCAAGCCTATTCGCTTCTATCATTCTTGTTTTGAGGGCTTCCGCTGGCGTTACAACAAGGATCGACTCCACAGTCCCCGCTGTAACACCCGCGAGCACAGTTGCTGTACTCTCATTGAATGGCCCCAACGTCTGGAGCCACTCCTTGGTGGTCGAGAATGTGAAGAAGCGCACGGACGCTTTGAGCGCGTTGCTTGTTGCTAGAGCGGTGCAGCCTGCGTATGCCCCCGGGATACCATGGGCTCTGACCGTGGCCCGGAATTGCGAAAAGTAGGAAGGTTGTGGCAAGACACCGTTGCGTCCGGGAAGCTGACGGAGAGTTTTGACGAATTCGAAAGGGTACTGAAGGGTCGAAAGGAAGTTGGATTAGTGACTACCTAGCTAACGATAGACGAACATTGAATGCTTCGATCTAGATGGCGAGCTTACGGTTATGATTGTCTCCGTCGCCCCTGCGACACCACCAGCGAGTAGTTTTGTGCCGACGGACGGTGCGCAGCTTTGTTGTTGTAGCCTGTGTTTGTGCTCCATTTTTTGCTTAATGCTGTAGAAAATACCACGATTCACCTAATTGTGATGAAGCTTCGTGGACCTGCTTATCTACTCTTGGCTGGGCTGTATCTTATGAGTCCTGACAACTGCCACCTCTCGGAAGTTGACCGAGGCGCTATCAGCCGGTATGACACGCACGGTGAGAGAATTAGATCGCAGTACAAAGTCCCGCATTTAGCAGATGTATCATTCCGGCATCAGCTTTACCTACGTGTTCTCCTTTAATGTGTTCTGAGCGCAGCTTGAGTGGTAGGTTTTGTCGCCGGACTAGCACGCGCGCAGCACGATCCTGGGCTCTGCATCTTTGCGATATGTTTCCCGGTGGCTGTAGGCTTAATTTAATTCTGTTGAGTTCGTTATGCTGAACGATAACAATCAAAACAATAGCTGTTATGCTATATGCGCTAAATAAATTTCATGTTGATGATACCCGTCTATGTAGTAATCGCGAAGTGCCTTGCTTTTGGCTCAACGTCCTATTCCCCACAACATCTCAGCATTGCCTTTGAAAACCCTTTCTACTAGGGTCTCATCATCTTCGCACCACTCCAGCAACTTCTCCACATACGGCTTGATGTTCAACCCCTCGAAGCGAGTATGGGGCCAGTCGCTGGCAAACACCGTCCGGCTCATCCCAGCAACTCTTAACAATTCCTTCGCAGCGGGCTCCAAGTCCTTGTGCGCGTCATCCCCGCTTATCCTATAAGGCGCCGACAGCTTGACGTACGTATTTCCCTGCATAAGCAGATTCACCAGGGAGCGAAAACCCGGAAGACTGTACGGATCACCACCGTGCGAGTGGGCCAACAAATCCGGCGAGCCAAAATGGTCTAAGCAGACAGTGACCCCAAGCTCCGGCACGATTTTCTCCAGGACAACTGCGGTTTCTAGCGGCACGTACAGCTGCAGAACCCAGTTATACGGTCGGATTATATCTGCATAGCAACATAACGTAGTGGCGAGCTCATCCTCGTCCATGTGTTTGCCAATCGACTGTGTGTTTACGCGGACTCCTCTTACGCCCCACTGATGCCATTTGTCTAGGGTTCCGCGATGGATTGTCGCGCAGTCAAACGCGACTACTGCACGAGCGCGATGCGGTCCCAGATCTTGAAGCGCGTCCAACATGCAGGAGTTGTCGGTTCCGTAGATTGATGGTTGGACGAGAACGATGTTGTGGACCCCTGTTGATTGTTCAAATCGTAAGGCCTCAGAGAGGGTATGTGCTTGTGGCTTATACAGTGCATCTTTTGAAAGGGGGTATTTGACTGGGTCGATCTGAGCGTTTTAGCGAAAATTAGTAGCCGTTTTCCATCTTGTCCTCTACCGTGACGGTGACGACTTACCACGTGCATATGACTGTCCCACGAGCCGACCGGAATTCTATCATTTAGGGATCGCTTTTGAATACGACGTCCGGTGTAGCCTAGCGGTTGGCTTTTTCGCAGTGATAGAATGCCGAGGAGTAACTGCACAAGGCCCGAAACATCCTTGATGACTGTTATGACGAAACGGCGGATTGGGATAGATAACATGATGAAGGGACGCTAACAGGGACGAATACTGAAACGAAAACAGAGGGCAGAAAAAGCTGCATATTAATGGTATTGACCAGATGTTGCTCCGTAGCACGTTCTCCTTGAGATATCTCCCGCGGCCATTCTGCGCTCCCCAAAACACACCACAGGCTCTGCTCCACCAAGCATTCCTTACCGCAACATCACATTAAGCTGGGCCCCACAGTGAATGTCCATTACGCATGGCCTTTTGTGAATCCAGCAGGTCAGTTCAGTAGATCCATGCAGTTGAAGTGTCTTCGGCATCGGAGAAGGTGGATCTTTCCTGTACACGGCCCGGAACCTGACCGAGACACCGAAGCCTGGGCGAGATGCTCGGAAGTTGACCGAGTCTAATCCACTTCGGTCAACGCCCGAGCAGGGATTGCCACTGCGCCTCTTCCTCGAGGGGTAATCTGGGGTAGTCTGGGGTGCTGTTCATTTCAGGCAGACGAGGGGTATAACTATCTAGCGCCGTCTCTCCTTGTACCCAGAAAAGCGATTGCATCTTACCGCGCGCCGACAGAGAGATCATGTTCACCAAGATAAGCCTCAAGGTGTATTACCTCTTCACAATCCTCATCATCGCCACTGGAGGAATCCCCAAAGGTAGGCCAAAACCGCGTCCGGTCCAAGGTCTGGAAACAGTGCTAACAGTCGCTCACAGGCTACGATGAAGGCGGATTCAGCGCCTCTATCGAATTAAAATCCTTTAAGCAGGACTTCAACCTCGTCGCTGATAACTGGAAAGACAACCCCGGTGGTCTTGCCAGTCGCAAGGCCAACATTTCCTCGTTCGGTGTGCTGGGGGCAGCTTTCGGTTCTCTACTCGCACTATTTGTCGCGGACAGACTGGGTCGCTTGCGATCATGGCGACTATTCGTTTTACTATGGGCGACGGGAACGTTCGTTCAGATCTTTTCGTCGGGTATTCTTGGCTTGATACTCTTTGCGCGCATCTGGGCGGGGCTCGGTTCAGGAGGGCTTACTGTCGTCGCACCCCTGTACCTGTCGGAGATTGCGCCCGCCGCATCTAGGGGAACCATTGTCAGCATCTACATGGTCATCTTGCTCTCCTTCCTAACAATCGGTCGGTGCCCCGTTTTGCAATTGCGTTCCCAACTAATCAGATAATACGTTCAGGATTTTTCATTAATTTCGGAGTAAACTCCACAATGTCGTTCGGTAGCGAACAGTACCGCCTCGTGCAGGCCATTCCACTCATCCCCGTCGGTGTCGCGTTTATCAGCTCCTTCTTCCTATCGGACACTCCTCGGTGGCTCGCATCCAAGGACCGAGATGATGAAGCTCTCGTAGCTCTTACACGCCTTCGCGGTTCAGCAACCGATTCCCCCTCCCTGTCGCAAGAATATCGCGAGATCCAGGATCAAGTCAGAAGCCGGGAGCAGAGCCTCGGTGATACATCCACGTGGACGATCGTCAAGGAAATCGCAACGTCTAATAGTTATCGCAAACGATTTATTCTCGGGATTACTATGCAAACAATCGCCCAGTGGAGCGGCGGTAACGGGATAACTTACTACATTCCTCAGGTTAGTGCAGCGTCAGCAGCATCTACATTCGCGGCATTCATCACTGATGTTTGACCTCCAGATCTTCACATACGCAGGCGTCGTCGGCGACAACACCTCGCTCATCACCTCTGGTGCCTACGGCACCGTCAAGCTCGTGTTCACCATGGTCTTCACATGGGCCCTCGTCGACATAATTGGCCGCCGGCGGTGCATGTTAACAGGCATCATGCTGCAGTGCGTAGCGCACATTTACATGGCTATTTACATGGCGATATTCAAGGGGGGACAGAACAAGTCCGCATCCGACGCAGCCATCGCCTCAGTCTTCATCTACGCGGTCGGCTGGTCCATCGGCCTGTGCACGGTTCAGTACTTGTACAGCACAGAGATCTACCCGACGCGGATCCGGAGTGTCTGCTACGCGACGAACATGGCGCTCCATTGGTTCTTCCAGTTCGCCGTCGTGAGGGTGACGCCGAATATGTTTGTGTCGCTTGATATTTACGGCGCGTTTATCTTCTGGGCGCTGGTCTGTGCCGTCGGCTTGGTTCTGCTGTCCCTCATGGCACCAGAAACTAAGGGCATACCGATGGAGAGAATGGATGAGTTGTTCGCTGGGAAGTGGTGGATGGGGTGGAAGGCCAAAGTTGATTTGACACAAACTTATACGGTGGACCCTCAGAAGCCTGTCATTGCGGAGGTTGAGAAGGTCTGATCCTGCTCGTCTTCACGGTCGGCATTATAGTACTCCTATGTAAATAGAGAGAGTGGCCGGCTGCACTTGATAGCTGGCTATAATCCGACATGGAAAGACTTATGATCTCCCCACACCGCTAGTATAGGATCTCGTAAGAGGTAGACTTTGCCTCGGACGTTGCCCTCTCACGCAACGGTTAGATCGCTAGCATTCAAGTCCGCAACCGGCCTTCACTAGAGAAGTGGCGGACAGCATATATGAGACTGGCTAGGTACATCTTCAAATAACCAAGTAACTTCACATGTCCGTTCTCATATCGCTCAATCTCACAACACCCCGTAGAGCGCACAGAATACAGCCTCCATCTCCAACACGGGTGGAATATTATCCTGTGGGTAAACCCGTTCCATGGCTATTCAGGAACCACGCCGGGGTCCAAGTCTCATGCAAGGGGCCGCCCCTTGCGTCAACCTCCGAATTATAAAAAAGTTGCAAATCTCTTTGCTTTCATTCATGGACCGCTCCTTTTTATTCTAGCAACTAGCGGCGAAGATGACTGCATGGAATGACGCTCTCTCTGGTTGGCATTGCTGTTGGCCTTCCACCAAGCTTGCTGTACGACCTTGACAACAAAGAGGGCGGGCAAAATTGATGTCCATTCGCATTATGTGCCGCCGTTCTGGAGGAGCGAGTCCATAATGACGGGTCACGGTCAGCCAGATGGAATGCCGGGAATACCAGTAAGATACGCACAGCCGTTGGCGATGCACTAGATTACGTTCCACTGTTAGCTCACGAATTGTAGGATTGGTCCGAGGAATCCCATCTGGAGCTCATGCGGCAGGCGAGCATCTCAAAGTCGATCCTGAGCATCACGTCTCCTGGGACATACCTTATTCCGGGAGATTATCTCCACGCGCGACAGCTGTCTCGGCGGTGCAATGAATTCGCGGCTGAACTCAAGAGAAGACGACCAGAGAGTTTTGGATTCTGGGCATCGCTGCCACTGCCTGATGTCCCGGGAAGCCTTGACGAGCTGGTGTATGCACTCGACGAGCTTGACGCTGACGGAGTGGTGGTTTATACGAACTCACATGGCGTGTACCTCGGGGATGACATCCTACAACCGATATTCAGTGAGCTGGACCGACGAAACGCCACGGTCTTTGTCCATCCAACCAGCCCGTGTATCCGCGATGGTCATGGTGTGCGACCCGGTGCCCCGTTATCCCAGTACGTTAACCCACTGTTCGAGTTCTTCTTCGACACAGCCAGGGCAGTCATAAATCTATTCCTATCAGGAACTATCGACCATTTTCCCAGCATAACCTATATAGTCTCGCACGCAGGCGGCGCTCTCCCACCGACCATCGAGCGCTTTACCCAGTTCGCCACGTCAATCAACATCACTTCTGATATCGTCAAGCAAGCATTTGCCCGCCAGTTTTACTTCGATCTTGCCGGGTTCGCGTTTCCCGACCAGATCTATGGGCTGCTACGCTATGTGAATGCAAGTCGCATTGTGTATGGGAGTGACTATCCTATTACTTCAGCTACTCGTGTCCTCTCTATCGCGGAAACAATTAATGAGGACATCGGCATAGCGTTTCAGGATCCGGTTGATCGGCTAGATATCTTCAATGGGAACGCGCAGCGCATGTTGGCACGGGGATGATTGACAGGAGCTGTGTGCATTTGCTGTCGACAATCAACGCAGTTTATTCTTGCTCGTGGGAACCTCGCCATTCCGCTTGGTAGTTTGTGTATAGCGCTATAATGCCGTGCTGGTTTTTTTCTAGATAGCTCTGCACCTCCATTGAAGGGGGCACTGGGGAAAGCTTATTAGGGGCTCTCTCGCCAACCAACGGGCCACAAACGATAGGTCAGCGTCAAGTTTGGGTTGTTTAAGCTTGGCGTAGGGGCCTTATAGCTTATACATAGTGGCATTGAGGGCGGATACAGGAATTTATCCAACAGTTTACAAAACCTTGACTAGATAAGGACGGCGTCGGCCGGAAGGGAATTAAAGGTAAGAAGCAGCTAAAATATGATTCCAAGTAACACTAATTCCAAATACTTCTGAGCGACATAGGCACAGGAAAGCCATTACAAACAATTCCTCTTCACCCATAACACATAGCGTCAACTCGGATCCATCTACATCACAGGGGTCAGGTAGGAACCTCCTAATGTTTGCTCACAAGAGATCTTCCAGGCCTCTCAGGGGTGCCTAACGGTGACAACCACACTGCCAACGTTATTAGTTCTTGTAGATATTGGTTCCTCGTCCAAACAAGTTCAGGAGCCGGACAATGGAACGTCATGAATCTCTTCTTGGATTGAATACCAACTGCTTGGTAAGTAAAAGCTTTTTTATAAAGCTTCGCTCCTTTCCCACCCCAAGGAGAGGTGTCCTGAGCCGCTTGTCTCTTGTAGGTAATAGGTCGGCATACGCACAGTTTTGTGAATATCAAACCACCTCACACCATGAACTTGGCCGCCCGTAATAAGGGCCTTCCGCCGCTTGGCAGCGGAGATAGACCATCGACAATCCGATGCCGACCAGACAAGGTGCTTAGACCTCTAAATTAGGGGAAATAAGCCGATTGCGCTTTCCAAGTGGAGGTCTCTAATTGGTCGACCCACTACGTTTAGCTCGAAAGACGAAGGAGCAATTCAGCGGAATAATGTAGTCCGGAATCTAAATGAGCCACAAGTACAAGTCTCCAATACCGGGTCGTTTGACCCATGCTTAGCTGCATATGGGTGCAATAACTTGCCTAAATGCCGAATCACCATTCACGAGGTCGTTACTAAAGTTCAGCAGTTAAAGTTGCCGCCTGTCCCTCAGGACTTCCTTTTTAAGTTCCAACCTGCAAGCCTTTTAGCGTCAAAAAGCCGCCCATAAAAGTCTAGTATTAGCTTGTATAAGAAATTGAAAGGATTAATAAGTCTATTATTCTAGATATATATAATTGAAAAGGTTTTTATATACAGCCCTTCTAGAAATAACTAAACTAAATAAGGAAGGAGATATCAATTTACCCTCTCTATAAATATAGAATAATCTGCACCAATCGCTGCTTCCAAAGCTAGTGGCAGTAGTGGCGAAAAGATAAAGTAATCTCCATAGGCGCTCCGACAGCTCCGCGATAGAGCTCTGGGATTGACACCTAGGCTCAGCGGTAGGCCCAACTGTGTTCAACCTCATCTATGAACTGAAGTTCTGACCCTAGAGCTTTAGAGTCTAGTGGTTCTCCCGATTATATATCTTCTAAGTAAAAGGTATACAGGTCGGGTGTCCCTGGTCGTGTTTTTGGCTGTCAATATATGGGCAGCATTCGCGACGTCGTACAACTCTCTCCGTGCCACAAGCATCATTGGCGATTTCGCCGCGGCTGGTGACTGCCCTAGCTCTATACCTGGAGTCCCAATAACATCGGGGCCCACGTTGTGGGCATTATTCAAAGTCATCATATTTTATAACGTTCATTCAAACACACGCGAAACGTTTAGAAAGGATAGAAAAACAAGGTCGGGTACAGGAAGCGGTGTGAATGTCACAGCCACCATACAATAAATGCCATCAGGCCGCATCTTATGCGAACTGTAGGCCTCAAAACCTCCCCTGGAGCTTTCCGAATTGGTGGAAACTAGACAAGCTTGGTTTTAACTCAAGTACCAGCTGCCTGATGTGCTCTTCCCCGGCGAGAGTCTATACCAGTCGTTGTCAAGCTGGAAAAACATCGGGCCGCGGTCGGCGGGATTTGAGGGATTTGCGGGGAAGCTGCCGGGTTCGCCGCCGTTGCTTTCACCTTGATTGATCAAACAAATCTTCTTGACAGGAACCTCCCCGGCAAAGGTCAGAGTCATGTCAAATGTACCGGCTCAAAACAGGCACAGACGGCTATGTCCCTGGTGCTCCAAGTCATTCACCAAAGAGGAGCATCTTGCGAGACACGTTCGCACGCATACAAAGGAGAAGCCCTTCGCGTGTAAAGTGTGTAACAAAGCCTTCAGTCGACAGTACTACCGCCGCATCCCTTCTCAGATAGTTCCGCTATAGCTAATATATGCTTAGTGACTCTCTTCTCCGCCACCGCAGGTCCCATAAACCTGCAGAATCTGCCTCTCCGAGAGGCTTGGGATCCTCCACGTCGGACACCATTAATATGGCCGCGTGTAGTACTTCACGAGATAAATTGAGGCACATCCTACCGAACGGGTGTGGAGCGGGCCCTGCCATCTCTCCGGAGTCGCCGCGCACTCCAAGTTTACGTGAGGTACGAGAGCGTACCGGAATGAGCGATACCTTACACCCTGAAATCTCCGATGGTGTAATCATAGATCGTCCTTCTGTGGGGGACCTTGTGCAAGAGGATCCATCACCATGGTTAGGCAATGCCCCCTTTGGCTCCGGAGCTACTGTAGAGGCAGAATCAGGTGAAGTAGATCCTCTAATGAGCAATTTAGGTCGGAGCAACGACTGGGTCTTCAACTTCGTTCCACGAACTCCCGTGTGGCTTGCTCAGGATGACTTTGATCTAGATGCTCTCAATACAAGCATTATCGCATCTACCGGTCAGTTCATGCCGCCCGTCCCTCTCCCTACTAATATCGAGCCGCGGGAAGGGCGCTCTGCGACCCCTGGGAGGGACATTTCTACCTCAGTAGAGGACGCCGTGCAGAGAGAATGGTTCACATACACAGGCTCTCCGGAATCCGGCTACATTACGCCCGACATTGCCTCGGAGGAAACGCCCTTGGACGAATCATACAGGACAAATCTTGCTGTCAAGCTGCAGCACCATGTTCCTGTCTTTCCGCTACCGTCGACAGATTTCTTGGTATGTTTTTCAGGCATTTACCCTCGTTCATGATTCAGAGTTCCACCTTACAATGTGCAGAATATATGCATCCAGACATACTTCGTGAAATTTCATCCTCTCTTTCCCGTTATTCATGCTCCAACGTTTCGCCCCTCGCCTATCAACTCGCTCCTTCTGTTATCGATATGCTCCATTGGCAGTTTGTTTATCGGGCTATCAGACGCCCAATCGCAGGGGGAGAAGATATTCGAGACATTAAATAAGGCGATCCTGTCCACAGTAAAGATCCAAACCCCCAGCTTTGAATCGTTCGGCATTAACGAAAATACAGTGGGAAGGTTACATGTCCGAGAGGGGGACAGGAGTTACCCCGATGATCCAGGCCGCTCTGATCGGTCAAACGTTTGGTCTCTTATCTGGGGTATGATAGCCCCGTCTATATTCGATATCTCTTTCTGATTTATTGTGACAGAGACAAAAAGATCTGTTCATTGCACAGACTTTTCACGGGACACTGGTTGCGGTCAGTGCAGTTAATTAATCGATTTGAGCTCGCTGGGAGGAGTCTGACCATCCACAGTGGGCTAGAAGATACCGTATGTTTAAACCGAAGAGGGCATCCGACAATGTCACCCTCGAGGATGTTATCCATCGCCCTCAGAACGCCTGGAGAACCTGGGCTCAGGCAGAGGAGCGAAATAGGTATAGTCACCTACCTTGTTCAACCCCGTGGTGTGCCACGTATTATCTGGTCATCCAGCTTCTTGGAGCGATTTTTAATATGGTCTATAATTTGCACAGGATCGCCGCGGCTGTTCATATCCACGATGTTGAGATGGCAGAACTGTTTGTGACGGACCCCTTTCTCCGCCATAGTACCCCAAAGCGGCCAGTGCTTTGTAGTGATGAGCTGTGGGGAGCGAGCACAGCGGATGCATGGTCTACGTTAATGGTCCGGCACTTGGCCTCGATGCACACGGCCGAAAACAATAACAATCTACTATTGGAAACAGCGCCCAGGCTCCACGCTTACCTCGAGCTAGAAGCTATTGCAGCTTCCGTAATGGAAACCAAGGGTGGCAACAAGGATGACCATAATAATCCCACCGAAACCACGGAAAACTTCACCTCGACATTAATCAGATTCTACACGAGTCATATCAAACCCTTTCACGAAACAGGCAGAACCGACCCTCTCGGCCTGCTCACCCTTTGGCATGGGATATTTATATCCTTATCTGCAGACATTGACTTGCTTGAGCTTGCTATTGGCAAAGAGGGTGCTCGCCAAGCAAGCTCTGCGCGCGTCACAAACTATCTACGTGCGTGGGCGAACTCCGCGCCAGGCCAGCGAGCCGCCCTCCACGCAGCACTTGTTCTCCGCCACTTGCAGCAGTTACCCCTTGCTGTTGAGCCATCGATCCATGTTCCCCGTGTGATATTTCGAGCAGCTATTGCCTGGTACTGCTACACGAAGTACCATGATCAAACCCAGCAACCTCAAACCCCTGCTTTTGACCCGCCGCAGTCACAACAATACCAGCATGACCATTTACCCAGAGGAAACGGAAATGTACAGCAGTTTCCGGAACTGAATGAGATGGATATAAGTTGCGAGAAAGTGCTGTTTGAGGCCAGGGGATCCAGACCAGGGGCCAGTAGGAAGTCTGCGATGGCTGAGTCGACAACTTTTTGTGGACTGCTCGATCTACTTGATAGAATGGGACATTGGGGGATATTAAGCCGGCTGGCGCGGATACTGAGGCTACTTTTACCGAGCATTGACAGGGACGAAAAGAGAGTGGGAGGATGAAGGGAAATGTAGAAAACAAAATTTTTATATGTTGCTTTCCGCTTGGCACAGAATAGAGCACACTGAGTGCGCAGAGATTCTAAATTGCCCACTAACCTCGCAAGTACCCCACTACTGCAGTAACTGCCGTCCTAAGCTCATCGCTAGTCCTGCACGCTGCGAAAACAAACCGGTCTGGACGGACAATCACGTACTGCAGCCTTCGTCCCAAGGCCTTTCCAAGGTAGTGCGCGTCATATCCCTGCGGCGCAGGTCGCCCCTCACAAAGCGGCGACCCCGCAAACTCCTCAGCGCTTGCTAGCTGATAAACCAGTGGCGGCGAAATGGGCGCCAGCCGGTCCCGCATACTGCCACCAGTAGCAGCAGAATTCAGATCTTTGTTGCATTGCGGCTTCGACACATCCCTATCGTCCTGAATGAGGTATGTTGCTTCGTCAAAGCAAATGTCATCCTCTGTGCCGCCCGCGTCAACTACCACGTCCTTTACGCTGGACAGTGTTTCCCATGCCTCGTCAAGCTCAGAAATATTTTCCAGACAGACAAGAAGCTGGAAGAGGCCCGCTTTGTGTGCGTCGAAAATCACATCATCCGTGAAGAGGACCCGCATTCCTTCTCTTTCTCTCCCTCCTCCTATTGCTCTATCTGCGCCTACGGCCACGACGGGCTTACAGTATACCTGCGGAAGACAGAGACCACCGTTGAGCTCAGGCATGAACGGCATGGCCAGCGGGCCATGACGGTGCTGCTCGCTGTCCTGAGCCTCCTCGTACCGGTACCGGATGAGGCCCTCTTTGCGGCGGCCAAGCCGCAGCTCACGCCTCCAGCGCGGGACCAAATTCATTATGAAGAGGTAGCAGGTTCTCAGGAAGATGCGGAGCGGATTGGCCTCGGTGACGAAGCGCCCGTTCTCGATTGTAGAGGCCAGTGAGGCGGAGAGTTGCTGTTCGCGCTCGCGATACCAGCCTTCCAGAACGGTTTCGTGGCGGTGCGGGGGATTGGCTTGGTCATGGGGAGGGCGACGAGTGAGGAAGCTCAGGCGCCAGGCGAGCGAGGCAGCGTCTCGGAACCCCGATGCGATTCCTTGGCCGCCAACTACAAGGCGCGGTGACAAATAGTTAGTTAGGGCATGCGTATTTCTAACGCTTTTTTTTTTCTTGCATTCATGGCAGCTTACATGGAGGGAAGACATGGGCCGCGTCTCCGCATAGGATTACGCGGCCGTGAGACCAGCGGTTGCAGTTGCGTGCTGCGAAGCGGAACGGGCGAGAGCGGAGGACAGTTATACAATCTTCAGGGTACTGGACGTCCTGTGGAAGCCTAGGTAAGAGGACGATCAGTATGAGAAGGTATCAAGAGGCGGAACCGAAGTATCCATACCCGTAGCCCTTCCCTTTGTGTGTTATGTAGGGAGAAATGATCTCCATCGTCTTCTCGCTCGCTGCCATTTCATCAGGGTCCTCTCCGGGCCGGACAACGAACTCAAACCGCCACAGCCTGTCTGACGGGAGGCCGAACCGACCGCAAACCGCCGGTCTGTGCGGGTTGCAGATGAATCGGAAGTTCGCGGGAAAGAAGAGATCATATACGTCCTGAGGTGAATACCCAAGTGGCCACAGAGCAAAGTCTGGATGGGATTTTTGAGTGGGAAGGTCGATCTGCCAGTTCAATGCGACCCAGGTTTCGTCGTAGAAGGCGCTAATTCCAGAAGCAAAGATGACTTAGTACGTGGTTTTATATCATGATATCGCGCTTCCCGCAGAGATCAGACAGTCACTTACTTATGAGCTTGCTCCATCCGGATTCCAAGCGGCTCTAGGTAGTTTTTGCGCGTGAAGCCAGTTTTCCCATCGGCGCCAACGAAGAAACGAGACCGTAGTGCACGCACTTGGCCGTTCTGGTCCCGATAGCGACAATATGTCCACTGCATATCTTGGCTGATCTCCATAACAGTACATTGAGAACGTAGTTGGCAGAAATCGGAAGCCATTGTCGCCCGGAGGTGTTGCTCGAGGATGGGTTGTTTGTGACATATAAATCCCACATGTCCTGTGCCGCCTTCAGTCTTGCTAGCTGTCAGTCAATGTAATCTCCCTAGGTACACTTGCCTAAGTTTAGGGGTTCCAAACCGTAGCATAGTCCATTTCGAGAAATGCGTCACGGTGAAGGTCCTTCTGTGTCCCACCAATGAACTTGAACAGCTGCATACCTACGTCGCAAATGTCAACACGTGCCCTGTCCTTGAGCAATACAAAGTAGAAATCAGGGAACATCGTACAAGTCCCAATCTTGCTATAAACCGACTTATAGATTCCTATTCCCTGGAGCAGGCGGATTCCGTCCTCGTCGAGAGCAATCCCCCGCGGGTCAGTAGTTATCCCGCCCTCCTTCTCGAGGACAACATGTTTGACAGACATTCGGCTCAAGTAGCCTGATAGCATTGCACCCGTAGGTCCACACCCACAGATGACAACATCTGTCGTTTCGTATCGGTCGTCGTTATTGTCCATGACGTTGTTGGCTTAAGCAGATCAAGATAGCTTGACGTGAGTATACAGGAGGATTAGCGCTTCTAGATAAATAATGTAAGTTGTTCTTCACATTGTAGTTTGGAACAGCCTTCTCTTTTTTTTTTCTGCCCCGGGTGCAAATTGCCAGCTCACCCCATACCCCACTTGAGTGACCTGCCTTGCATGAATCGTGCCAGACGGCGGCCCGCATTGCGGGGATGTTTTGCGGGACATGCCCGGCGTGGGGAAATGAGGGTCACCAGCGAACCCCGTGTGGGACAAGCTCAGGTAAATGTAAATGTAGCCTCGGATACCAATCCAAATATCGATAAGCACGTACGACCGCATCGCACATCCAGCCCAGCCTTGCGAATCGTTACAGCATGGTGCGTCCTTAAGAAGCGTTACGGGAAACGAAAATGCGAGGACAAGGCTAACAACAGCACATGTTTCAAATAGGAGCCGCTACGGCAGTTCAACCACGGGGAGTCGATTGACGACACTGTCGCCATCGGTCCGGATCAAGAGGCATTGAGCTCGTGGAAAAAGCGATGCAATATCAAAACTGAGGGCCAGATTCGACTCGTAAAGCTCTCCCATATGCGCTACCAACATCCCGATCTGGAGGAGATCTCCAATTTCCTTCAAGGTGAGTAGGTATTTGACAACAATACAAGAAAGATGTGGAGAGCTAATTAGCAAAGCAGACTTTGGGATGACGGTCGCAAAGAGGACGGAGAGCGAGATCTGGTACAGGGGGTACGGGATCGACCAGTTTGTTTACTATGCTCGCAAGGGGCCAAAACAGTTTCTTGGAGGTGCATTCGAGGTCGAGTCATACAATGATCTTGAGCGGTAAGTAGGAAGACTGTACGCCAGCCGGGTAGGACGAATTGTTGACTCTATCAGGGCGACAACATTGCCAAAATCCACCCAAATCGAGCAGCTTTCTAGGTCCCCAGGGGGTGGCCATATGGTCACGGTGTATGACCCAGATGGCTTCCCAGTAAATCTGATTTTCGGCCAAGCCCCGGCAGAGCCTGGTGATGCCCCCTCAAAGCTCACTTTCAACTACGAACTCGACAAGCCGCGAGTCCGAAAATTCCAACGTTTCAAGGCCGGCCCAGCAGCTGTTCATAAGGTTCGTGCGCATTTACTTGCCCGTAGCATATTACCTGGTTGGGCTGTCAGACTGACCCTTCTGTTTCTGTTTTGCAGCTTGGACACTATGGATTGTGCACCTCGAATTACGAGGCGCTTCTCGAATTCTATACCACGAACTTTAACCTCGTCCCAACCGATTTCCTCTACATTGAGACAGACGGGACGAGGAAGAACGTCGCTGTGTTCGCGCACATCGACCGCGGAGCCGACTATGTCGACCACCACAGCTTCTTCATGAGCAGCAACCCAACCTCACATGTACACCACTGCTCGTTCGAAGTGCACGATTTCGACACCCAGAAGCTCGGCCACCAGTGGCTTGCAGGTAAAGGGTATACATCAGTATTGGGTGTCGGTCGCCATATCCTGGGATCGCAGATATTTGACTACTGGTGGGATACCACTGGCAACATGGTGGAGCATTATGCCGATGGGGATTTGGTCAATGATCAGACGCCTGTGGGGTATGGCCCCGCTGGAGACGAGTCGTTGGCTATTTGGGGGCCTGAACTCCCAGTCGGGTTTTTGCAGTAGTGTCGGTATTTCCGTATAAATCAAACGTTTCATATTTGCCTCTCACTTCGAAGCAAATGTATATATCGAAGAATCCTTGGCTTTGTCTAAACCTCAGCTTCCACTCAAGAATTGGGAGGATGGGAACGAAGCGGTCAGAGGAAGAGTTATAGATAGGGGAGACAGCAGTTTTAGCACAAACGAGGAAGGGAAAAGAAATCAACAACCACTAGTATCGCTACTACTACTCAAAAAGAAGGATTGACTGAGAGGAGAAGCGAAACATTCAAACTGTTTTGGGCAGAGAGATTCTACCAATCTACGTATATATGCTGTAACTCTATCTAACGACCATCATACCGCACCTTGCTAACCAAAGTCCCGATCTTCTCAATCTCAACAGAAATTTCATCTCCATCCCGTAGAGCAACCTTCGGCTCCTTGAAATAGCCAATACCAGCAGGAGTCCCCGTGAGAATAATCGTCCCAGCCTCCAGAGTTGTGCCCTGTGAGAGATACGCAATCTGCTTCTTAATGGAGAAAATCATGTCCTGTGTGTGGCCGTCTTGCACTGTCACTCCATTATAAATGGCCTTGATCGAAAGCGTCTGAGGATCTGGAATAACGGAAGCGGCGACAAGTACAGGTCCTGTTTTTCTTTGCGTTAGTTTTTGTCTGTTCACCACGTTTTCCTAGTGCTGGTTGAGTATCAAATGAACTTACCAATCGGACAGCTCCCATCAAGGCCCTTTGAAAATGACCACTGCGCAGTCAGCAGCTGTAGTGTCCTCGCCGAGACGTCATTTGACGCTGTATATCCAAGCACATGGTCCAAGGCGGTCTCCTCGGGGATATCGCGTCCTGGCTTCCCAATCACCAGACAGAGCTCCGCCTCGTAATCACTGGTTCCGTCCTGCGCACATTGGGGCACATTGATCGCAGCCGGGTACGGCCCGGCGAGGGCGGTCCGGGGCTTTGTAAATAAGATAGGGGCTTTCGGGAGAGGCAGGTTGGCTTCCTAGTTGCTTCGTGTTACTCTTGCCTAAGCCTATAGTGGACAAGCTAGCCAGCTGGCTGACTGACTTTCACTTTTAGGGAAGAAGCTAGCTGGTGGGCCAGCGTACCTTTGCGTGGTCTGTATAGTTAAGTCCCAGGCAGCGTATGTAGCTGCATTCTTCTTTAGAAACGGGCGATAGTAACTATTTCCCAGGCATCAAGAGGTAAGCAAGGGTTCTCTTCCAGCGACGTTGTCACGCATATGGTATGGATGTGGTTGTAATGTCTGTATCTCGGCATAGCGCGGCAGAGGGAACTCACGGACTGGACATGCAAAACCTGCTCGGTGACCCGACCGTCAGAGATTGTACCGTCTATTACATAGACGGGGATCTCTAGACCGTCGACGCTGTCGCGTCCGACGTCTCTAGTGGTGTCGATGAGCTGCCCGAGATGGACCTGGTTGTCCTCGACAGCAACGAATCTAACTAGGTGCGTCCACGAAGGCATGGTGAATGGCAAGAAAAGGTAACTGATTTTTCGATCCCCAGACAATTCTCGAGGTTTAGATTCCTGAGTCGATGATATTAATAATGTTATTGGTATTATAAAGTGTGGGAAAGATTGTTGGTGGCGGGACCAAGACGGGGAAATGTGGGACGGGCCATCAGCCGTGGGACCAACACTTTAATCTAAGGGGTATCTAGGGTGTCAATTTCAAGGTCGCTCAGTACGTTGCGGGCTCGATAATAATAGAGAGCGATTAATTTTTCCTATCTTAAACCACTAACTCTGGCTAAACGCAGTGGACGAAGCGACTTCGCACAAAGTAAATAAATATATTGGTGGGAGCTTGACCAAAGTCATGCAGCAGCACTGGCAGGCGTTTATAGGAATATATAGTAACACAACATAGACTCATTCGTTGTACGAGTGTACTGCTGCATTCTTCGTGAGGCGCCTCAATTCCTTCCCAGCAAAGTACATGGGCACCGCCAACAGCATCGGCCCGGCCGTCAACGCCAACTGGGCCATCGCCGGTACCAGCCAGCCCCTGCGCTCCGCAAGCGGGAAAACCCAGTAACTCATCGCAAATCCGCAGGTGTTCTTGATCACCGTAGCCACAACCATAATCTCCCCAGAGATCGGTCGGTAGCAATCTACCGCGTAGGCAATGGCAATTGTGGGCACCGCCGTTACGCACAGACCTGACAAATCGTACGCGACAACGACCAGGAAGGGTCAATCCCACACTCCCGCGTAACCAAGATCCCCGATGATGATGCCAAGTACGGATGTAAAGAAATATGGGATGAGCGCGGGGAGTCGCATCTCGGCCTCGCGGATGCCATTGATAGTAGTCGTGGCCAATGTCCTCCTGTACTGGAACCTCACCGAATCCGCCATTCTCGGCTCCCCACCATATAACTTTACCCCGTCTGCCGCCGGCTACTCGAACTTCGCGTTCGTCATCGGTGGCACTGTGGGCTCGATGTTGTTGGCGCGTTCTTCGAGTTGAATCGATTCGGATTTGGGCTCATCGTTGCATGGCACTGGGGACGGAGAGGCCATATTGTGGCTGGGTGACCTCCGGTACTTTGTTTCTGGGAAAAGGGCGCATAGCGTGATAAGATTGACTCCCGTCATGGCTAGGGAGAGCCAGAAGAAGCTCCGCCAGCCAAATCTGTGGATAGCGCGAGCGGGGTCAGCTCTGCAAAGGAGACAATCAAGCTCGGGGTACAAGGTACCTTTGTGCAATGTTACCTGCGATTATTGGCCCGATAAATAAACTCAGGAAATAACCCATGAAATAAACACCGATCCAGAGGCCGCGATCGTGCAGGAAGAACGCATCGGATACCACCTAGACCAGAATCGTCTCACTGGTCGCAGTAGCTATACCATTGATCGCACGCGCAGCCAGCAAACTCGAATAAGAGGTGGCTAGGGCTTGCCATATACATGTCCCTGCACCCAGGGCACAGAGCTTAATGCTTGTCGCACGGCGGCCGAAGATGTTGGAACAAGGGACGATGAGGAAGTTGGCGAGCCCGAGGGCTAGAACACAGGAGCCAGTCAACAGGCTCAGTTGAGTGTCATCGAGGCCAAATTCCTCGGCGAAGAAAGGGAACATCGGCCCCATTGATAGAGCAGACTCGACAGAGACAAAGAGGTACAGAAATTGTGTGCCAACGACCAAGTCTATATTGGAGACTGCGAACTAGTGTGCGATTGTCTAATGAGGGTAGCCGAAGAGCACGATTACGGGGCGTACATTTCCATGTTTTGGACCATATCAAGGGATCACTGCAGTTCTGTGATTGGTGTGGAACAAGACTAGTGAAGTCAGCGGACGTCTGCTTCAACGTAAGCCCAAAGCCCTACATCGGTCCTGACTGGGACGTTTGACCAGAGAGGTCTCGTAACACTTCAGTGCCCGGCAAAAGATCAAAGTGGGCAGACACGCTTAAGGGCCCCGCAAAGGACGTGCGGCTGCTTGAGGACATGGCAAGGATAGATTGCAGGAAGGGTCGTATGATGGTGTGGAACGGAGCGGAACTTCCCCCAGTTTTCAAGGAGCTGCTTCCCCAGACGTCCCGCAAAAGTTCCCCGCATTCAACTACGTATTTCCACAACGAAGCGGGGCCCATCAAGTGATAGAAGTCTATGCGGAGCTTGCGTTCCTAGGCGATATCTAAGTCTACCGAGCTTGGGGCGAATCTAACCTACGTCCACAAGCCCAGAAAACTTGAAACACCATCAGCTTAGTATATGAGAGAGTCTATGTAGAGTTTCGTGTCTGTGACTCAAAATACTGTGCGAGATCCTCGTGAGCTCCGTTACAATGTCGAATCGATTCAACCGGCAAATATACACGGACTATATAAATATCAACTATGGCAGAAAGATATCGGCCTAAAGAATACCAAAGCGTGTGAGCTAAAATCATACGGCAGTGCCAGAATGCTACCAACCTACCGCCGTGTGGTTTCAACACGAATGAAAGTGGAGTTAACGTAGGGTAATGCAGCCTTACTATCGCACGATTGGGGCAAGATCAAGGTAAGACAGAGTTAATTAGTATGTCTTATGATAACTGGCCAACAGTGGCCCAACCAGCTGATGGACCAGGGATTGAACAGAGAACGAGATGGCTGTTGCCATCGCTGATCTGCCTTGGCTGAGTAACAAGGATGCAGACTCTGCGCCTTCAAAGGGGAGCTGTCCCACGAAGGAGAGGATATCACTGAAAGAATCCCGTTTATAAAACATCCATACCTTCTATGTACCTACTTCCCAGCAAGAGGTCAACCAGTCCCAACTGCGCTAGGCCACTACCACCACTGCTAAGTGCTGTGTTCCTAGTAATTTCAAGCTTTGAACAGTATGGGCCAGTATCTAAATTCTCAGGTTTGTCCGGGCCGGGGTTTCTGGGCTTTGTGGAGGGGGGGGGCCATGGAGGGATATCTGGCCGAAGAAAGAAAGAAAGATTTATCGTGAGTTCGGGCAGAACATGTGGATTGCCCAGCAGGGCCTTGTATTGTAAGTAGCTACTGGTAAGAAAATCGAAAGACATTCCCCTATTGCGTCTCTGTGGTGGAGGAGGCCGCGGCGACGCAAAAGCTGGAGGAGCGTTCAAACAAACAAGCCTCGGAGATCGGAGATACACTAGTTCGGCCTCTCCAGTTGGCTTCCACAGTCTTGGGGGGCATCGGCGAATATTTCATTGGTAAATGCAAGTTCATGGGGCATTGAAATGTAGCCTTGTATACTATATAAAGCTCTCTCTCTCTCTCTCTCTCTCTCTCTCTCTCTCGCGAGGCATCGTCGCTAGATTGAATGCTGGTGGTAGAAACAGTCCTGACACGCCTTATATGTATTTCACCGAGGTACCAGAGCTATACTTTTAGTAACCACCGCTCTCAACTAGGAATGAAGGAAGGAGCGAGAGTAACCTGCATTGAATGCCTCAATCAACTGTCAAATCTCGCTAAGATCAAGTTCATGTCGACATAGTTACAATGATCGTTGGCTAATCACCTTTTAAGATGTCAATATCATTCGGTTTCTCAAGCTCCCCGCCTCCATACAGGACTCACAACCAGTCAACCACGCGAATTGCACATGCCTACCTTCACGGCAGTCTCTAACGCCCCTCTCTGGTGATCCAATTCGGCAATACAACCCTGTCTCAACATCATTAGACCTAGATGATAATGGGGATAGTTCAGCTGGAATAAACTTATCAGTTGCTTTGACATTAAATCTTGCACATACGACCACAGGGTGTGGAGAACAGGGCTTCCCGTCCGCTCAGCCGTACTTAAGCCACACGCCGGTAGGTTAGTAGTATGGTGGGTGACCACATGCGAATCCCTACTGTCGTATGTTTTTGTTTTTGTTATTCAACACTTTGCGTTCCTCAGAACTCAAAATTTAGGCAATCAATCATTGTTCCAGAATTTTTGGCAGTCAGCCTTAGGTAGCGGAGAACGATTGGCACCGACAAGGCAAAACTTGGCTTGGCGAACCTTGATCAACAGAATACATGTGCTGACATGCATGAATCCCCAACATGAGTTTGTTCGGGCGAACCACTAATCTGAGTTCCTAGTGGCCATAAAGCACCCTCCCTGCAAGATGAATTGACTCGTCATTCTCACCACATTGTGGGTGCCACGCTCACGAAACTCCCGTTGCCTGACCTCGTGCTCTTCCGTTGCGTAGACCTCGCTGCTTGATTTTCGGGCCAATTGACAAGGCCAGGCAGGGACTGAGGAAATGCCACCACTACAAGTCTGCATAGCTGTCCCATGCTAGTCCAAAAAAAATAAAATATGCAGCATGGCCGCTGATCCCTCTGCAGCGAACCTAGAATGTGATACCTCCAACAAAGCAACCAGGGAAGGAGCTCTGACCCCAGAACCGAAGACAACCCACATTAGCTAGTTCGCGTATGCCCGATAACACGTCTACTTATATGACATGTGTTCCTGCTCAGTCTCCAAATGTTTAACAACGCATCTCTCCATAGCACTCTAGATAGTCTTGACAATGTTCATGTCTGACGATTATCCCTTCCGGTCTTCCCGGGCACCAGAGTCCCACGAACTCCCGGACGAATATTATCATATCCTCCCATACCGCGTCCCGCTAGCCGAGGAGGCGCTTGAATCCTTCGAACAGGCGAAAGTCGACTTTGCTCGCGCCGTGGGAAAAGAGCCGAGTGTTTTGAAGCTAGACGCAAAGAACGTTGCGATTGTGCGCTTTCTGTGTCCAGAATGTCCTCCAGGGGCTTTCGCTCAGTTTCTTTATTTTGCGACTATTCTTGCGCTATGGGACGGTATGTATGTCACTACATTGACAACGAGTTGGTGGCGTCTTCCATTGGTTTGTCTAACCCCACGACAGATGAAACGGACACGCTTGAAACTGAAAAGGTACATTTTGGCGGTGCCCTCAGAGCGCAAACAATCTTTTGACGTCTGCTAATTGCGCCAACAGCACCAAGCAATAGTAGATGACTATGCACTAGCGATTGTGTCCAAAATGAAGCTGGAAACCGTCATACAATGCGATTTTGAGATGAATAGGCTGTACTTCAACTCACTTATCCGACTACTACAAGTATATGATGCCCCAGAGAGCGAGTTCAGAGCATTTCTGCAGTCGTTTGTCCAGATCCTGCGATCCCAAACCGTGCCTCCCCTCAACGAGGTGACATTCGAAGCTTACAAAGATCACAGAACGATCAGCGTTGCTTGGAAGTAAGTCATATATCTCTATCATCCACAGAAATATGCACCGTTAATTATCTCGCATAGTCTTCTCTTCGGTCTTCTACCATTGGTCCACGGCTTGCGCATAAGCGAAAGCGAGCAAGCGTCGATAGCTCCAATGAGAGATTGCTGCAGCCTGATAATTGGCTTGACGAACGACCTGGAGAGTTTCAACAAGGAATTCGACGAGCATTACACCAGTGACACCCTCAATGCGATTCACAATGCGATGGCGGTGTTGATGGCTAACTATGGCTACACAGAAGATGAGGCGCGCGACATCTTGAAGAGCGAGATATTGTCGCTCGAGCGACAGGTTCTGGCAGACTATGAGGCTTGGAAATCTTCCCCGTCGTACAAGTCGGATGACATGCGTCGTTTCATGGCTCTCTGTATCATGGCCACGGGTGGTGGTTGTTATGCGCAGGCCATAGCGCCCAAGTATCACGGATGTAAGCTCAGTACTACCGCGGAAGACAGAGAGCAGCTTGTTGGCCTGAGTAAGAATAACAGTTGGAGAATCCATGGTCATACTAAACCAGCGTCATTTGAACAGCAGAAGCTTCCGGAAACACTCTGCAGAGAACATGGCAGAGTTCTGGCACAGGGACCTGCAGACATTCTTGTGCCCTTTGAGAAGGCTCCAGCGACAGAGGTAAGAGAAGTCTCATTCGACCTTGAGCCTATCGGGCTCACTAACAGAACTAGATATGCATGGCTCCTTACAAATACACCCAGTCACTCCCAGGAAAGAAAACGATTACACGATTTATCGATTGCCTTCGCTCTTGGTTTACATTGCCAAGTGATTCTGCTTCTGTAATCGAACAGGTCGCAAGCATGCTCTTCCACTCCACTCTTATGTACTACTATCAATCCTCCCCATTCCCTAACCTACCCCTAATACACACTAATGCGGAGTAGGCTTGACGATATCGAGGATGACTCCACTCTTCGCCGCGGCAAACCAGCTGCATATCTTGTGTTCGGCAGAGCACAGACTGTCAACAGTGCGACGTATCTCTTAGCAAGAGCAACCCGAGACGTCGAACAGTTGAAGCACCCAGAGTGTAAGACGGCTTTCCTTGGTATGTATCCTAATTCCTTCTGTTCTATCTTGTTCCTCGTCTCGAATACATCTTTGGAGATAAAATTTCCTGGCCCCCTTTCTTACGATTGACAGATGAACTGGAAACCCTCGCGCTCGGGCAGTCTCTCGACCTGTACTGGAAGTTTCAAAAAACCTGCCCATCGACAAGCGAGTACCTCACCATGGTCGACAACAAGACAGGCGGCTTCTTTAGAATGGCCCTCCGTCTTATCGAGATTGAGTCGAGCGCGACACCATGCCCAGATCTGATGCACCTCATCACACTCATGGGACGATACTATCAGATTCGAGACGATTACCTGAACCTGACATCAGACGAGGTATGCACGGTAAAACCTAGCCCGGACATTACTAAATTAATAATGCTCTATAGTACACCGGAACAAAAGGCTTGTGCGAAGACCTCTCCGAGGGCAAATTCTCGTTCCCGCTTCTTCATACGCTCCAAAACAGTCCTTCCGCGGATATGATTCGTGGATTGCTATTTCATCGAGAAAACGGCCGTGATCTCTCGCCGGATATGAAGACGTGGATTGTCGCTGAGATGAAGGAAGCCGGGAGTTTGGCTCATGCGCGGGATACGGTGATGCAGCTGCATGATGCGATGCTGGCGACGCTGGAAAAGGTCGAGACAGTGCTCGGTCCGAATAAGCGGCTGAAGGCGTTTTTGATTTGGTTGAAGCTTTGAGGAGTACAGATACATGGCAGATGGATGTCCGCGCCATGTGAACAAGAACAAAGGTATCGCGTCGCGAAGATATTTCCCCCTTATACAAGATTGCCATAGCTTTATCCCTTCTACCCTGGGCCTAGTTCCACTATTAGATATAGTGACAACAATTTCCCTAGGCTACGGATTAGGTATAAGATTTTGGTAGCACAGGCCAGCCACAGCCCCCAATCTCGAGACTTGCGCTTGTTTCGTACAATATTACCATAACAGATAAGCAGCTACCGTGCGAATCAGCGCCCCAGCCCGAGCCCTGCACTTGATCGGAAGCGAATAAATGCGTGAAGAATCGTATTAATCCGAGACATAGTCTACGAGTCATCAAGTTGTAAGTCCCGAAACACAGACTCGAGCTTATCCAGGCCCACAATGACATCATGGTAGAAGGCCTCCTGGAGAACAGGGCTATTGAAATCACTAGAATGGCCAAAGTCGCAGTGCAGGCACTTTTTAATAATGTTCTTAAGCGGCAGGCTAACCCTGGAGTTACTCCTTTCCGCCAACCGATGCGCACTATAATAGTCAGCGAGACCTAAGGACTGGCCTCGAGCTAGGTCAGCTTGGTCTCAAATGTCTTGGAGCGGTGCTTGATAGGTGAGTTCGAGGAACATTACGCCAAGGCTGAAGAGAGCTTGGTTGCCAATGATGTACTCGTTCTCAGGGGGTGTGGACTCTAATTTTGTTAAAGCGTCGGCGACCTCAGCCAAGACACTCATGTACGGCATGAGGTCGCGAAACCTAGGGTAATAAACATACTAATAGCCCTAACCCGGGTTACAATCTAACAGGGAGACAAGGAAATGACACTTGTCTCAGATACCAGTCTCCGAATTGGCGTCAGCTATTCCATCCAAGTTATTTCTTCTGGAAGTAAACCCCTTACGCTACGGCATTCAGTGAGACATATTCCAGGGTTTCCAATATGAGGCATTTTTCGACGTGGGATCCGACTGCGGGGACATCGAGTGCAGTGCGAGTGAGAGTGCGAGAGTTGCCAAATACGGCCTAGGCAATATACTTCCACCAGGCTTAAATACCGACTTTCTCATCCCTTCCATATTCTGCCTTCAACTGATTTGATGTTCGCTTGCCAGCATAAATACCAGAATCAAATGACCGATACTAAGAGAGTAGCTGCCTGGTACGATCAAATTGCCGGGCAGGAACACGACCGACTCAGCAACTGTCGTCTAGAATTTTCGATTTCTTGGAGGGTTATCACTCAGTACTTGGACCAGCTTTGGACGGGCAAATCGTTGCACATTCTAGACCTTGGTGGTGGAACTGGTCGATACCCCGAGTCATTGTGTTATCGTGTCGCCGACCCATGCTCCAACTAACACTGTACAGCTCTGGAATTAGCAAAGCTAGGCCATTCAGTCACCCTCGTAGACATATCCGACCAATAGCTGCAGATAGCCCGCAAGACAGCCACTGAAGGACAGGTAGAGCTCAAGTTATCGTTCAGGCAGACGCAAGAGCCATCCGCGGCAACGCCGCCATCTTCCGAGAAAATAAATACGACCTTGTCCTCTGCCAAGGTCCAACCTATCATCTGCTGCAGGAGGACGAGCGCTGCGATGTGCTATCGACATGCGCTGCAGCACTCAAACCGGGCGGAGTCCTCGTGGCAGCATTCGTACTTCGATATGCGCACCTACGGGATATCGCGCAGCGAGATCCCATGCGTTTATTGACGGAATATGATTCTTTCTACGCAACTTATCTCGCTGACGGGGAATACACGCGGACTCCGCTTGTTTCTTCCTACCACGCGAGTCTAGCGGAAGTGAAGGAGATATTCGAGTCGGTTCCTGAGCTGCAGCTGGAGAGGCTAATGGCCTGCGAAGGGTTCCTTGGCGGGGGTTTGGCTTCTAAAATTAATCAACTCGCGGATGGTGCTTACGAGAAGTGGGTTGAAGTTGTTCTTCGGTTTGCTGAGGACGAGTGTATTCTGGGCAATGCGGACCACCTATTGGCTACTGCGAGACGGACGGCCTGACGAGTAATCACCTGTTGGATATAGAAACATCCTGGTAGCCGTAACGCTATCGCGTTCTACATATACCTGAGAGAAACCAGATACATCTCCAGCATGGTAACAACTTTGATTCTGGCACATGCACACAGGATCAGCTACTAATGTATTATGACATAAACAGTGAAACGCGCTAATGCGTTCAAACGTCCTACACGGGTTTCATTTGTAGCTGAAGAGCCGATTTATGCGCATTGTTGCCGTGGTCGCAGGTAAAATGATCGAATAAAAGGGATCTTGTGATTTTGCTACACACGTAGCAATGCTTCTATTAAAGTTTTAACTGCAGGCAGCAGCCAACGTGTTGGTGACTGTTAGTTGGAGTGGAAACAAGTATGGCTAATACCCGTTGAGTAGTCCAAAGGAGAGGCAACCACCAAGTATATTCCCACACCCCGCCCCGCGACAGCCGACCCATCCGTGATGTTGACAACTTACCAGTCTACTCTTCTGTTCTTCGTTAACTGTCAGTGTGAGCTTCAATAGGCCGTCCTCGCTAATATCACACGGCCCGATCGATGCGCCGCGGGCGAGCAATAATGTGCCCGTTTCGAGCCCCATGCCGGATACACTTCCAGTAACGACAAACACCTTTCCAGCAAGCGACGAAGCCATAGCTGATGGGTGGGAAGTGATGGAAAGTGAGGGCGTCGTTCTGGTTTCTGTGAAGGGCTCAAATGGAGAGGCATTAAAAGCGCACCTGACTCATTTATCTCTCTAATAGTGAGTTACCAACTACCTCTTATTCAAATACATGGTTAGTGAATGTAGAATTCCCCCTTTGTTGCTTCTCCAACTACCAGCTCCTCCGCCAGAATCAAGATGCCCAAGCGCTGAAACCGGATCGGAGAACAAGTATCAGGAGAAGAGGTCCTCGCCCCGATGAGCATATACATACACGACCAGCCCAGCTTCTCAAGTCCCCGAACTCTTCCCAGCGGAATGAGCGCAAGCTGGGCCTTGGACATGGCAAACCGAAGGATAATGCAGGCACGCACATAGGATTCTCGACCCGTGACGCCGCAATCCCTGGCGAGGATGGCGCCATCGGTGAGCTGCGAAAAGGCAAAGTTATCCAGCGCCGGAAGAACGGACTGGGTCAACAGACGCGACGCCAGCTCATCCATCCCCAGCGGGGAGAGCGGGATCAGCTCAGACACCTGCAGCGATGCCGACGCCCCAATTGGGGCCGTGACTCCTTTGAATGGCCGGCCTGGAGGCGAGTCCTGCTGTCGAATCGCCCCGAGTTCCTCACAGTCATGGTCAGAGAGCCACGAGGGCATCTGAGGTTTCAGGCGGGCGGTCACGCGATGGAAACTCTGCATTTCGGCCGGGAGGGTGTTGTGTAGCTCGACGAGAAACTCGTTCATCACCTCCGCGGGGTCTTTCTCGTAGTCCACGGGGATAGTGACCCCGATGGCTCCCATGATTCCGTAGACGCGGTCGTGCGGGCGTTCGCAGGTCCGATGGCCCGATGTCAGCAGCAGCTGGATGGCATTCATGGACATGAGATTGTGCAGGTTGATCCGGTGGACGGCATCGATCGCTTTGAGCCAGTCATCGATGTCGGCTTCGGATGCGCCCAGTGCACCTGGGTAATGCAGAATACTCTTCTCGCTCGATGACTCCGCGATGCGCGTGAGATCCATATGGATGTATCCAAGGGTCTTGACGAGATGGCGCACCGTGAGTTCATTCCCGGTCTGCGCGTGCAGAATCGGATCCCCGCCTCGACTGTAGAATACTGCGTCAAGGCGAAGCGCCGCCTCCTGCAAGGTCCACAGCGACGTGGTCCAGGGAACCTGCTCGGTCAGGGACGCAATGAGGCGGAATCGGCCACGGGCCTCAGACAAACCAGGATGTCCATTTCTCATATCCCAGCGACTGGGCACGCGGAGCACATCCGGAGTGACCATATGTGACTCTTCCGGAACCCAGGAGCAGATCTCGGCCAGGACGCTCTCGCCGCCGGAATTGAGCCAGACGGCTGCGCGCGCCGCGCCGCGAAAGATCTCCCCCTGCTTGCCGATTTCCCTGCTATGCTCGGCGTTCTTCTCCCCATTGGTAACCTGCGGGATGCACAGCACATCGAGCCAGGCGTGCTGCCCGCCCGCAATCTTACGCAAGGCGAGGTCTAGGTCGGTGCGCGAGAAGTTCTCGTTGGCTGGCACCTTCCAATATCCGCCCTCGACATGGGTGTCCATCTCCCTGGTGCGTCGCTTCCAGCGGCCCCAGGTGTACGAGATGACGACGTATTCTGGGCAGGGATCACCGGTTTCGAAACTCGCCCCGTCGGGGTTAACTAGACGACCGGGCAGCCGACTGGGGTCAGGTTTTCGCTCAGGACCAGGCAGGGACGCCGTCTTCTCTCGGTAGGCCTGGACGAAGTCGGGTCCGATGGAGGATTCTAGTTCATTATGCAATCGCCGTGATGTGAGGATCGCCCGGGTTGAAAAGGCAGGCATCAGGAGTTTGCCTGCGCCATCATTCTTGGGATCGCTGCGGGTAGTCCACCGATCGAACCGGCTCTGTGGGGATTTGTAAAACGGGCCTCGATGTCAGTTGATTGCGTTTCCAATTGAGCCACGGTCTTCTTATGTTGATGCAGGAACGTACCATGGAAGCGGCCATCGTCACAGCCGCCAGTCAAGGTGAGGAAAACACATTCTCAGACCCCTGGGACAAGATGCAGAATGCAAGATACCCCTCACCATGGTGCTGGCAGCTTAGTAATACGGTGCCATGCCTGTCTAACTAACTGTCGTATCAGGAAGAGGAAGACATTAATATTCCAGAGTTTGTACCTGGGTTAATAAGGGCTGTCTGGCCAACCCTAGTATTTTAGGCCGGTAAATAATATAGTAAAAATAAGTAATGCTTTACATACTCTGGCACTAAGATGTCATACCTTGGTTCCCTATAAATCGGTCGCTAGACTGTTAGATAACCTTTAATATCAGTACAAGCGTGTATATCAGGCTGTTCCACGTGATATATTGCCCCGCCTCCGCAACAGACGAGCTGATTCTGTACTACAGTAGAGGATCAATCATTTTCCTCGCCATCATATTACAACGGACGAGCTGATCCTATATAAGTAGATCAAGCATCCTCGAGGCCGTCAAATCAATTCTTGGCCTGATATAGCCTTGGATTCGCAATGCGAACTTCTCCGTCCAAATGGGCAATTTTGGTGGGAACCGACTATCTTCCTGTCGCATCCGAGGACGACGATACTGAATCTGAGACCTTCTATTCATGTGTGGACGACGTGGAACAAATGTCCTCGTGGCTCCAGGAAGCCATGTCATTTCCGGTGCAGAACATCCTGAAACTCACTTATCGCCCATTTTCACCAGGCAATTTGCGGTCGCTCCCAACATACAAAAACGTCCTCGATGCATTTCGTCAAATCGGCGACCAAAGCAGTCCCGGGGATCTCGTGTACATACACTTTTCTGTCGGTTGCTCCCAAGTCCCCAGTGTTCTCACAACGAAACAACCAAGCAGACCACAGGACGAAGCCTTCGCCCTGCTGGACAACGAGACCGGAAGCAGCAGACGATACTTGCACGACTTGGAGCTGGCAGTTCTCATCAACAGACTGGGCGTTAAAGGCCTGGACATCACCCTCGTTCTGGACCTCCGCGGCATCGGAACCTACACGGGACCGCGAGATCGGTTCTGCGAGTCGGCCTTCCCGCAAGACGAACTACAGTCCATGTTTCACGGGATCCGCTGCCCGCGCGGGCAGGATACACAGTTACGGAATCCGGACGTGCAGTTCCCCTACGCTTTGATATCAGGGCGATATTGGAACGGTTTAGATGCTCATTCGAATGAATACCGGGAGCCGCAGTCCAACCGGTATCATGGGTTTCTCACTTTCTGGCTGTTACAAGTCCTTGACAAACATGGCCGCCAGCTTACCTGCAACGAGATCGTGCGGCAGTTGAGCCTGGAGACGGATCGGCTACGCCAGAGTCTTCCTACAGTTGACGGGGTCAGAGTTGAAGCTCACGGGACTGCCGAACAGTTGTTCTTGCAGAGGATGCATGGGAGACCGATGCTCGCGGACCGCCTGCTTTTCCCTGGACGTCTTGTGCGCGATTCTGGCCACAGTGTCTTGCACATAGAGGGCGGCAGCGCACATGGCGTGAGCAAGGGTGTAGAGGCCGTCTTTGTCCCCTGTTACGACCAGGCTGCATTGATGGCAACAGCGTCGCTGGACGTCGTCTTTAAGGTCTACGATGTCAGCCAGTTTTCAAGCTCTACAGCCACAGTGCAAGAACGGACGCACTCTAGCCTTGACGAAGAATCTAAGTCTACGACAGTAGAAATACACGGCATTGTAACAATACGGCTAGAGTACAACACTCCGCCCGGACAAAGTCACGCCGACCTGTTTCGATCCAGGTTGAGTCTCCAAGGCAACTCCCCTACGCTCCTGGGCCAGGTGCACATTTACCCGATGGAGGGATACCGATATACGAGTGATAACTCCAAACTACCGACGGCCCAAAGTCCCACCAGAGCATCAGATGGGTACCTCCACCTCCTAACTGGCGATTACGCGACGGTCTACCTCTCCCACCTCGGCAACGAGCCGATCTATCTCCACATCCTGCATTTCGATGCTGCCCTGGGCATCACACAGGTAGAGCCGAAAACGTACCACCAAAGCCGCAGCTCTGCCGAACACCGCTCAGTGGCCACCCATCTTACCCTTGACCTCCGGCTGTCGTGGCCGCTTGCGCTTCGCAGTTCGGAGGACTCCCTTAGCAACGCAGCGGCGTACATCAAAATGATTGTAACGAACCGGCCCACCTCCTTCCACTCGCTTGAATTGCCAAGTCTTTTCTCCAGCGATCGGGGGCCCGGATCTGTATACGACAAGGAGATGGAACTTCTTAAGCCGAATACGGCTCTGTTCGACAAGGAATTCATGAGGGCACATTCGGCCCTTCCCTCGACTCCATTGGATATAGAAAGGCCCATCTCTGAGGAAAAGTGGTGCTGTATTAACTTGAAGTTTGTGATACACAGAACACCGGAGTCACTAGCTGCTGTCGAGCAGCGTGTTATTTGAAGCCGTAACAGTCGATTTTAATAGCCAATCGAAAGATATCTTCGTATTGTTTTGAAAGAATCCTCTCCGATGCCCATATCGTCGTCATATACCAACGGCATCGGCGTGGCCAAGGTGTCCCTTGCCCCGGGAGTTCTTTATTGTTTACGGCTGTACAGTATAGATAAGCAGAGTCGACGAGCCAGTCTCGCCCTGGGGGGCTCCTGGCACCGTCCCGGTGGGTGATCAGCAAGGCACTACTACAATAAAGCTTTGGAGGGTTCAAAGGTTGGATTTAATCACATCATGATTGGAATGGTAGTGAGAACAGAATAGGGCACGATAAGCGTCTACCTTAAGCTTGTTTCCGACTTCCGACCACCAAACCAAGAACAGGTGTGCCGTGGGCAAGTTGGGAAGATTAAAATTCGTCTCCAACCCGCGCTTAATATGTACAAATTGTACAACTAGATGCGGCGCTGTGAGGCTGTGCTGCTATATGTACCTTAGTCATCGGGTCTGTCTCAGCTCCCTTCTGTCTAATACCACCTTCGGATATATCAGACGCTTGAATAGCTTTCAAACTCTTTTGATCTTTTGCCCTACTAGATGTATCAGACCTGTCACTCTTCCACAAAAGTACGGAATCCACTTTCCTGGTGTTAGCGTGATAGCAACTTGGAACTCGACTGCATCGTGCTGATGTCTGGGAATCATGCCAAGCCCTGAATTATGTAATTGGTGTCAGGTAACGGTCTTTGACAAACATCTTCTGCCGTGATTGATCGTGATCCAGATACCGGTGGGGTGACCTGTTGAAGTATCAGGGTCCTTTTGCTGTGAAAATTGACCCAGTGGCATACTCCGGACACCGGGATGCGCTTGCCGGGCTTGAGAGGCCTCATCGTCGAAACACTGAATTGCTATTGCGGAATGGGTCCCGAGAGTGTCTCTTCTGTATGCTTCTCAATAAATATACGAGGTGGGCTGCTCGTTGATTTCGAGTTCTCAATTACCGTCTAGGATGCTTGGAAGTGGTCCACGGTGGCTGTCCCTGCCGATGGCGACGAGGATACGGATATTCCCACTTGTTACTTTAGAGTATACAAGACGGCTAGCCCTACCTACCTCGGATTCCCTAGATCAGCGTCTGGCAACCCGCAGGTACCCAAGCAGGATAGCAATATCCCTCCAGCAAATGACAGTCTTCTCCAACATGGGAGCTCACTCCCACAACAACTATCTCGAGGTGGTCGAGCTCTGTGCGCCTTGATTAATCATTGTGCGGCTAATCGCCCTAATTGAAAGCCGCGGGAGGGCTTACATCTTCCTTCCTTGCTGCTCGAGGTTTCTGGAACATTAATCTTACCCACCGTGCGCCTCGTCAAAGTGTCGGACATTGAGTTCGCCCCGATTAGTTATGTCTGCCTGAGCTACTGTTGGGGCGGAGCACAGCTAAACATGACGACGACCAGTCAGTTGAATACATACAAGGCCGGAATTGACACGGCAGAGATCCCCCAAACAATCCTGGATGCCATCCGTGATGTAACTAGCATGGGCTACCAGTTCTTATGGGTGGATGCGCCCTGTATTGTGCAAGACAGCGGAACGAGCAAGATCGCCGAGCTAGGTAAGATAGCCTTTATTTACTCGGGAGCCGTCTGCACAATCTGTGTCATGTCAGCTACCTCTAAACAGTCGGAAAATGAGGGATATCGTCAAGGTAGTTTCTCGACTCGGATTGCATTCGTACCGTCTTGAGTCCGTCGCGCGAGGTGAATTTGGAGAGCCTTCGTTCACTCGGAGAAGAGACAGGCAATCCAATGGCTTCAGGAGTAGAGCACGTAGAGGTAGTAATCGGCAAGATAACTGGCGAGGACAGCGAAAGTTTTCATTGAACGATCCTTAATTTGAACACCCCTGTCTGCTGTCAATACAACCTCATTCTGCTCTCGCTCGCCGATCCATTTCATAATTGTAAGCATTTTCTTTGAAGTTATTTGGTAATTTGATTGCCCTCGCCCTTTTCCGTTCACTCATGAAACAGGAAAGGTTTCGCAGGACAAGATAGCGTCTGTTCATAACATGGCAACATGCCTTGGAACAAAGCAGAACTATGATTGTGAGGCTACCCTGAAATAAATCCCATAAAGCTATCAAGGAAATCACACAGCATTTGCCGCACGTAGCAAGTGTACGCTTGCCGTAGACAAATTTTCCCTCTGTCCCACCCGACCGGCCTGCATCAAAGCATCTGCGCCCGATATTATGAGTTCACCTCCGTAGAGTTGCTAGTGTGTGATTGCGAGGTCAACTCCAACTCCTCGATGTCAACATGGGAGCCCAGAGACGCTCCCTGGCTGCGGTACCACGACCGTCCAGCTGTGGACATCTTCAGGCGTCCATTGATTTTTTGTTGTCTATTCGCTGAGAAGGCTGGGACGAGGGGTTTATTGCGCGCAACGAAGAACGATCGGAACGCAACGGCGGCCGCGAGGATGACGCCGACCTCCGTAATGACGAACTGCCAGTATGCGCTCCAGATCGAATCGACGGCACCGTTGTAGATCAGTCCCGCCAGTCGGACGATGCCAAGGGCAATGATGATCACGGTGAGGCACAGCGAGAGCGCTAGCGCGACCTTTTGGGATGATCGAACGCGGATCTTGCGGATGATTCTAACGGGGATGGCAAGAACTGTGTACACCCTTTAGCGACCTCCCTGTAGGTAGCCCGGCTGGGGCAGTGCGAGACTCACTGAGAATGTCCGAAATAATATCTAACGCATAGTAGACTATCGCTTGAGTGAGAATGAGCTTTTTCCGCGAACCGGCAGAGCATTCGACTAGATCACATTCATCGGTAAGTTTAAACAAGTGTCAATCGCTGGTCAAGATGGCGTACGTACCGATTCGGGGATCGTAGAAAAATGGACAGCCCGTGAAGGGAATAGTTAGCCCATAGAGCAGCGTCGCCAGCGTGTACAGCGTGACGGCCCACCAGTAGATCTCCCAGGCCCGAATCCGATCGATCATTTTCTTGAAAAACCACAGGAAGCTAAATTTGACCGCACCAAGGGAGCACGTCGCTGTCGTCATCGAGACAAATGTCCATACATGGAGCCTGTAGGTAGTCCGCATTATAATTGAGGCAAGTTCAAGGCCTTGCAACCCTGGCGACGGCCGCCAATACATCGGATTTATCACCTTTACATAGATAATGAGAAAGGTGGAGAGCAAAAAGCCGTACGAGACCAGGACAAGCATATCGTCAATGGCAAAGCGCAAACGTCGCTGGGCAATTCGGATGACCGTTCGTGTCACGACGCTCACGCTCGCAAGGCCAAAAAGGATGGATGTCGATATCTTTGTGTAGTTAGCAGATGCGCCGTCTTAGGTCGTGTGTTGCATACGGTAAAAGCATCTCTAGTGATCCTAAACACTGGTAACTCGGCGCTCATGTTTTTGACTGACAACTTCGAAGCTGACTCTGATGGAGGCGGATCTGAGCGACAGCCCTGTATTTGAACGAGGGATGCCTCAGAGGGCCGTCGCAGCAAAGGCCCTTGGCATGATACCCCAGTCAAGAGGCTAACAACCGTATGCTTAGTTGCTGACCGTGCGACTGCCTTGCAGGTCTTACTCCATAAGCTGATCTTCGATCCTACTCAACTTGGCGCGAGTGTAAGCTGACCTTCCCCTCAGCCTGCTTGTACGACCCGACCAAACGAACCCCGCCTGGGACGCACTACTGCTAATTATAATCTGAGCGACGCACTGACAAGTCATAATGGAAGAGCTGGGTTTGCAAACTGGCCCGTGTAACCTCACGTCATATCGTATTCCGGAGCCTCCCACTGGCCATGTCAAGAGGCCGCCTGCATAGCCCTTCGTCTAGCCATTCATACAGCTCCGTTTCATAACAATTGAGGTTCGCCGTGTAGCTTCATCCAAGGCTTACCATTCGATTTTGACCTAACATCTGTTATTTGCGGCGGCAATGCGACATGCCTAATGAGGTTCTCATGATTTGCTTCTTCCACATAGACTGTAACAAGAGCGGTTACTATTTTTTTAAGGTATTTTGCTGTACTATAAGCAATACCCTGATATCCCAGAATCTAATGCTTGAGGCTCAAGTATCCACGCTCCCAAGTTCTCGATCCCACCCTCCTCTTTGACGCTAGCAAAAAGCAAGCAGCAAACGTTGTATAGGGGCCAGCTGACACGTTGCAGAGAGGCTCCCACCTCTGAACGCTAAACCCGCTGCACATCGATATCCTTCGGCAGATCCTTTCCGTCCCGCTGCCGTTACATACTGTATGTTCCTGCAGCTCCGCGAGGCTGCTGCCATTGTTTGGATATCTGACGCCCTCGGCGGCTACAGGACGCTAGTGCCACACACACACCTCGATCATCAAGTGAGCGAGCTTTTTTTTCTTCCTTTTTTTGGTTCCAATGTCCTAGCACATGTCTGCTTGGGTGTCGTTAGTACACCGTTTTGAGATCTTTTCGAGAGAAACTGGTTTGTCACCTCGAACAAGCGGTTTTGATCGCTTCGCCATTGATAGTGGTTTGATTCGAAACAATACTATACTAGTTCCGTGTGGTGAAGAAAGGGCCGCGAGGTCTGCGTATGGGATTGCTGTTGTCGGTGCATTGTACCTGCGGAATTACTACGAATCAACGTCTTGTGGACCGTGCGAAATTGGCATGTAACCTCTATTGATGCTTGCAAAGAGCTGGTAGTTCTCGGTAATCTCCCACCTGGAGCTTCAAAGGAGCCAGGCGCCAGCTTATATTCCGAACCTAAATTCGCCATTATTGTAGTCTCGGTCTCGTGGCCCTAGACCCCGCACTGGGCCATGGCAGCCTTTGTCGCGGGCCCAGAAGACTCCAGGGGCTGGGAGAAAAGGCTGACGTTAGCTTACATATACCCGGGAATCATGTATCTATATATAGTATAACGCATGAGACCCTTTACCTGATGAGTTGGTGGATGCAGGACACTAATATCAGTGCTAAATTTCATACCCAGGCACATGAAGCAACGCTTCCTTTGTAATGATTTCTACCTCCCGTGGCACAACGCGCAACTGTAGAGCAGCTCTGCACTAATATATTGACCAATCTTGTCCCGCAATAAATGCCAAATTGAACGATGCCCAGCTTAAACAGAAACGCCACAAAAACTATAGGATCTCGCCCTACCTCCTTGGACAAAGGATATGAGGATTATGAATTGGGTATCCCGCTAAAAGCCTCGATCTCATGTTCAAAGTTGTCAAAAATGCCCAGAAACGACATTGGGTCGAACAGGCCGATATCCCCTCCAATATCTGAACCCGTTTGTGTATTATTTCCTGGGGCAGTTAGATGCGAGTGTGCGGGTTTTCGCGGGTTACGAGATGAGAAACTTACCCTGGTCCCATAAATCTGTCCTGTCCCCCAAGCACGGACTATGCTCAGGCGGACATGGTTCACCTTCCTGAGCATTCCGCCGCAAATCGCCTTCTTCGTGTCTACCAGTTTCCGCAATTAGCCGTTCCCCCAGGTCTGCCAAGAGCGAAGCAGAGTAGAAATCGCCACCGAGCTCTCTCAAGATCCGACAATTCGCACTTAACTGGTTGCGTGCCCTATCCCGGAAGATGGCTGCTTTACTCTGGAGCAATCCATGATAAGACGCACGGAGGCTCAGGGCAACCGCGTAGGGAATGAACGGAAACAACGATAATTGGTCGCGAAACTCTTGTCCCACGATGTATGTTACCCTCGATGCTGAGAGAGTTTGGTGGAGATGCGACTCGGAGGATCGGGTTCGTGAGATGCCGTATAGGTTTGTCGAATGGCAAGACAGGATCGCAACGGCGTGGTATAAGACTTCTATTGTAGCTGTGGTTCAGGTTAGACAACTGGCCGCACACATCTTTTCTTGGGTTGCGATATAGGAGATGTATAGGTACCTACCGATCAGAGGCATAGGGATCTCAGACACGTCCCCTGTAACCTCCTCTATCAAGTCCTCAAAGGGGGGAAACGCACCCTTCCAAGTACTATGTCCACCGGGCCGGTATATCTCAATGACACGGTCCAGTAGCTGAATAACGCGGAGGAAGAGCTGAAAGCAACCATCCTGCGCGGAAATGGACGACGAAATATCGAGACCAAAGTCCCGGCGTTGGAGCTGCACTGGCCTCCCGAGACATGCTGAGGTGAGGATATCCAGCGCATACAGGCAGCAGAATAATCGAACTTCGGTTCTCTCTTGCGATTTGTGGTGCAGCCCAATAGTTTGTGCATGGCAAATGGCTCGAGACAGAAGTTCCGCAGGCTCCTGTCGGTCTCCCGAGAATTGTGTGAAAAGCGAGGTCAGGGTCATGGCTTGAATAAGGACAATTTTATCATGTACTACCCCCAGGGCAAGGGCTGTAGTCACCGCGCTTGAGATGCTTTGAGAGGTATCGCTAGGGCACATCTGGGGCTGCGCAGGCAAGCGAAGATATTGTTTTGCCCTTCTGTCCCTGCTGACAGCAATGCATATGGATTGTGAGAGGAGTGTCTTTTCTGGAGAGTCAACCGCCATTGATTGATAAACGTCACAATCAAGGACCGGGAAAATAGTGTGAATGTTGTCCATGTATATTTGAAAGAGCGCCTCCATATCCTGTTGAGATGGCAGTACACTCAGGCACTGCTCCTTGACATGCAAGAGTAGCACAGACGATATTAGAGGGTCTGGACAAGAGACGAGGCTTGGCTTTGGTTTCTCGAAAGGAAGCTCAAGCCAGACCCCAAGATCATGTTGCTTGATATTATTCGAGGTTGAAACCGGTCGAGTTGCAATCAGGAGTGCTCCTTCCGGGTCTGTGTTGCCCACAAACCACGATTCGCCATCTGCGTTCGCTCCTCTCGGGCCATTTCTCTGGTCATTTGAGAGTGCCTGGCTGTCAGGGCTGTTCGCTATATCTGATATTGTGAGGACACCACGCCCTTGTTCGACAATTCGTGGTGAGGTAGAATCTGTGGAAGCGTCGCCAAATACTGACGTCCCAAGCCTCGCTCCATGGGCACAGCGCCGTTTACGCTTGCGACAGCTCTCGCATGCTCTGCGCATTTGTTTTCGCGAATCGCTCGTGACAAACTTGAATACCTTCCTTCGATCTGGCATTGTTGGTTGTAGTCTGATGTCTGGTCGCATTTGGCGGAAAAGTCGGCATGCCGTTGGCTGCTCCACCCCCACGTTGAGCGGGATTTCTTTGCTGGGAAGTAGCGCCGCTGTAGGTCCACGGATCCTGTTCTTATCGGTATCGCTCCCTCGAAGATTGTTTCAGTATAATTTCTAACGGTTGGACCAATCTGGAGGAAAATAACGTGAACAAACTTCATGGTAGTGCGGTGTTAAATCTCGTATCCCAAAAATTCCTAAATAATAAGAACTCGAACTCTTAAAAAATTTGGTATTGAGAAATTCTAACAATTGTCTATAAACCCGAAACTAGTGTTGCTCACCCAGTAATCCTACGGCAACGTGTAGCCTCCATCAACAATGATATCCGCCCCTGTGGTATAGCTCGAGGCGTCAGAAGCCAGGTATAAGAAAGCACCCTTGAGTTCCTGTGGGAGACCCTCGCGACCCATCGGGATTTTATCTTTCCAAATCGTTTTCGTCTCTTCAGGGACAAAGCTAGAAATCTCGGTCGCGATATAACCTGGGGAAACGGTGTTTGCACGCGCAAAGCGCACCCACTCCACAGCGAGAGACTTGCCTATTATTATCATCGTGGGTCAGCAAACGTATACCTGACGGTCAACCGGGGGGTGGGCGTACAAAGATGAATAACTCCAGCCTTGGCAGCATTATACGCAGCCTGCAGTTGGGGGATATTGACAATATGGCCACTCATCGAGGCCGTTGCCACGAAGCTTCCGTACGTGAAGTTCTTAAGTGGATTCCCAAACAGATCGGTCTGTTCCTCCTTTTGGCGTCGCCAGTGCGCTGCGGCGGCTCTTGCACAATAGAATGTCCCATCTAAGTCGGTCTGAACTACATTCAAGTAGTGGTCAACGGGCGCATCAACCATGACGCCCTTCGTCCACGGGATGCCCGCATTTGCGACGAATATGTCTAGTCGACCGTTGAAGTCGTGCACGCCTTGCTTCAGCGCTTCTTCCACGGCTTGGCTCTCTTTTGTGTTCACTTGATACGCCTGGCCTAGACAATAGTAGACTTAGCACGTTGGTTTAAACAGGGGAAGAACTCTTCGGATAACATACATCGAACTCCATATCGCTTCTCAATTTTCTGCGCCTCTTCGATTGCCTTGTTGTTGCTATTATACCAAAGAACAACATTGGCCCCAGCTTCTGCAAGGCCCTGCGCTACACTCAGGCCAATACCTGACGCTGCCCCAGTCACAACTGCGGTTTTCCCTCTGAGTGAGAACATCTGCAATACACTGGACGTTCCGGTATAGGTGTTATTATCATGGCGGAACACGCCGCTGACGATTGGTGTTTGTGCCATTGGGGAAAAGAAGAGACTGTCTGCCACGGGCCGGATACTGGATCGACAGGGGCGATTCGACAAATTAAAAAGTGATCTGCTATTGAACTGAGCTCTGCAAAAGAGCTGAGGATTTATTCCGCCCCGGACCATTAAATAGGCACACTTTAAGCCCTTTCACGTTGGCGGAAGGAGAACTCGAACAGGTGCTCGCCGCATTTGCGGCGGCGGACTTTGCCAAACTAGGAAATACCGCAGCTTCGCCCCACGCGCGCTGCGTGCCAACGACTATTGCAGAGAAATAATCAACGCCCACCGACAATCGCTATAGTCCATGGCCCCGATTAACGTGACCACCTAGTTTGCGCCGAACACTTCGTCGCTGTAGGATTCTAAGGGAAGTGATGTCTTTAGTAATAGATCTCCATTCACTCAACGATTGATGCTTGGATACATGATTGAGGGGTTGATTAGGGGTCGAAGTAGTTTAGTGGCCAAGCCACTACCTAAACCACATGTAGAACACATAGTCTGATATTTCTATCTCAGTGCGAAAGGTTGCTTAACTAGATAAGCACAAGGCGTTTCAAAAATCAAAGATATGGTATCCTCACTTGTGTCTTTGTCCTAGGTAATATAACATGACCCCAAAATGACCCCGGCTCATCAGCGATAAAGCGCCTCTTCATCTCCTGAGCCTGGTTGATCATCGCCGGTACGAAATTCGAACAGGCCGTTATGTACTTGAATTGACAAGAGAAGAGAAGAGAAACTGCCTAGTGTATCTCCTGCGTCTTCAGTGGACATAAGTGCCGAGCGCGACTCGCGAGTTCCAGACGCCAAATTTGAATATATTCAACATGCCCGGGGTGTTATTTGCTCTTGTGTTAAGGTGCCTGAACTTTATCATATGATATTACTTACCTAAATTGGACGTTATATACCATCAAATTGCGAACATCTTTCTGAAGCGATCAGTGCATGAGTTTCCTAGAATATGTCTAAATTTAACAAAACGGGGTTTTCTAGCACTATCATCCGCCGCCGCCGCTGACGCTGAAGATGAATGAGATAGAGACACGCATCGAGGGAGTTATGTTGGAAGTAGCCGCGTAAATCAAAACGGCAATATCAAATTAGTCTAGGTTGGAGCACCTTCTAGCCCACCATCGGATAAGGAAGCAAATGATGAGGCTCATCAGGAACTCCCCTAATTGGGCATTTTTGGGGCACTCCAGTCTGAGAGCCGTTAATGTTGAAATAAGGGTTTGGTAAAGGCTGCAACCCTTATTAACATTTCCTCTCATCCGCTCGGGCTCTTCCTCGCATTCTTTTGGCTTCTTTTGACTCTGCAAGTAGTTTTCAAGGAAATGCATCACATGTGGAGAACATGTGTGCTCCTTACACCATCTAAATGTCCGCTGGTACATCTGCTCTGCCTCGGTCAACTTTCCCTGCATCTCATACACTTGACCAAGTTTGAAGACCATTTGTAGATTGTCCGAGTCATTAGGTCCTTTTTCACGTTCATAGCCTTCTTGGATTTCTTCATACACACTCTCAGCCTCCTCAAGCTGGCCCTGTGCTTCGTAGAACATCGCTAGTCTGCTGACCATTGGTAGAATTCGCAGGTAATCTGAGCCTTGTATATTTTCGACTCGCACCTTCATCAACCGGTACATTTTTTCAGCGTCCATCAGCCTTCCCTGATCCTCGTAGAACCGGCCTATGTTGCTAGCTACCTGTAGAGTAAGGATATGATCGGCTCCCGATGCGTTTTCTAAACCTTCTAGTGCCTGTTGGTACATGGCCTCGGCGTCTTTGATTTTTCCTTGCTCTCGATAGATGTTTCCAAGATTATTGGTCATTATGAGAGCGTTCAGACTCTTTATGCCAAGCCCTTGTTCACAGCCCGTAAGTGCTTGTAGGTATAGGCCCTCGGCCTCTTGGAGTCTACCCTGACCATGGTAGACATAACCAAGCTTGTAGATGGTGTTGAGCGCGTCAGTATGATGTGGCAGCTGGGACTTCGCGTACCCTGATAGAGCCCGTTGGTAAAGTTGTTCACCTTCCTTCAGCTTGCCTCTGGCGACGTAAAGGCTGCCAAGGTCCGTCAAAGTTTTGAGCGTATTCGGGTCATTACTTCCCAGGGTTTTTTCGAACCCAATGTATGCTTGTTGAAACATTGACTCGGCGTCATTTAACCTGCCCTGGATAAGGAAGAGTTCTCCAAGGTCATTCATCATGACAATTATTTCAGGTCGATTTGGACCTGAAAGCATTTCATATCCTGCTAGTGCTTCCTGGTAAGTTGCCTCAGCATCCTCCAACTTGCCCTGGTTCAAGAGAAGGCGTCCAAAGTTCCTCGTTACCTGTAGAATTGCAATAGTGCACTGATCCGATTCCATATTGAAACCTGCGAGTGACAATTTTAGGATCTCTTCAGCCTCTTGGAATTTCCCTTGAGCCGAGTAGGCTTGTCCAAGGTTGCTGAGAGTTGCCAAAATTGCAGAAATATCCAGACAAGATGCCCGTTGATGTCTTATGAGTGCCTGCTGGTACATTATCTCAGCTTCCTGTAGCCTTTGCTGAGCATAATAAACGGTGCCAAGCTGGTTCCATACTAATGGGACGTTCGGATGATCCGGCGTTGACAGTTCGTAGCTCATCAATAATCGTTTGAAAACCCCCTCTGCCCTATGAAGTTTGATCTGGACAAGATAAAGGTTTCCAAATTCATGAAACCCCTCCCAGAGCGTGACACTTTCACACGGTGGATCGCACTTGATAGCCCGAACCAAGCTGTCTACATGCGGGATTAGGCGATGTTGAAGCTCCAGCTACTCTATTCTCACTACCAAGTTCCTAACATACACCACTGCGAGTTCAAGCAAACTTGATGCAGTAGCGGACTCAGAATCGGCCAGGTTGAGGCACCATTCCCGTAAAACAGGATGCATTGAATAGCTTCCTTTCACGTGCTTTGTCTCAACAAGCGAAAACTTGACCAGGGTTTTTAATGCCGTTCTAAATGCAAGCCCGTTTGCAGAGACCTCAGTAATCCAAGCTGGTGCAGTTGGAATTCCAGTTCCATGTCTCAATAAATCGTACCAGATATCTTGATGGCTAAAGTAAGCAAGCAACCGGAGCAAATGGGAAGCATTACTATTTCGTTTCTCGACTTCTCGAAATGAAATCGTGAAGGTATGTAAGATATTGCCGTTCAAATAGTATCGACCCGCTTCATATTGCAACTGTAAATCATACCATGTTTCGTCATAATGCTTCAAGTACTCTTTGACGCTGATTCCAGTTTCTCGAATAAAAGCCCCAGCAATCGGCCAGCGGCAAGCCATCCAAACGACTAGCAAGAGCAATTATATCTAAATATTAGTAAGTAAACACGACTGCTAATAATATTTATGATTGAGGATACCTTGGTCTGTTTCCAGATCAACACCGGGCTTCGGAGTTGCAGGTCGCTACACTGCAGGAGTAATTGGATAGCCGTTTCGGACTCAAGCTTCCGGACTGGATGGGACGTTCCTGTCTCGGTCGAAAGACTTAATCGGGAGGTGATAAGAATTGAACCATGGTCAACAGGTGGAAAGAAGGCCTTCAGGTTATCAATCTAGCAGCTGTCATCCAAGAACTCTTGACCAATGTCGTCAAAAATTAGAAGCCAATCCGTGTTATCTTCCTTTGCTAACCAGTTCAACACTTGATAAGCTCTGTCAATTATCTCTGTTTCATTTTTCGATGCTGGAATTGGCCCCTGACCACATAGTCTAAGCAAAATAGAACTTAAGGATCGTAACAAAGAATCTCGATCAATTCCGTTGAGCCAGACTATAACAGAAAAGTCCCGTTTGTGAACTCGTGCAAAACGGATGGCCAGCTGAGACTTGCCTATTCCCGGAAGCCCGTGTAGGATAGCAACCTTTCGCGTCTGGGAAGTTGATGGCTGTAATGAACGCCATAAGTTCTCTAGTTCTTCATCTCGCCCAATAAATCCTTCGATCGCAGGTACGGACGTCAAGTCTAGCGGAACATGAAAAGGAGTATCTTCATAAACGATTATGTTTTGTGTTTTTTTTCGAGTTATACGTATAACAACAGGGATCTGTTAGGTGCACACATACTCGTGACAACAGACCTCCATCTTCGGGATCTTGTCTTCGGACAGTATCAACAACTGGTGTACTTAAAAGAAGCTCCTTTGCGTATGCTGCTGCAACGGCTGCGACATACTTCTTCCACTCATCATTTTTATGAGAGTCCGCATAATCGCAAATGCCGCGAACAACTAAGCAGGGAAAGTTATTCATCAACCCAGCTGCCTCCATCTCTACACACAAAGCTCCAAGTTCGCGACCTAGTCGATCCCGTATCCGAGGATCCATGATCAGACTGTTCCCTGATGCAATTAACCCGAAGTGAATGAAAGGACCATCATTCAATCGTTTCGGCCGCAGAATAGTCTGCGCCTCATCACACTGAATGCACGAATCAGTTTCCATAGTATGTGGATAGTCCGCGGAAAATAAGCGATCGGTTCGGTTAGGACGAGTGTACTCCATTTCCATGCATGGATACTTCATGACCATTTCATTGAGAAAAGCGGATATCTGGTTGTCCTCCATCTGATGTTCAGCTTGTAATTTCGAGAGAGCAGTCAACAGGAGTGTTAGTAGCGGGCTCAGCATCCCTCTTCGCTCAAATTTGCCACCGGTGATGGCTTTTCCCTGGTCATATTGTATTACACCTCCATGAGTACCAGTAGGCTTACTGATCACGATGTCACCTAGTCGAATATCGAAGCCCTCTCTGAGAATTCCACCACCAATACCAACCATTAAACCAAATCGAATAGAGCCGAAGGCAGACAATAAATTCGTACCAACAACAGCAGCCGATGTCACACCATATTGACCATTAGGTAAGCCAGCAATGACAACGTTTTGTGCGCCTACTCTTCCCAGAATATATGCATTTGGATCGTGTGGCTGAACAGGGAGTTTCTTATGAACTTCATCCAGCATGGCCTTTGCTGCAGCTAGTTCCGATGGCGAAGCACAAATCCACCTATTGTGTAGTCACTAGTGGACAGAGTAGTGCCTATTGTAGAGAACAAGAATGAAATAGCAAGCATCCATAATCCCTTCGTTAGATAAGCACAACCTACGGTTTTACGCATGTCGGGTGAATGGAGTTTGATAACTTCGGGTAAAAGTGGAAAGATGCAGAGGCAAAAGGAGGTCGATACGGAGTAACTCAAGTTTATACTGAACGATATAAGTATCATTATTACGCACCTTTTGGATTAGGCTATTTAGATAGGCTGTGCAATCCCTTTCTCAAAGCCAAATTTACGACAAGAACAAACCTGTCGAACCTGAGATCAAGTGAGCCTCTATAGCCTGTCCCCGGCTGTGTCAATACCAGCATCCTACCTGTTTGTTGATGTCAGGCCTCTGTGAATTGGAAAGTTGGACATAAAGTACTAATTATGCGGTCTGCGATCCTGCGACCTCGTCACCAGTTCACCGCCATTTACTTATAACCTCAACGGCTGCCGGTATTGATTGGAATTGACCATTTAGAGAGCTGGAATGAAGAAATAAATAAAATGAATTGCTTGACCCCTGCAGGAGTTGGGAAGATTAGTGGCTGTGTGTGATATTGTTACCCGAAAATGTCGCTCAGGCCGCCACTCCTTTCAGTCTCTCAGGATATTTTTTGAAGCGTGGAGGAATAATTTATGATCTATCATTTAAAAAGCCCAATCGGAAGTCTTAACGAGAGCCGGCAGTACCTTTGGTCGATGACCATTGGGATAAGCCTTGGGTTCCATGTGGGAGGCTGAAGTTGGGCGAGAAGTTTTCACATTTTGAACCTTCTAGTTTCCCAGAGGTCTGTTATGTGGGACTTCTAGGCCTACTGTGTAAATATTTCTCTCTTGAATGACAATTGCTAATGCATATCTAGCAATAATCTTATTTCCTGTCTGAAGGCTTTAATTCATATCGTAGCTGCCGCTTACGAGAAGTCACTCTCTGCATTGCAATGTTGAACTTCCCCCCAGTTATTAGTTATTACACCGTAGACCTCTCATTGAGAACAAAGGCTATCGTGTGACTCTTGCCAAGAGCATTGCCACGTCGACAAGAATCAGCTCAGGCTGCAGACTCCTTCAGCCGCATGGATCAGTAACCTAGGTAACAGGTCTAAAACTCAAATGCATCTCCGTAGTCAGCCTCGTCATAAGACCAAAACAAAGCCTCATGGCATGAGGCAGATTGAACAATACTGTTTATCGCTTTACTGTGGTATATATATTTAAGATCCTCGAAAGCAATCGCAACAGAATAATTCACCAATTTTTATCTCCAGACAAGAAGCCTACGGAGGCCGTCCCTCAAACCCCAGATTCGAGACAACCGTTTAAGTGCGCTACTGGCCCTCCCATCCCAGCACTTGGAAACGACACCGACTACTTGTTCAAGCAACCATCATACCAAAACACGAGTTGTTCAACGGAATTGATCACCCCAACCTGCCCAAGCTTTACGGGAAATCCCCATTTCCTCTCGAAAAGATTTCTTTGACATCCTCTTGATTTCTTTCATATTGGAGTTGAAGGCAATGGCACCAAGAACTCGGCAGTAAGTTAACTTAAGCTCTGTCTCAGATTGTTGACATAGCCATTAGACTAACTCTGTTTTTAGGTCAATAAAGAGCTCAGAAGCCTCAGCTAAATTAGTAAAGGTAACTAACACTTGTACACAACCCGCCTTTACATTATCTGATAACACGACCAGCGGAGGGCCAGAAATTGTAAAAGTCAACAAAGACATCGAGAGCTGAAAAAGCAAAAGGAACAGGAAATTCAGATAGAACTTGCCCGATTAAGGGAGGAAAATGCCAACTATCGGGGGAAATTCAACAATCTGGAGGGAGTGACAAGGGCTCCGACAGTGTCAGGGTCGGAATTGCAGTATAATCAAGCTATCGCGCTAGAGGTAAGAGCTCAGGAGATTCATATGCGGCCTCGAGGTATTTAGAGATACTGACAGCGCCAAAGAATCATCGCTCAGTACAAGAGCCCCAATGGCCCGATCGCGCAGGACAAGGTGCAACCCCGGATAATAGCTACACAGAGCTGATTTCTCCGGCATTAATAGACGACATGTTGGTGATAGACCCGTTTCTGATTGACATGCCAGCCGAGGATGGAGATCAAGGCGACATATTCAGTGCTTGCCAGCGAGCACATGACTCAGGTGTCTCCATCGGTACGCAATCCCTGTTATCAATATATGATCTCCAGCGGCCTGATCTCGGATTTTGCAACCAACACACCCAAGCCGGCGAACAAAATCCGTCAAGCCAAGATATAAGGAGCGTAATTGATATACTTGCGGTCATTAAGGTACAGGACGTGACCAACCCGATTTCACAGTTTCTAGACTGTGAATGTAGCTATGCTGCAGACACCAATTCGCTCACATTTTTTGCCGTGACCATTTCTCGAATTTCTAACTTTTACGAGGATCTCTATGCGTTTAACCTCGGCAATCAGAGCTTTTCGCAACCGACAACACAAAATGAGTCAAATAATATAGGATCTTCTGGATCCGCGCTTCTGGAACCATCACCGACGAGACCAAATAGCTCCGCATACGATATACCAGTATCAAACGAACCACGAGATAATTTTCTTCAGTTACAGAGGGATTTTAAGTTCAAATTACTATTTTATGGGCTTTCCTCTGCGTCTACTATATGCAGTCGACTAATCGAGCGAGTTGAAATTTTCAAGAATAAACCAGGGGAGAAATTGCTCCTTTCGGATCTCAACTGTGCTCAGCAAAGACTCACGAATCTGATCATGACGTGTTCTAATAACGGACAAGCAGCGTTAGGGCACAATATGTAGGGTGAGATATCCTCCAACATAATGAGTGTGCTGGTGGATTACCAAGCCAACAAACGTCTCTGTAGGCTGGTTATTGCAGTGGAGGGGTCTTATCTATCGAATAAAATCGGGCTCTGCATCTGAGTTAGGCCTTTGGAAGGTTCATACGAGCAGCATGGTGATCATTACTGACAGGGTCGGCACATGGGCTTTCGAGCCAGCGCTCCAATCACTGGATGGAGGTACCTGTCTCAGATTTTAGATCGGTTCATGTTGGCTTCGATGGTTTATTCTGCGTTTTGTATGTAGTCTGCTCCAATTGTTTCAAAGAATGACACTATTAAATACTGCTTATTGTGCGTCATATTAGATTGGTTCCTCTACCCTAGTGTTTCTAGAACTCTTCATGATGATGGTAGCGAATAGTAATATACTACCTATACTGTCCATATTGGTAAGCCTATTTAACTTAACGATACACACTTGGTCTTGAGTAGCTTGTAGGGAATTGAATCATATAATGAAACAAAGAACCACATTCGAAGCTCGAGATCAGATACTGACCTGAAACAGTCCTACGGCCCCAATCTGTGCTCTGATACTATTACTTCAATCATGGGTCAAAAACGATGTATCTAGATCCCCTTTATTGCGATGGGCCTGACCCTAGACGGGGTGGAAAAACTTCCAAAGTCCCATCCCCTTTTGTGAAGATTGTCTCAATCAATCCATCCTACTTATTAGGGCAAATGCCCACCTGCGCCCTAAAAATCCTCAGGCCTATTAGCTGAATTCAGGCGCAGCCGGCCCAATCCCATAACAAGAACAATAGCGAGACGCGACACCGGCAATGTAAAGCGCAGGTCAACAATAATGGCAATGATCCAACTACCCTCGTTACAAGTTTCTGACTCCACCCGTACCAGTGTCATTGCCATGGCCGGCGAATTCGTCAGCTCATTTCTCTTCTTATTTTTCTCCTTTGTGGGCACGCAAATTGCTTATTGCCGTGCCTGCGCAGGGCCTTCCTACATCTCACCCGGGCCAGGTGCTGCGAGGGCGCTGCCCACGAGAGTAATCGGAACAAATTTGATGAGAAGAGAGAGCATATTGAGCGAAAATCAGGCCTGAATTGGATTTGGCAAATAGCCTTGTAAGGATTGTTGGGAGAAAGCTAACTTATAACCCCGGGGCATAACGCTGTAATAGCACATTTGAATGCGGTGGGTTTAGAATGACACAACCGCTTACACAGCAGACATCGCCCTCGCAGTATTGATGCCATGCCTATCTCATGAGGTTGCACAGGGTCATGTATGTAAGATGCGTCCTGTACCACCCACCGGGAGTGCAAGGCAGACTGAGGCCACGGCAAGCCTAATCTTCTGCTGAAAAGACACAGAACGGCTTCGTCCCCAGAGCCGTGCTTTTCTCCCTCAGTTGCCGCAATTTTCTACTTTTCGTTGACATACCGCTGTCGGGTCGGAGTGCTGAAACACCATGACGGCACTGCTTGTTGGTTGGCTAATATTTCTAGCTGCACAAGGGAGCCTCGTAAGTCAAGTCGGCAGCCCAAACATAACGGGCCTGAATTATGAACAAAGGGTACGGGTTGTGTTTTAACCATCTCTGGTAGTAGCCAGAACACTGACACCTATCTCTCTCCGCAGCCAGTGCCGGCGTACATGGTCGACAACCAGCACAACTACCACAAGACAGTGCCCACAGAGGCAGGCAGAATGGCCCGTTCTGGATCTACTCGAGCAGCCTAGGTAAGATAACTACTTGGTGAATCTTCAGCGCGGTATTGTACTGCGCGAAGGTTATTCGGTGCTTCAGATCGGCAGAGCATAAGCGCCAGGATTCGGGCTTCTGGCTCTCAAACCTGGGGCCATTGGGCACAGTAAGTTCTCCGCCAGCCGGTGGATTTTAATCAAGACGGACAGTCGCTCTAAACTTACAAGCAACCATATGCTGGCGGAGGCGACTACCAGTTCTTCCGCAACGTAGTGGAGGACTTCGGCGCTGACAAGTCCAGAGAGACAGACACGACAGAGGCACTCAACGCGGCGTCAGCCAGCTGGAACAAGGACTCCGTTGGTGACTCGCGGACGCCGCCGACGACGCTGAGTACGCCATTGACAAGCGGCCCGATCAACTGCTTTGATGAAGCGGACTTCCCGGGCCACGCGGATATCCAGTCGGACGACCAGGACGAATTCTTGAGCCCTTTTAGTAACCTAATCGCGCAGTTGGGTGACGAAGGCCTGATTGGCCCAGGGGACGCGCCTGTCACACTGCGGCGCAGAGATTCCCATGGCGTCAACTAGGATTATTTTTGTCGCCGGATCCCAGGGTGCGTTAGCGAGGTGGAGAGGCAGAATTTTGTCTTTCCACTACCCTTTGACCGAGGGATTACAGCTTATCTGCTCGTTCGGGAGAATTATACTAAATGCAAGTTGTTCCCCGCGCTTCGGAGGACAGCTCTTTGTCCTCCCGTTCTCTGTCCCCTTCTCTCTTTCAAGGCGGACTTCCAGAATACGACGAGGCGAACGCGCGCTGCGGCTTCCTAGGCAGCAATGGGGGCATCGGTGGCTCATGCCAGGTTGGATGTCTCCTGTATACCTTTGAGGTTGTGCGAGGAGACGATCCGTGTGAGACCTTTGACTATAGGGGTTATGGGGACCCTTTCGCTCCTCTGCAATGCGACTTGTGCTGCCGGGGCTGACGGGCAGGGTGTCTGGTCCCAACATGCGCATCAAAATTTGAAGAATTGTCCCTTGGCTAACGGTCCGGCTACACCGTCTGTATGGCCTTCGAAATAGACAACGGGTATACTGTCATACCCACACAATAAGAGCCACATCAAGCAGAGTAGAGTTTGATTGCATGTCTGTTTCCCGTATCGGTACGCAGATCACAAACTACAGTACATCGTGGGTTCGCGCTTGGTTGCACCTACTTGATATATATATTCCGAATCCACATTTAGAGAAACCTTTAGTTGAACCTTATAAATTAGTATTTTCTTTTGTATTTATGCAACGAATGGGTAAAGGTACCTTCTTGTCGGAGTTGCGGGCCAACGTATTGACTTGTATCGAACCTTTGCTGCATGACCTGCTTATATGGAGGTCTCTGTTCTTCTATCTAGCTGCGATCTTCGACTAAATACATGTGTCGACCTTATAATACCTCTAGGATTTCACTTTATTCAACATCCACTCGGTCATTTGATATTCCGACCTTCCTAATTTAGTTTAGTTATTTGCCCCTTTATTTCATGTATTTAGTCGAACATCGCAGCTAGATAGAAGAAGCAGAGACCTCCATATAAGCAGGTCATGCAGCAAAGGTTCAATACAAGTCAATGCGTTGGTCAGCAAGTCTGACAACATGAAATAGTTAAAGGGGCAAATGACTAAGCTAAATTAGGAAGGTCGGAATATCAAATGACCGAGTGGATGCTGAATAAAGTGGAATCCTCGCAGTAACTATTAAATCGACACTTCTTTACTTGGGTCTCACCTTAGACTGAATTAATCAACTCTCCAGCTGAGGAACAGGTTCGAGAGCGAAGCTTGCACCCGGCTTGGCGCATACATATTTCAGATATGTATGTGTAATGAACATGTTGTACTCGCTGACTGGCGCGAGAAAATAAAAACAGAAAACCCAAAAGTGGGAGGGTGCTCGCACAGTCATCCCAGACTTCCACGCAGTAGCAACAAACATGTCATTATCAAGCTTGCCCAACGAAATCACCCTCGAGATCGCGAGGTACCTGGACATGCGCAGTCTGAACGCGCTGGTCCTGACAGCGCACCAATTTGAAACCCTCCTCTCCACAGAACTCTACCGTATCGGCGCCGCGTACCCAACCGTCAGAAAGACAACACCACTTGTATGGGCGGTGCAGAAAAAGCACCTGAATGCAGTCAAAAATCTCCTGGAGCAAGGCGCCGATCCCACTGCGGTGGTCAAGGGGACCACGGCCATGCATGCGGCGGTCAATTCAGACAACCTGGAAGCCTTGCAGCTAATGCTTCAAAACAGCTCGCCGATGATCCCCCGTGACTCTCCAGGTTTTAGACTGTCGATTGTGGCGGCTCTGCGCGGACAAGAGGCAATGGTCCGCATGCTGATCTCAGCTGGGGCCACGGTGGCCTGTTCGAGATTCAGCGACTGGGGACGAGCGCTCCAGCGCGCGGCGGTTCAAGGGAACGAGCTAGGATGCCGGCTACTTCTCGAAATAGGAGTTGGAAGCGATGGGCCGAATGGAGATGGATTACAGGTTTGTATCAAGAATGCGCTGGACCTCGCGGCGGCGAATGGCCGCACACCCGCTTTTCAATTATTATGGGCCTTTTTTGTTGCTACGCCGAGTGAACGCGAGTATACCGCGTCGCGATTAGTAGTCGCTGCTGCTGAGAGTGGCTCTGTGGAGCTCGTACAGTGGCTTTTCAGTGTTGGAGCGAAACTAATCGAGGATCCCCGTAGTGAAACGACGGCTCTGCACCTCGCAGCATCGCACGACCGGAGCGGCTCAATGGATATAGTCGCATATCTACTGGACATGGGCGCCCATATCGAGGCTGTCGACTCCAGTAACAAAACCCCCCTCCTTGCCGCAATGCGCCAGGGATCGCCTGAGGTAATCCGCTTGCTGCTCGCCCGTGGCGCAAACGCCTTAGCTGTTGGGTCACAAGGCATGAATGCGCTACACCTCGCGGCCACCTACAAGCGGCATGAAGTGATTGCGGACCTCTGCTGCGTGGGAGTTCCTGTTGATTGCAGAATGGAAGCTGCTGAGACACCGCTGCACATCGCCGCTGCCCAGGGTCCCGCAGAATCAGTAACAGCGCTGCTCGAGGCTGGAGCTGATATGAACGCACTGCGCAACGGCCGTGGCTGGCCAACGCTCCACACTGCGGCCCACGCCGGCAAAGCGGACATGGTGACACTTCTGCTCGACCACGGGGCCGATCTGAGTCTTGTTGACACCGAGGGTTATACCGCAATGGACACTGCAACGAGAGCTGGCCATATTGACGCATTTAAAGTTCTCCTTACCGCAACCCAAAACGCTAATTTTCCCATTCTCCGTCAAAGCGCATATGGCACCAGTGCTCTCGAAGAAGCCATATACCACGACTACGAGGACATCGTCACCGTGCTCCTCGAGGCCGGCGTTGACGTGGCCGTCTCCCGAAATGGCACCTACCCGCTACACCTCGCGATCTCGTATGGTCTCGACAAAATCGCAGAGCTCTTTCTCCTAAACGGGGGAGACCCGTTTCTCCTCGATGAACGCGGTCGAAGCGCAGTGGAGTGGGCGCGATTGCACACAAGGATGATGCCAACGATCCTCAGGCATTGTAATGAAGAAGCTGCCTCCAAACCCACGGATCCGGCTCTTCAAACATCGATCGTACGGGGCAGCATCGTATCCCTCGCTACGTATCTCCAGACCAGCAGCAAGGACGTCATCGACGATGCGCAGCATTTTACCCGGCTGGGCGGATGCCTGGTTTTGGCCGGTAACCTCCCGGCTGCGCGAGTAGGATTCGGACAGATGTTTGAGAGGTCAGAGGAGGAAACTCCATCGTATCACGGGTCTTGCGACTGCTGCCAGGATCCTTCGGTTCTCACAGAGCAGACGGGCAAGTATACCTGCCTTACTTGCTACAACGTCAACCTGTGTCGCGAGTGTCATCAAGAATATGCGGATGAGGAAGGTTATACGAGTGAGAAACCTTTGTTCGAAGTCTGCGTTGGGCATGAGTTTCTCGAGGTAGAGCCTAGCGACCTCCAGCTACTGGGGCCGAAGACGGGGGTTGAGAGTAAGGTGAAGATGGAGTGGCTTGAGGGTATTGTTGCACAATATAGTTAGAGAGCTGGTAGGGATCACGTTTTATATATGGCACACATTACTGGCCCCTAAGCCTGGGGGAAAGCATTTATGTGTTCTGCCACGATGTTGCATTTCAATAGAGAAACACAGCCCTGTTCCATTCAGCCAAAAACAACCCGAGCCTCGCTGTCCAGCAATGCTATAATACAATATACGAACCACCTAATACCAGAGTATAAGAAGAACAAATTGCGATGACAACAGGTGGAAACTAAACTCCTTCCGAAGATACTGCAATCGCAAGCCACCAAGCATGGCTTGACTATAGCAGCTAAAGGAGTGTTAATCTAATCACAAAGAAGTGCATAAGCCTCAAGTGAATTGAGTCAGACGTTGCTTCTAATACTAATCCTAATCCTTGGCTGTTCGACGCACCTAGGGGCCGAGATCTAGCCACATCCGCAGCCTGCCAAGGCAGATTAGCTGTTGGCCAGGCAAGCCACATGTAAAATTTTAATTAATGTTATCGCCGCTTACTGTACAGTAGTAACTCGCTTGGCGCTGGGTGGTCCCTATAGTATGACCCCCGAGAGTTTCCGGAGGAATTAAATCTTGTACGATTTAGCAAGTGCCTATTCGAATAAACCGAAGGAGTATTAATGTCTTATCTCTGAGGGGAACAACTGCGTTCGTTTATCGGATTTAGGTCAAAGAAAAAGCCTTGCGGTTGGAGGCTTGCAGCGCTCTGCCATTATGTACTATATGAAAGATTGGGCAATCGGCCAATAACCCACGACTTGTTATCGTAGCTAGAATGTCCTCACGCTCCCTTCTGGGTGGAGGAGAACAGCCACAACAGTGCTTGATTCGAAGTGGTCAGCGGAAAATTAAACGCCAGGGATCAGAAACCATGCCAACTTAGCGCCCCCTACACGTACATAATCACTTTGCCTTGAAAAGCAAACCCATTCCTAGAAAAAGTACGATTACCATACGAGCCTGTATTATTGATGGAAAATGCTCTACTCTTTTGTTCCGAACCTGGCCTCTCATTCTGATACCGTACTGAATACGATATGTAGAATCCACCAGTGAGAAACGTGAGCTAGATGTTGATCCGGGAAAAGAAGAAGCTCCTCTCCGTTCAACGGTCCCACGTTAATAATTATGCCTTCAAAGCAGGATATCGATAATGGCAATGGCCTAAAGTCTACGTCGGGCAAGTAGATTGGAGCCACGGCCCTCGTTAGTAGGTGCGGGGCTGAGTTCCACGGAAAACCCCGAAATACGATCAGCGTTGATATCCTGTGTCTACCTATGGAACTCCTCATCTAGATATGCATCCATATATGCCTGTCAAAGCCAGTCGCGATGGTTCTGTTTCTCAACACTCACGGTAACATCAACTGTCTTAAGCACACCCGCCTGCCCCTGCGGTTCTTGTATCAAATGCCTCGTGCTCTCTGCCCCCACAGTCGACCCCGACTGTCTATCCTCCTCCCCTCGACCCAGATCCGCTCCCACCGAGACCTCCATGATAACGTCTGCATTCACATCCCGCCCATCGAACCTCGACCGTCCCTTCTTGTTGTTCGAGCGACCGCGCGACTGAGACCGCGAGTGCGACTGACTTGCCGCCGAGGAGGACTGGTTGATGTATCCGCTTGCTTTTTGCCGTGGGAGTTCGAGGCCGATCCCATTGGGGATTTGCGTTGTGGTTAGGCCCGAGTGCAAGCCGGCGAAGATGTGGTAGAGGGTGGGGATGCAGGCGATAATCACTGTTGTGAGCATCATTGTTTGGCCGATTATTTCCCAGTTTACGATGTCCCCTATATATATATATAGGTATTTGTCAGAATCTCTCTTCAAGGTCTGTTATATGGTAATGGGATGCGGGCGTCACGGACAGGAGACGTCGCTTGAGTGGGTGAAGGATGGGAGGAGGGCGAGGTGGGCAATTGCGAGGCCGAGGACGCTGTCAAGGTTATTCAACTAGCCTTTTAAAGACTGGAGCTGACATGATGGGGGTTAATGATGAGGTACCTTGAACGCGTGGAGAAGGAACACAGGATCTTCACTCGCTTGTGCCACGCCATCTGGACGTTGCGCATCATGACGAAGGGCAGGGCGGCGATGATTATCTCCGTGAGGATATTGAAAACTGCGATCGGGTAGAAGATGGCTCCCTTTTGGAAGTTAAACGATTTGTCAAGCCCAATGGCGGACAATTTCAGCGTATACGGACCTCACCAGCACATCGCTCGGGCGAGTAGAGCCACGGACGAGGCATCTCACATTGGAATGCCATACCCAACAGCGCGAATATCGACCAGCTCACGACCATACCGGCGGTAATAGCACAGCTGCGACGCAGGCTCTTATCCGGTGTCAACTTCCAAATCAGCAAGATGGTCGACATCTTCGAAAGCGACATGACAGCGATCAGCAGGATATACGCAGCATATGCAAACTTGTTCCAGGCCTGAATATCGCCATCGCTAAGTCTGTCTTGGTGCCTGCCTAGTCCATGGTCAACAGCCTTCTGTAAGAGAATCACTTGGATGATTGCGAGGGCCAAAGCCGCCCAAATCGGGGTATTGACCACGGTCCGTCGCTGCTTGAAGTAGATCGCAGACCCGAACTTGGCGGCCACGAAGATGATGGCTACGATCAGGAGCGAGACAGAGGTCAAGGTGATGATTGTACCGCGATTGTCTTTTGATAGCGGCTGGAGAGCGGGCTCTTGGTCGGCCATCGCACCTTGAGGCATCTGTTTGTCTTCAGGTTTGGAGGCTATCCGAAGAAAACGGAGCCATCATATCATTAAATTCGATTTTTACCATCCCTGTCTCTCACTAAAGTTTCTTGTGTTAGGGATTTGTGTTTGCTCGTGCGACCCCTGCTCTTTGCCATTCAGGAAGGTTGGCACTATCGCCTCTCCTCTGTGCAGGGAATAATAATTGACTGCGTCGGCTAAATCAGAACCCGCAAGGGTTTGAGAGCAAGGGAATAAGATGCCGCGTTGGCTTTCTACTAGCAAGGAACCGGCTCCTCACTAGACATGGGCACCGGCCAACATGACCAAAGCGGAGGACGGGCCGTGCCTTTGAATTTGCGGCACAGCAGCCCGAGCCAGCACTAAAGGTTGCGAGACATGCAACCGACAAGGGTGTGCGCCGAAGCGAGCAGACCGGTCGCAGACCGGTCGCAGCCCGATGCCATCGCCATTCGTTTCGCATTCATTAGTATGCAACCTACATCCCTGTCTTGCCCCTCGAACGGAACAGTCGAAAGTCCTGCTTTTTGCCGTCTTCCAGACCGGAAGATCAGCCTATTTCCTGTCGACTTCTCCTCCCCCTCCTTTTGTCTTTCTTTTTTTATTATCTGCATATGCGGAAGAGGATATCATCAACATGCAGGAAGGGATAGAAATGAAGAGCGAGAGCGCTGTCCGATCAGACCCCGTAGGGGTTCGCTATGGCTATCAGAGCGCTACAATGCGCCAAAAGCAACAATTGGAGGTAGGATCGCACCGCAAAACAACTAGAGTTTGTTGCGCATAGCCTCTAATGCTTTCACAGAGATATCTCAACTTCTTCTCCTCCGTCGCTTTCTCCGCCTGTCTACTCGCTACATGGGAATCAGCTGGTGGCAGTCTGCTCTCGGGATTGTACAACGGCGGACCCGCAGCAATTGTCTATGGGATTATCTTGAGTACAGTCGGGAATCTGGCTATTGCATGCTCTCTGGCTGAGCTTGCTTCTCTGTACGTGCCTGGACCGCTCACAATAGCAAGGTACTGACTTCAAGCTTGACAGACACCCGACGGCCGGTGCTCAATATCACTGGAGCTATTTCCTCGCGCCTCGCGGTCGTCGATTTATTAGCTTCTTCCAGGGTGAGCTTGTTCTTGCCTTATCGATTCTTTGTCTCCTTCATCAAGGTCAATTGCTGATGACAAGCCAGGTTGGGTCACTGTCTTCTCATGGTCCGCTCTCGTCTGCATCGCCCCCTATTTTATCGGAACCCAAATCCAGGGCATGGTTGTCCTAGCAAATCCAGAATACGAACTTGTTAGATGGCGCGGTACTCTGCTCATGTGGGCAGTTGCAATTGTCCCGATTATTATTAATATCTTTGCGCGCCGTGTTCTGGGAGGGATTGAAGTCGCAGCGGGGATCATGCACGTTGTCTTCTTGCCGGTTACTATTGCTGTCTTCGTGATTCTGGCTGAGCGGAACCCGAATGAATTCGTATGGGACACTTTTGTCGGGGGTCTGAGTGGGTGGAAGGACTCGGGTGTTGTTTTCTCCATCGGTCTGCTCGGTGTCATTACTCCCTTAGCTGGTATGATCCTCTCTGTTCGCTATTCCCGCAGACTAATCAGTGTAAAAGGTGTCGATGGTGTTATCCACATGGCTGAAGAAGTCAAAAATGCCAAAGTCGTCGTCCCGCGCTCGATGATATACGGCACCCTTATTAACGGAGTCCTTGCGTTCGGCTACCTTATCGCAATCCTTTACTGCATGGGCGACTATACCGAAGCAGTCCTTAGCCCTACAGGCTATCCCATTATCACAATTGCCTACCAGGCCACGGGCTCAAAATCAGCAACATACGTGCTAATGGCAATGGGTATGCTCCCGGGCTGGATCGCCCTCTTCAACGGCCTCGCCTCCGTAACTCGACTAACGTGGGCCTTCGCACGCGACAACGGCCTCCCCTTCTCCGACTTCTTCGCGCGGGTCGACCCAACATACAAAATCCCGCTGCGCGCCCTCTTCCTCGTGGCATCCTGCATCTTCGCCCTCTCCTTCATTCAAATCGGGTCCACCGCAGCCTTCAACGCCATCCTCTCCCTCAGCACCCTGGGCCTCTACATCTCCTACCTAATCCCACTCAGCCTCCTCGTGTGCAAGCGCTTCACCGCGCCGCAGGATATCCCCCAGGGCACGTTTACGCTGGGGAGGTGGGGTCTACCCATGAATCTGCTTGCTATCTTGTTCGCGACGTATTTTGCGATCTTTTTGCCGTTCCCGGCTACGCTACCCGTCACCGCGGAGAATATGAATTATGCGGGGCCCGTCCTCGGCTTTGTTATGCTTTTTGCGTGTGGAGATTGGGTTATACGGGGCCGGCATAAGTGGGAGGGGCCGACTACGCGGCCGTATACGAGGGATGAGTAGATTATGAGAAAGTGGGAGTTGTGGTTGGATAGTGAGGGAAAGTGAGTGGAACGACTAGGATTCTAACATTGTTAGTGGCTTATACTACCAAAGGGAAGTATGTATAAAGAGTGGCTATCTAGACAAACGGGCGGAAAGAAAGAAAGCGTTTGCCATGTAGTGTCTCGTGTAGGTTCTGTCTCCGCAGCCACCTCCTATGTAATTATACAGATTTTCATAAGCTACATCTTTATCCCTTCATTAGAACAATTTGATGATCACCATCTTCTAACAAAGAATGCCATATATATACAAGGCCATTACACAAGCACTGCCCGCACATCCCGCATCCCGCCTATCATACATACACCCAAATCTAGTGTGGGAGGGCAAGTGTCCAGACCCACACAAGCAGGAAGCGACCAACGTCACAGCTAATCAAGTTAACTATAAATTTGCGGCAGAAAAATAGTGTTTGAACCCAATGTCTCCTCCGTCATCCACCCACCCAGCAGCCATCGTCCAAAACCATGTCCTCCAAGTCTCCCGTTCTCACTCCCAAGGCGCCCAAGCCCCTTCCTGGTATCTACAGCCAGGCAATCAAGGCGGGTGACTTTGTGTTCGTCTCCGGCGCGGTGCCCATGGACCCTGTTTCGATGAAGATCATCGATGGCGACATCCAGGCCCATACAGTAAGTGGACCTGACAGCCGGGATGGATCATTTCCCTCTTCCTTCGCGCTTCCAGCCCATCAAAGTTAACGGAGAACGTATTAGCACCAATGTATCAAAAATCTAGGCGCGATCCTCGAGGAGGCAGGCTCAAGCCTTGACAAGGTTGTCAAGGTCAACGTCTTCTTGTCGGATATAGACAACTTTGCCAAGATGAACGAGGTCTATTCTCTATACTGGGGAGACATAAAGCCCTGCCGAACGTGAGTTGCTTGCTATTTTCCAGTGGTTTCTCGCCCTGCCTTTGCTAACCTGGTCCCTGCCTATTTTTTTTTTTTTTTCAGCTGTGTCGCTGTTAAGACGCTGCCGCTCAACGTGGATGTGGAGATCGAGTGCACTGCGCTCCTGTAGTAGCAAACTCTAGACAGAAAAAGAAGACCAAATAGAACCCTCTATGCTAGTAAAATCCAGATCCTAGCAAGGCTCAGATGTGGAGAGCATGATTTTATAGACTAGTTGCGCTGTGGCTCTTTCCCTATTTGCCAATGATGCATTGAACCCGCCCAGAGTACGCAGGCAGGGGTGCATGTCTCCTCTAGAACAATCTATCACAATGTCTAACACTGAGATCAATATCTACAATGTATCGAAGAATTACTTAAACGCAGCAGCGAGCCTGTCGCACAGAAGGCTAACCCCTTCTCTGCCCTTCTGCAACACCGCGTCCATCACAATAAAAGGATGCGGAACCCCCTCCACGACGTGGACCTCAGCCTCGACACCAGCCGCATTCAACTTCCGCGCATACTCCTCACCCTCCCAGCGGAGCACGTCGAGCCCAGCCACCACAACCAAGGCCGGAGGCAGCTTGGCGAATGTCGCCTCGCGAGCCACGAGGAGCGGCGACGCCTCGGGATTCGACCAGTCAGCCGGATCTGGCAGATAATGCCGCCTGTACCAGAGCATCTTCTCCGCCGGGAGCGCAGCCGTATGCTCGTATGCCTTGTATGATGCGCTCGTCTCAGCACTTGCCGTATTGTCCAGCACGGGCACAACTAGGATCTGGAATAGGAAGCGCGTCTTCTCAGCAAAGGCCCGGTGATAGAGAGCCTTCTGTGTGACAACGGCAGCCAGGTTCCCGCCCGCACTCGACCCCCCGATCGCCAACTTGGCCAGGTCCAAATCAAAGCCGTCATCCACGCCTAACTCATCCTGGAGGTGCGCGGCTGCAGCACCGGAACCCACCCAGAGCGCCGTCTCCCACGCATCGTGCACGGCTGCAGGGAACGGGTGCTCGGGGCCCAGGCGGTAGTCCGTTGTGATGACGACGCAGTTAGCGCGAACACACAGGTTCGTGCACAGGCTGTTTTCCGAGTCGATGTTGCCCAGCACCCAGCCGCCGCCGTGGTACCACAGGAAGACGGGCCACCCCTTCGCAGAGGCCGGGGGTTCTCCGGGCGGGATAAATACCCGCACGGGTACAGGAGACCCAGAGGATTCCATACGGGGCAGCTGGATATCGACGGTCTTGCCGACCGGGATCGGGTCAGTGCCGCCCTGGGAACAGAAGACGGGAGTGTCAGTTACATAGCATTTGGATTGTACCTTCCGGCCGGCCGGCTGACGGTGGCTTACAGGGATCAGCTTGCCTCCGACACGCGAAGCAGCGACAGGCTGGTAGTGCACCTGAGGCGCATGTAGCAGGTACTCGTTGTAGAAGCTAGCATATTCGGGATCGATCAGGTCCTTAATAGACTCGTGCAGAGGGTAAGGCGGCTGGGGGAAGTTTGCCGGGTTGGCCATGTTTTCTGGCTGTTAGAAACCGTTAATAGGGTCATTGCGTCTTTCCAAATGCTTATTATGGGAGCCTACCAATGTAATTATCCCACATAAAGAGGGGATGTGTGGGATGGAGCACATAGCGTACCGTACCCCGCGTAGAATGCCCGCGTAAGGCTGGGGCGCCGCACATGCGATGATAAGTAAGCCCGTCTCTCTTCAGTATCCTCGCGACTAATTTCGGACACCTCCGATTCGATATTATCCTTTTTTTTGTTTTAGTTCAATTTTTTTTTTTTATTTTTTTCATGACAAAATGGCCGGCCTGGAATCCATTGACGGTGGTAAGGCTTGGTACAAGTGTGACCCGTCCATGATCCTGGGCGAGGGTCCCATCTACCGCGCGAGTGACTCGACCCTCCACTGGGTCGACTGCCTGGCGAATCCCCCAGAGCTACACATCCTCGAGGTCGACCCGGACACCGGCGACACGATTCCCGGCCGCGCTGCACGTGTCCTTAAGCTCGAGGATAGCGTGACGGTGCAGTTCTTCCGCAAGAACAAGCCCAAAAGCTATATCTGCGCGTACTACCAGGGGGTAGCATTTCTGGACGAGGAGACCGGCAAGCTAGATGTTGTCAAAGAGATTATTAGGACTGAGGACCGCGACAAGCTGCGATTCAATGACGGCGGCGTCGATGCAGCCGGTCGCTTCTGGCTGGCGGAGATTGACCTCAAAGCCATGGCATACGGGCCTAACAAGCTCCCTAAGAGCTATGGTAGGCCGCTTGGTCGGCTCTGGAGGTATGACCCTGACGGGAGCTTGCACGAGATGGACAGTGGATTCGTATGTGGCAATGGTCTGGCCTGGAGCCCGGGCAACACAACGAGTAAATAGCCCCCGTTTTTGGAATTAATGGATCGCCTTAACGGAATTAACTTATGAACAGTGTATGTGAATGACTCAGTGGCGATGAAGGTCTTTAGCTACGACTTTGATGTCCAAACGGGCGCAATCACGAACAAGAAGCTGTTTATCGATCGACGAGACAGCTTCGGCGAGCCGGATGGCATGGTAGTCGAGTGAGTTCTCTCTTCAGCTTTCTTGTGACCCAATCGCTAACGGAGGGCTTTTTTTTCCCCTTCAGTTCCGATGGCAATTTGTGGATTGCGGTGTTTGACTCTAATCGCGTGATGGTGTTTTCGCCCCAGGGCAGGCACTTGAAGGACATTGTCTTTTCAGCGAGGAATATGGCTTGCACCACCTGGGGAGGGAGGAACCTTGATATCCTTTACATCGCAACTGGCAAAGACAGGAAACATACGGCCAAGGCCGAGGATGAGGGCGGACACATGTTCAAATACCATGCAATTGGGACCACGGGGACGGTAAAATATGAATTTGGCGCCTAAGGGGATGAGATTGTCTGTAAAGAAGAAGAGGAGAGGTGCGAATAGGCTGAGTTAAACTAAGTCGAACTAGTAATGTGACTCCGCAGCAGTGGGCCTTGATCCCATCGACAAGAGGATGCTTGTTTGCTCTGGTAAACGACTCAGCGTCTCTTTGGCCTCCTCCAGCAACTCCCATCTGCATCCTTCCAGCGCGTTTCTAACCGCGACAACCAGCCCCGTTGTCCTATTCGAACCCTCGAGCTGGACAAGGTCACCGTCCCCCATTAACCCATTCAGCATGTGGGCGAGATATTCCTCGGCTGTCCACTGCTGTCCCTGAGCAACCGGCTCATCCGCGCCCCCACGGATCGCTCCATACGCCCACAGAACCAGCATGGTGTTGTAAAGCACCCACGGCTTCAGAATGATGTTGTCCTCTGCGGCTTGATACCGTGTCCGCGTAAACATGGTTTCTTGGATGAGGAGCAGACAGTGGCTCAACGCTCGCTTCGCATTGCGGTCGTGCGCCCACTTATCGATTCGCTTGTATGCCCGCGCAAACTGGACGCTGTCGCGGTAGGAACGGTCGCCCGTGGCAAGGTTCGGTGCCCCCGCCAGGATGTGAAAGTCCACCAGGGAGACGTGGATGCTGACGTGGGCGATGCGCTGCAGGGGCCTCGCGGCCTCGAGGCATAGCGATGGCTCTCGGCTTAGGAGGCTGAAGGACCAGGTGTCGATGGCACGGTCAAGCCGGTCTTTCCAGCTGTCCTGTTCCGGTGTTGTCGCTGATGACCTGGCGCCTCCTCCTCCTCCTCCTTCGGTCTCTGATGAAGCCTGCTGCTGCTGCTGGTCAGCCAGATAGGATGCGGTTTGATCCCTAGTAATCATGTGTCGTGTCAGACACAGCAGCCCGTGCAGCAACACGAATCGCGCAAAGGGGCCGTATGTGTGGGGCACGGGTTGCCTCGCAAGAAGTGCACCCAGTGCCGGCAGGAACGATGGAGTCGGCAATGCCCTTGCTCGCTCTCGGTTCCATATGCTTGCTGTGGGTGCCTCCCAGAGCACATCGGCGCATGGGAGCGGGAGATGGATGTCGGTCAGGGACAGTGCGGCCGAGTGGCCGAAGATGGAGGAATGTTGCGCATCCATGACAAAGGCAAAGTAGGCTGCTCGATACGATAGCTCCCTCTCGACCCAGCGATGCCAGCCTTTTTCGACGGAGGATATCTCGCCATCTTCTTCACGGTCTGGCGAATAGCAACTTCCCCGCCTCATCAGCTATATAAGACGCATTAGATATCTCCAGAATGCACAAACGAAGAATATTTAGACTTGCCGTAATGACTGAGTAGTGAAATATGTGAGACATCTCGTGGAGTTTTCGAGTTGAGAACATCTTCTCGTATGACTGGACGACCAACAATGCTTGCACCACCCACAGAGGGGCCGGTGCTTGGAAACCCGGAGACTATGGCCACCGTCAGCGTCAGATATATCAGCGTACGCAAAGATTCTCGCGACTCACTGTAAATATCAGCCATCGGAGACTCTCATGGATCTTCTCGGCAACTCGGTAATGGTCCTTGTCAGGCGAGAGAGTCGCTCCTAGTGTCAAGAGCGCAACAAGGAGTAGCGGTGGTGCATCTTGTACTGAAAACGTCGGTCGGTGTAACAGCGAGAAATGCGGATTGTAATTTTGCCAGTAGCTTTGCAGGAACCATTCCAAGCTGGCCGCGTCAAAGAAGGAGGAGGACAAGATATCTGCCGGCAGCGTCATCAAAGCTGAGAGGACCTTTTCCCGCGGCACCAGGGGGGCTTTTCCGACAGCGATGACGGAGCCCTGGGAAGTTGTCGATGTAGGAGACCATACCGGCAGTTCTGAGGTTGGAGCTAGGATGTTGAGCCCGTCAAGGCTTGCAGATGGATCCCAGGATCCAATATCGAACAGCCAGTCTAGATTCTCGGTCAGGCCGGTAGCATCGTTCGGCCCGTCGAAGAAGGTGAGATACTCCACATCCGACCTCTCGCTTGGTCTTGACTCGCCGATCATGGGCGGCAAGGCATTCGCCCTCGTTTGCTCAATCGTGTCGAACAAAATCTCCGGATTCTCGGCCTGACCACGCAAGAGCGCATCTCCAGTAATCTCAGGTTGCCCGCACAGTCCGCCCACTGATACCACAGGACTCGCATGTCGGTTACCATCCGGCCTACCACTTGTCGTATAACCTCCGGACTTTCGGTAAGCCATACCACGGTCATGCCGGCGGGTGTGCCGTTGGAGAAGGTCCAGGCGCACAAAGTCTTTATGGCACACATGGCACTGGTGGATTTTGCGCGGTTGATCTGTTTATTTCGTTGTTGGCCAGGACAGTTATCATACCAACGCAAGTGAGACTCACGGTTGAGACGATGTCTACTCAAGTGTTCACGCCGTTTGAAACGCCTCGAGCAGTCTGCTTCCGGGCATGCATAGAACATCTTCGCCGCAAAGATGTGTGTTTGGTAGATCCAACACCCTGCTTCTTACGCGGGCGAACTCCCAAGACACACTGGCGGGAGGGGGTGTCAGGTGAGGAGCGAAGTTGGAGTAACTCCAAAAGATGCCCGCGCAACCTTGAGCTTCTCCAGGCTTTATCAACGTGGACGAGTGGGTCCCTCCCCGTATCTCCATCCCTTGCTTATCTGGGGCAGTAGACCCAGACCCCTTGATAAGAACATCCCCCATATATGTCAAGGTACCGTCAGCTCCTCGACACAGCGGCTGTTGCACATTAGCACGAATGCCATGGAGCGGTTCAAGCGCCCATTCAGTTCTCCCCGAGCCTTCCACCAGGCAATCCGCCTCAAGAGCTCCTCCTCTTTCCTTATCAACGAAGACCTGCTTCCTTCCCCTAAAAGTCGCCAGACCTGGAACACCTGGAGCTTCTTCGCCTACTGGTGGAGTGAATCGTGGAATGTCTCGACCTGGAGTATCGGCTCATCGCTCATTTCTGCCGGCGCCTCCGTGCGCGATGCTCTCCTAGTCGTCTTCTTCGCCAACCTGCTCTCAGCCACGGTGATGGTTCTCAACGGCTTTGCATCATCACGTTACCATATCGGCTACCCGGTTCTGTCTCGCGTCAGCTTCGGCATCTACGGACACTACTTCGTCGTTGTGCTTCGGTCAATCCTAGGTGTCATCTGGGGCGGCGTCCAGATGTACTTCGAGGGCCAGTTTATCAGCATCTGCCTCCGCTGCATCTTCCCCGGCTGGTCGAGGCTACCGAACAACATCCCCGCAAGCCAACACATCACCACGCAGACCATGGTTGGATTCTTCCTCGCCTTCCTCTTTACCATCCCCTTCGTCTTCGTCCATACATCGCGCATCCAGCACTTGTTCACCGTCAAGTCGGCGGTACTTCCCCTGGCCGGCCTGGGGATCGTCATCTGGGCAACCAAGGCCAACGGTGGCGTGGGGTCATCTTCGCTCGATTCTCAGGCTGAGTCGGCCAAATCGTCCACCAAGGTCTTCGCCTGGGCCATTGTCTCGCAGTTTAATGCCGTCATGGGCTCCAACTCGGCCCTACTCGTCACAATCCCGGACATCGCACGGTACTCTAAGACACGCAATGCCCAGACTTGGGGCCAGTTGATTGCACTGCCTATTGGCCAGATCTTGTGCGCCTCCTTTGGAGTTATCAGCACGGTATGTAAACCACTCTTCCCTTTGGGAGACATTCTTCCTGCTGCCAAGTGTTGACTGGCTGACTATGTGGAATCCCGCAGTCTGCAGTGCTCAACCTGTACGGCGAAAGCTTTTGGAACCCATACGACCTCCTCAACGGTATCCTCGACCACGGGTATACCTCGTCCGCTCGCGCGGGGGTGTTCTTCGCCGCTGCAAGCTTTGCCTTTGCGACCTTGGGCACCTCAATCGCGTGCAACTTCATCCCCTTTGCGGCCGATGTGACGTGCCTACTCCCCAAATACCTCAACATCGTGCGCGGCCAGTTCCTGTGCCTCATCCTTGCGTTCGCCATCGTCCCCTGGCGCATCGTCACCTCCGCCACGGGCTTCCTCAACTTCCTCAACGGGTATTCCATTTTCCAGGGCCCCGTGGTCGCAATAATGATCGTGGACTACTTTATCCTCCGCAGGGGAAACATGACCCTCACGGCCATGTACACACGGTCCTCGTCGGGGATATACTACTACTTCCACGGGGTGAATGTGCGTGCGTTCGCGGCGTTTGTCATTGGATTTCTGCTTCCACTTCCAGGTTTCATCGAGAGCTTCGGCAGCACAAGCTCTTCTACACTGAATGAGGCGGCGTCGAATATGTACGCCCTCGGGTGGGAGCTTAGCTTCCTTGTCGGTGGCGTCGCGTACCTGGCTTTGGGTCTCATCTGGCCCGTGCCCGGGGACGAGTGCTCAATGGGGTTCGAGCAGGCGCCGGTACATGACGAGGCATTTGGGCAGCAGTCTGATGTCCTCGAGGCGACCCGCAGCGTCGATGAGCCTGGGACCCAAGATGGTGAGTCGGAAAAAGTTGGATAAGTCTCCTCAAGCCTGTTCGCAGAGCAGTCCTGTGTAATATTCTACGTCTCCGTTGTATTCTAGCCCAATGTTTAGTAGCGGTAGTCATAATCGTGCGTCGTATCTTCATTCTCGTCTTGGGGGCGGGAGAGTATTCCGAGCCCGTCACATGCAAATCATTAGGTAGAGATGCCTAGGTATCCGTGGACTCATGTCTGCTCCGTAGCTCTCCGCATGTTAAATCCAGCCATATAACGGACAGCTTTGTTATTGGTTGGCATGATACCTGTCATTAGTTCCGTAGTACTCCGTAGTGAGTAACCGCGTGTCTTCTCTGGACCCTGCTAGACTGTGGTGGCGCTTATTAGTGCAAAACAATCCCATGACTTTTCTTGCCGCGCCACCATACGACGTTGTGCTCCCCTGCTTTGTTATTATTGATTTAGTATCGTGGAGAATCAAAAACTCTGGGATATTCAACCCTGCCCGCACTGCTCCTTTATACTAACCTATATCGGCGCCTGCGCCGGCAGGAAGCCCAGCCCCGGTTTTCCACACCGTATGGGCAGTCATATGAAGCCGAAACATGGGAAAGGGGAAAAAGAAAAAGCTATTCCCTCAATAATGTATAGCATATAAAAGTGAGAGTCGTGATTCTTGCACGCGGCTCACGTACATCCCTGACTGGATGGGGGTCACGTGAACATTACAGACCATCTTCGTATCCTCCGTAGCAATGATATACACTTGAGCGAAGCATAGGCCTTCGAAGATCGGAGATTCAATAACAAATATACCAACAAGAAAAAAAGAAAAAAAAAAAAAAAAAAAAACATGGGCATATGCGTCCGGACAACTATGGAGCGGTCAGTCCATAATCCTGGCCCAAAGGGCCATCCGAGGTTCAGCCGCGTGAAGAACGCACGCGCCCGCCTTGGAAAGAAAAAAAAAAAAGAGAGAGAGATCTCGGCGGGTGTACATATGTATGGAGTAAGCAAGCCCATCGAACTAGTTAGTTAACTTAACCATATCACCTGGTCTGAGACATATACTCCGTGCCCCAAAAGTCGGCCAGCTACCAATAATCCATACAGTAGTCAACCAAGAACCTCAATAAGAGTCTTGCCTGCGGAGATCTACCCTCCTTTTAACGAGACAAACTGCATATCTACGCTGGAGTATCGCAATCCCGGTCTCAATAATATCGAGTACGGAGTAGGTCCTCGGATATTAGCGAAATAACCTGGTTCGGCTTTTTCACATGGCGCACATAAACATAACCGGATCAGCGCTTAGGGCACCCGAAGCGGAAAAGAATTAACTTCCAAGGCGGCCAATAGTGTAACCCTATTGGCCAACTTTTACGCAAAGTGGATTGTGGAGCAATTTTCCAGGTCGGGTTGGTGAGGGAGATGATTGGTTGGCCCGCATATGTTTGTGTGTGAGGGCATTTTCTCAGGCTGCCAGGCTGCCGTGTTAGCGGCCGATGCGCCGAGTCCACTCGACTCCAACTGCGATTATCAATCATGGTCATGGTGGTTTGCGTTTGGGGATTATTGGTGGAATATTTTTTCGCATCTTACAGTATTGAGTCACACGGATAGTTGAGCATCAACAGAGGTTAGAAATGGGTAAGGTATCCCGAAAGGCCAGGTGCTGCCGCATGCGAGGAACCTGGTTGCAAGCAAACCATAATATATAAATCAACACCAGCAATGTTTATATTCAGTTCTCACCTCATGATTATTATAAGAAATATATATATTAAGATTCGTTTATTATGATAGTAATTCAATTGTTCTGTCTTTACATATATACTCTTGTTGAATTGGGTTGCAACTGGTAGCCCAGGTCGAACCTCTGCGATATCACGAAGCGTGACATTTATCAACACGAATCATGCTCCAGACCAGGCATTATGTACATATCCGACATAAAGAGAGTCAAGACAGGGGCCTTGTGCGACCGTGTACTACACTATTTTCTACGCAGCTGCCCGTAGAACCATGTTCGTCGAGAATTGATAGTATACTCCCCCGCACCGACAACCTCGTATCCCATCGGCAACCCGAACACCAACCCGGACACGAGCGAGCCAAGCCCGAAAAGCAAACGACAGCCGTTAGCTATGGATACTGCCAGCGGCAACAGTGACAGCGCATGAAACCTTGCGCAGGCGATGATCTAGGGATGGTCGCTGTGCGTCATGCATGTGTGCTTGCTTTGTGTCCCCGGGACCCCCGCAACAGGAGAGACGATCACTTCTCCGGAGCAACCTAACCCCAGTCACTGCGGTGTGAGAACCTTCGTAGATCAATACCGTAGTTGCAAGGTTGCTCGGCTCGTAGAATTTCGACTTCAGACGCACATCGATGCCATCGGCCGATCAGCGTTGAGTTTATCGTGTGGACCGTGTCCGTGTCCTGTTCCTGGTGATCGATGTCGATGTAGTATATCTACGGAGTTTCTTGTCGTTTTGGTGTATTAGTCTCCAATCCCCGCGAGTGCGTAACCCGCGGGGACTCGAGAGTCGGGGAAGCTGCCCTGCTTGGTCTCACAGTTGGGGGCCGTTTGTTGTTGGACGTCGGCAAGACGTCACTCGAGTACAACGCTGTCCAACAAAGCCATGCGGCATCCCATGGCCAAGAGAGTAGTACCTCCCTCCAAGAAGAATCCTTCTGCCCGTGAGCTGTGTTCAAAGCCACAGAGTCATCGCTCGTTGCTCCAACGGCTAGCGCATGAGTCGTGGGCCTCGTCTGCGACTCGACGGTAGCGAAACCAAGCACCCCACGGCGCTGTTACATGTTGCAGTGAGGATGGGTCTCTCGTTTTGCCGGGTAACCATTGACACGGTTTCTCGAGATCATCGGCACCGGACGCCCCTTGTCGAAGGAGATTTTTTACATTGCGCGGTCCACTCGCCAACGCTCGCACCCTGCACCCTAAGCGAAGATGGCCGCATGGTGAGTGGTGCGCCGCACGTGGATGACGTTGTCGGGGGTTGACATACTCCGTACAAAAAAAAAGGAAAGAGCATCCATCTTCATTTTGTGGCCCAAATTGTGCGGAATAACTACGGGAAGGCCCCACTTAGCACCAAGACCGGTCGCATCCTTTGGGCTTGGCTGACGCAAATGACCCTCTCGGCCAGTTGCACGCTCGCATCGCTGGAGACAAGAATTTCAAGCACTGTGGTAGGCTGCTTAAGCCTCTTCCTTTCAGGGTTGCAGCGGTGGTGGCGTGCGGCCAAGCCCGATCGCCACTCGGGACCTGGTTATGCGGTGACGACGAAAGTTCGGGTTGGGCTTCGCTGGGTTTTTCGTGGTTCAGGAACATGTCCTGTGCCTTTTCATGCTGACTCTCCGCGTTGTGGCTTTGTCGGGGGCGCGGGGTAGTGCGGTCGAAGGCGAGGGGGGCGACATTGGGGAGACGGGGGAGCAGGTCTCGTGGTGTGGTCGCCTCTCGGGATACCCTCCCTTTGTGAACGCTTAAGAATCCCTCGGAAAGTGAAGCGCAGATCGGGCTCGCCTGTCCTTCCCCATCCGGCCATAAAGCCTCTGGTAGCCGCCGGGTCAGGCTCGGCTTATATGCGTCCAGCAGCCGGTGGGTCGCCCAAGAACGGCCCCATACGCTAGCAGCGGTGGACCCCTAGTAGCAAATGACGGGGGAGGGTATCCAAGTTGGTTAGACCGAGTGGCCCTCGCAAAAGTTTCCTCGTGTCATTGTGGATCGTCGACGAGAACAAACCGCTCCCCGCCTGGGTCAGGCCAAGACATTTGCAGGGGCCTGGGGGGTGAGATGGGGGGTATGGAGGAGATATAAGAAGTCCGCATCTACCCCGTCCCGGACTATCTTGCATTTCATCTGCATCCGTGCTTTTCTTTCTTTTTTTTTCTTCTGCTTCACCCCTGTCAGTGCTCCTGTATCTGACAAGATGTGGACAACAACAAGCGGATTCTCGGGGCGCCCGCTCCGCCTGGCCATCACCTTCACGGCTGTCATGGGTTTCTCGCTCTTTGGTTACAACCAGGGTATGATGTCTGGTCTGCTCAACGGCGACCAGTTCACTGCCGAGTTCACCACCCTCGCGATGCCCGAAAATGCCACCGACTCGCAGAAATACCACCTCAACGTTATCCGTGGCGCGGTCACGGCCTGCTACGAAATCGGCTGCTTCTTCGGCGCGCTCTTCTCCATGTTCTTCGGTGAGAGGATCGGTCGCACGCGCACCATCTTCGCCGGTGCCAGTGTTCTGATCCTTGGTGCCATCATCTCCTGCGCTGGATTCGGTGCCCACTGGGGTCTGGGACAGTTCGTCGTCGGACGTGTCATCTCTGGTCTCGGAAACGGCATGAACACCGCAACTATCCCCGTCTGGCAGTCCGAGTGCTCTGGCGCCCACAACCGTGGTCTACTCGTGTGCTTCGAGGGTGCCATGATTGCTGTCGGTACGCTCATTGCCTACTGGGTCGTCTTCGGTCTCTCGTACGTCCCCGACACTGTCCAGTGGCGATTCCCCGTTGCCCTGCAGGTCTTCTTCGCACTGATCGTCGCTGGCGGTGTCCTCGGTCTGCCCGAGTCCCCCCGCTGGTTCATCATGCGCGGCCACGACAACGAGGCTGTCGATGTGCTCGCCCGCCTCAAGGCGGAGCCTGCCGACTCCGACCAGGTCCTCGCCGAGTACAACTTCATGAAGGCCGACATTGAAATGACCCGCTCCTCGCAGGCCAGCTGGAAGACTATCTTCACCTTCGGCAAGACCCAGGAATTGCAGCGTCTCCTCGTCGGTTGCTCCGGCCAGTTCTTCCAGCAGTTCACCGGCTGCAACGCCGCCATCTACTACTCCACCCTGCTCTTCGAGGACAACTTGGGTCTCGAGCGCCGCCTGGCTCTCGTCCTCGGCGGTGTCTTTGCTACCGTCTACGCGATCGCCACCATCCCGTCCTTTTTCATGGTTGAAAAGGTCGGCCGCCGCAAGCTCTTCCTGATCGGTTTCGCGGGCCAGGGTCTCTCCTTCATCATCACCATGAGCTGCCTGATCAAGGAGAACACCGAGAACTCCAAGGGTGCCATCGTTGGTATCTTCCTGTTCATCGTCTTCTTCGCCTTCACCTTGCTCCCGCTCCCCTGGATCTACCCTCCCGAGATCAACCCTCTCCGCACCCGTACCGCCGGAGCCGCTGCCGCCACCTGCACCAACTGGATCACCAACTTCGCCGTCGTCATGTTCACCCCTCTGTTTGCGGATGTCTCCCCCTGGGGCGTGTACCTGTTCTTCGCGCTGATCAACTTCATCGGTATCCCCTTCGGCTATTTCTTCTTCGTTGAGACTGCCGGTCGCGAGCTCGAGGAGATCGACATCATCTACGCCAAGGCGCACACCGAGGGCCGCTTCGCCTTCAAGGTCGCCCACGACATGCCCAAGCTCTCCCTCGAGGAGATCACGCAACAGTCGCGCGAGCTCGGCCTCGACGTCAACAACACCGCCGGCCAGCACCACGAGATGGGTCTCGGCCAACCCGAGCCCAAGGAGGTTAGCGCTGACAGCAGCAGCGACAGCAATGGCGAGAAGGGCACCTCCCGTGAAGCTTAGATGCCTTGAAGTATTATTGATTCTTTTCCAAATCAATATTTGATACCTGATACCCGGGTGGAGATTAAAGTGTGCCCCAGCGGCTACTTACTTCCTACCTTACCCTACCGTACTTGTTAATGAGGATGAGGTGATACCCGACTGCGCTTTGTGAGCGCACTCATATGAGAAAGATGTGTGTGGTAGATGAGATACATGAGTGTTTAGATGGATGGTGCTACGCATCGTCATCATCGGATGTTCATAGATTATTTCTTTGTGTTTTTGTGTTTGTCTTTGGCTGGTTTGATACCTCATTTTATCTTACTAGCATGATATCCATATCCATATCCATATCCATATATCTACAGGATAGATCGTTTCGGTATAAAATAGACTCGACGTCTGTACCTACAACTTCGCTTGACTTTCCAACTCTCCCAATAATCTCAACCGCAGTAGACGCAGAGTACTCCTCCCCGCCCCTCCCCAACGCTTTCGTTAAAGACACCTTGCAGAGTTTTCACAACCCCTACTCCAGGCAGGCACCCAACCAGATCCTAATTTCCCCAACCAAAACCCAATCCGAACCTGAATCCGAATCCGAAACCACATAATCAAAATCCCCGCTGGATATTATTCAGGCCGTACCCACATTTCGCAATCTCCACTACAGGTACCACCCGGGTCAAACAAGCGTCGTCGTCGCCCGAACTAAACTAATTGCGACTCGCCATACTCCGGACGTACTCCGTAAGGCTCGAAGGAAAAAAAACGCGAGATCGCAATAATGCGAAAATTGAATGTGCGACCGTAGAGTCTGTCCGCAATCCCTTCCCCCCTGTCGAAGGTTACGTTGCGGTTTCCGTTGTATTACGTTGCATCAACCACTATTGAAACGAACTACGTCATTCGATGTCGGAATCGGGTTCCCGATCGCCCAGGAGGCGCTTGAGAGGGCTTGAGTTTGATTGAGCCGATGTCCAACTACGAGCTGGTGGCGCCGCCACACAACCACACAACCAAACAACCAAAAGTTGGTTCGAGCTCGACCAAGAGGACAAGTCACCTGACTGTCTGCACGTGACTGAGGGTGGATGAAACCGGATGAAGATTCTACTTTGTTCGCGGTTTCCCGACTTTTTCCGCGTCGCGAACCCGTGGGTTCCCCTTGCAAAGGATCTTCGCTGCTGCGTCTCGATCTCACGGGTCGACATGGTGCATTTATCGTAGGGCGATCGCGGATAACATTAGTATTAGTCTCACCGCAAAACCCCCGTCTAGGAGCGAGCATTATTCAACCAATCTCAAGAACATTCTCGTCGCGGTTGGAATGAACGAATGAATTCGTTGTAGCGAAGTGGTGGTTGGGTTGCAGGTGCGTCCGCGCTCAACTACAGTCCGCAAGGGGGCGCGATTTGCTCCACAGCCAGAAAAAGAAAGAGGGGGTTGGAGAGAGCTTCATAGCACTAACTGTAGGACGCACCTGCCCTCCGTATGTAGTTGCCCGGGTTACCAACGTGAATCGCTCCTTCCTGTTGTGTCGCCTACATATATATATGAGGAAGGCGCGATCTTGGGGCACCTTCCGGATATGGTTTCCGGCCACTACTACTAAACCCAGATAGATTGGACGTGAGAGTTGGCTCGCCTGTTGGCGGATTCGTATATACTGTGCGATTCAAATAAATATACAAAGATAAAATATATAGTCCAATGTTACAACCCTACCCTACCCTCCCTCCCTTCAAACCACTGGTAGGTACCTCAAATGTTCCAATTTCTGAAGCCGTCCCCGTAGCCCTAACCGTAGGTAGTCCGATCTGATCATAGCCACTCAGTTCATCACGCATTACTCGCGCACGAGAAACTCGCCCGGCTCGAGTCTTCATGGAGCGCTTTTCCGGAGACGTACAATCCCAGCCCACACTGTACGGAGAGAAACAAACATCTTATTAGCCACCACGTTTACTTTTGACCTATCCGCAGATGATGAAGTGGAGGGAGGAGGATGGGCAGGAGAACTTACAATAACAGCCGCAACGACAATCATGCCCACATTTACAATCGTAAGTAAGGTCTTCATCGGGGTCGCAAAGAACCGGCCGCGGTTTAGGTACAGCCAGAACATGCCGCTGAAGCCGTCTGCACGTTGACTTGTTAGTCCTTTGTTTCCGCATCGAAGATGGAGGTTGAACGTGGGGGAGCAGGAAGCGGGGATAGGAAGGACGTACATGTAAACCAGCTCGCGAAGAGCGATGCCTAGATTGAAGGGTTAGCTTGAGCAACCGCAAATGGGGTCTCGGCAACGTACAATAAGACTCAACAGATTGTTAAACACAGGAATCGCCGAAGCAATAACCCACGCAACGACCCAGGTGACGAACAAAATAAGAACCCAGGATCCGACTGCGACGAGATCGTTCTTGTGCATGCGGTCTGTGTGGCGGAAGATCCGCACGTAGATGTACTTGCATGCGACATGGCCGTTGACTACGCCGCCGATGATGATCTGCGCATGAGTTAGCCCTAGTGTACCTTCGCAAGCGGATGGGACTGGGAGATTTGAATTGGGCGGCGTACGGTAAGAAGCGCGATGCCATAGGCAACCTTCCCAACGATCGGACTGGCTGATCCTAGAGCGGGCGAGGTAACGTCTGGCCCTGCGTAGCAGTAGATCACCACTGCGCTGACGACGTATAGAATTGTATCTGTGCCTTGAAGCAGGAAGAGAGATTTGGGATACTCCTTTGGGTCCTTGAGTTCAGAGATAAAGCTGAAGAAGGCGACGTGGCCGGCTGTACACAGTTAGAAGGGTTGGCGAGAATAGTGGTGGTGGATATAGGTTAAGTTGTACGCACAGAAAGAAAAGACGATGTTGCACACGCCCAGGAAGGCATGGTAGAGGTTCGTGTCAGCTACAGCCTGCAGCTCGCCTTTCCACGGCTTCTGGATGCCAACTGCAACCATGACAACCATGACGGCAGAAAAGACGCTGAGGAAAGCTGCATGCATGTCAGCCCAGCTCACTCAACCATCCCACAGGGAAAGGAACATACATGCAACAGAAAGATACGAGACCTTCGCTGACGTCCGCGGTAGGCATAGCACATACGAAATGATGAGTCCCACAACCCCAAAGACGATGGAGCACGTCCCATGATCCGTGATCGTGTTCATCGCCACGGTAAAGGTGAGCAAGTGGCTTGCCATGATGAACACGATGAGGAGGAGCTGGCCCATTCCCAGGAACTCGCGGCCGAATTTGCCCGCGAGGACTTCGCCGGCGTCGGCCATGCTCTGGACGTGCGGGTATGCCCATCTGAACTGGCCGATTGTGTAGCCGGTGTAGGTGGACATGAGGCCGAAGCCGACGAGGAGGATGATAGCACTTTGACTTGGTTAGATTGTATAGATCAGCGTTGGGGATGTGCAACTTACGGTACAAGACCTAGTGTGGCCACGACAGAGGGCAGAGAGAGGATACCGATGGACACGGTTTCAGCAACCATCACTGCCCAGCATCTACTTAGTCGCCTTGCGCCTGAAGAGTAGGATCTAACTCACGGAAACCAGCTTGCCTAGAATATGGTTAGCACTTGATACCATAGCACGTGCGACGCAATCTGGGGAAACGTACCACCAACTCAACACCTTGTACTTGATCTCCGCATCCTGCTCGTCGCCAAAGACATCATTCGCGACAGGCAGCTTCTCATCTGGGTTCTCCTCATCCTGCATGTTGGGCGTGTACTCCCTTTGAGGTGTAACTGTGACTGATTCATCCAGCACCGATCCGAGCTGGATCTGAGTCATGATTCCAAGACGCGGGTTGACGCGCTGTACCTAGCACGTAATAATCGAGGAGTAGGAAAACCTGGGGAAAATGAATCCACAGACCCCAGTAGTCTAATCGAATATATCGCAGCAAGTACACAGATATCTGGGGTAATAGGGGGCAAGGGAGACAGACCACCGCAGGTAACCGACAACGACCCTCTCGCACGACAACAAATTCTGCCCAAATCGAAGAAAAACAGTCACCGCGCGGACGGATGACACATCGCTACTACCCCGGGCCATCCGCGAGATTTCCCTTCTGTCAAAATCTGCTGTGTGTTCCATAGTTCCACTCTTTGCAATGCGTTACCTAATTGCCAAGGCGTCCAGCCGAGGATACAGAACCGCAGGCGAAGAGATTTGTCGCTGCAAAGGGAAGGTGGGCGGATTCTCTGGTTGCCCTGGGTGGCTAGGACCAATAAGAACGGGAGTATTGACTTGGCAAGTGCAACCTACGCCACATCCTAGTCGAATCTAGAAGCAGCGCCACATCCCCAAGATCAGTCACGTGATTGTTATACGTAGTAGTAGTGGTGTTGCGCCTCCCTTCCCAGACCTTGCTAGGGCTAACATTATTGACAGATGGTATTGACCATTCTGCATCTGAGATGCGAGATTTCACTGGCGGACGGATGCTTATGACCGAAACGTAGGTCAATATTCCCACAAATACATTTCTTCTCAGTTTAGCACTGGTCTGTTCTACAACGAGCTGCAACAGACACACCGCGTATGGAACGTGAAACAGAAATTTAGACTGCAGCGGCGGCGCGGTTCTTGAATATCCGAAGGCCGCGTACTAAAAAAGCAAAATCGATCTCGTCAATTTCTCCTAGCTAACCTTCCGTTCCTACTTCGAAGAAGATCCCACTAAAAAACTGCTATGGTAACTGGCGGCCGTTGTACGAATGGTCGATTACCCAAAGTCATGTGCAGGGACCTCAAGCCCAATCTAGAGCGACAGGGGAAGGTTGAGCCACTTCCTCGACGGCGAAGGACCCTTTCTTCTTTTTCTTCCCCTTCTTTTTGAGTAGAAAACCACGCCAGGCATCATCAAGCTGGGGCTGCTCGGGCTCTGGCGCGGGAGGAATTTCAACTGGCGACTGGGGACGCGGCGAAGCAACGTCATCCTCGTAGACCTTGACGGGATAATCGGGGCCAGGAACTTCAGGGGGAGAACGATCTTCATAATACTCCAGCGGCGCAGCGGATATGTCTTCATCGCACTCTGGGAATTCTTCGGAGAGCCCTACGTCGACAATATTTTCATTCTCCTCATCCTGTTCTGCTGGCGGGATCGTCGCGGGCTCGTCTACTTTCGTTAGCCAATCTGACTGATATACACGCTCTGGCTTAGGTCCCATACCGCTCGGAGATTCGAATACTGCTTCAGGTAAGAACTCGGACTCAGACCGAGGCGCTGAGTACGGTACACGATCCGACTCGGGTTCTGATTCTGGATTTATTGCACGCTCCCGTTTATTGAGAAGCTCAACGGTGGCTTCCAGCTCCGAGATACGGGTAGACATTATGTTGACAGTAAGTCGCATGATGGTTTTGTCAAAGGGCGTGCTCTGGCCCATTGCTTTGACGAACTCCTCTTGTTGGAAAAAGTCACTAGATTCAGCGAATGAACTTGTAAAGTACTCCTTTAGATAATCCTTGAACCACCTCTCGTCGCTAGGAAGGTTCGGGAGGACCTCCCTTGCCGTCTCGAGGATGGTTTGGAGCTGCACATGCGAACTGAAATACTCAATCTGTCCCCGAGCGGCTGTCTCCAGCCCGAATAGATCGTATTTCCTCGCGGCTTCGTACGCCTGGGCGCTTCGTCGGTATTCCTTGGCGAGATCGTACCCCGAAAACAGCGTCTCGTACCGGCCGGTATAGAGGAAATGAACTATTGTGTGGCCGATATCTTCGTCAACATCGCGAAGCACAACTTCTCCGCCTGGATTGTAGTTCCAGTATCTCTTGAAGTGGAAGTGTTTTTGGAGATAGTACACGGGTATTCCGTATCGCTTTGTTCCGATGCGGACTGTTGCGATCGGATATTCGTAGGGACTATTTTCCAGCATGCCAGATCAGCATTCAAGTATGAGAGCTCGCTCAGAGATTATTGTGGGCTCACGATGTGATGGGCTGATTGTATTCAATCTCAACAGGCTCTAGAACAGACTCCGGGACAGGCTCAGCGACCGGAGCCTCGAGCTCCTCGTCCATCACGTCTGCCTCTGGTTCAATCTCGATAGGCTCTGGGGGTAGCTCGGAGGGCTTAGCGTAGGTCACAGGATAATCTTCCGTTGCTTTTCGCTCTGGTTCAGCCTCGATAGGCTCTTGGGGTAACCCGACGGTCTCAAGGTCTTCCGTTGCCCTTGGATTTGAGACAGTTACCTTCTTTTTATTGTTCTTTTTCTTCGCCATAGAAATGAACAGGCAGGATAGGAGAGAAAAAGTGGGAAAATTGTTCTCTACCCCGGCAATTATATCCAAGCTCTTTGTAGGCGATCGGGCATCAAGAGGGCGTATGCAGGTATGCGTTGTTTCCCAACCGCATGAACCATGTCTATATGACAAGCGGGGTTATGAAGCTATATCTCTTGCGCCACGTATGAGCGCATGAGCCAATATTTGCTTCTTCTCATGCGACGCAACATCACTGGATCAAAAAGGAAGATCAGTAAGGAGTGCTGCCTAGGTAATAGACTGGTTGCTAGCAAATAAGCGCGATAGCAGGAAACCAAGAGCCATAAATCATCCTTAGCCTCATGTTCGCTTGACGCCTTGACCATCTTGACTTGTTTGCCCATCATTTAATTATCCAGGAAGTTAAGCGCGTGCGAGCGAGCGAAATGATCATACCCTCAGGATTGGATCCGCGTTGCTCTTGAGTAGCAATTTGACAGTCCAATATTTCCCTCATTTAGATGCAGTGCGAAAATATAGTTGCCCATGATGGAAACCCCTGGGAATGAGCTGGATAAAACCACGCTGAACGTGCCTGTTATCCTCCAAGCATTTGCCCTTTCATTGGAATCAGCTAGATTGTATCTACCTTTACCTATAGCAACCTAATATTGTAGTATATCTATACCTTTTGATTAGCAACACCGTGATTGCTGGTCTATAGAGGAGTAAGGTATGTGTTGAATTATAGAAAAAGGACGCACGATCCCGCCTGACTTGAATATGGCGAATAACTTGTTGCTACCGGCTGATGGAAGGCGCCCATTCAGCTCCCATCGGGGTGAAGCATCACATCTCCCTTGGAACTGCCACCCGCCACACCGCGTATAGGCATTCCTATCTCTCTGATTTGGTGAGTCACATTGCAGGTCATGTTGAACCTCAGAGCTCGCCGCCTTCCTCCGACGCTAGTTATGGTCATGGAGTCGCTGGGACGAAGGTAGTCGCTTTTATAGAACAACTTCAAGGTTGCATGGTCACGTTGATACACGGGGTGCTCGATCTAGAACCATTTTTTAGTAGTAGGCCTCCACAGTCTCACAACTAGATGCCTAACCAAACCTGGTGTTACAAGGAAGAAGGAGACACGTCCTACATACCTCATAAACAGTGAAGCATAGATCTTGGTGGCCATTCCTTGTCACATTCCCACAATTCTTGTACCGCATACGATGCCCTCCTCGAACACCAGCCGGAACCGTGACTCGCAGGGTTACGCGGCGTGTTAACAATTGTTTATTCCTGTCACGCCCTACAATCCGAGAGAACGTCACTCGCTTCGCAACCCCCGTGAAAAGCTCTTCCAGCGTCAGGGGCAGGGCGAGCCGCAGCTCGCCGTTCGCATCGTTCGCGTGTGAGAACCCGATGTAGTAGCGTTTTATCTCTGTATCTGGGTACACAATCTCATCGCCCTCCAGGCGATGCATGGGGGACAGGTAATCGACTGATATCGAGACTTTGACCTCGTGGGGCCCGGAGCGCTTGAGGGCGGTCCGGGATTTGTCTGATGGGGCCCCGTTGCGGAGTTCGGGGTTGTACAGTGCGTTGCGCGTGACGCGGACATTATCGCTGAATTCATACTCGAAGGCCGACCGGGTGCCTGTGTAGTCGGTGACTGGGGCTGGAAAGCGGACAAGATTTCTTTTGGGGCTTGGGAGAGGACTGGTGTCGGGTGAGTGGTCGCCAGAGGCGCCTGTTGAAGTGCTGTCTGTATCAATTTCTGGGGATGGAGGTAGGTTGGGGCTCCCGGGCGAGGAGGCGCTGCTAGTTGAAGGACAGGTCTCCTGCTGCGCGACCGGTGTCCGGGGTTCCGCTGTCTTGGATGGCGGCGGAGGGGTTTGGGGTTTCGGATGCGAGGGTAAGCTCTGTACCGTGCCTACGGGGACGGGCGTGGTGTCGGGGTTCGCTGGGCTTGTGGGACTGTTGAGAAGACTGTTAATAACCCGTTGTAGAGACATACAGAGTCCGAGGGATAGAAGGGGCCACGAACATCACAATCGGCTGGTAGATTATCTTCTTGGGCTGGATGCCCGCATCGCGGAGCTGCTTACCCAACACCACGGTCTCCTTCTTGAGCATGTCATTCTGCTGACAGAGTGCCTTTATGACATGGGTAAGTTGCTCAAGGTTATTCTGCATCCAAGCTCTCCTCTCCTCCTTGAGTTCCCGCTCTTTCTTTCGTCGCTGCTGCATCTGTGTAGCCTGTGCGTCAATCTCCTCGCCGAGACTCTTAATCGTGAAAAAGCGGTCCCAGATATTCCACGCTTCCCACTCGGGGTATTTTAGATTTTCTGGATCCCGGCTAAGCGCCTTGGAGGCGTTCCACAGATGCTGGAGGATCTTGTCTTCGGATTCCTTGAACATGCGGTAGGAGGTTATATCGGGAAATGGGGGGTCGATGATACACTCATCTCTGGCCGCCTGTTTGCCCTTTTCTGATACCATTTTTCTTCACCTTCTCTTCTGGCTTAGGAGGTGAGGCTTGGGTTCAGAAATGTGACGATCATAACATGGAGTGCAGTCGAGGGGTGTCAGATGAACAGGGATTGTTGGAAGAGGGGCAAGGCGTGCACTACAACGCATGCGTCATGCTGGCATTGGATTAGCGGAAGATACACCGCCTCTACAAACTAAAGTGTAAGTATAGGTACTTCTCTGCTCATGGCTTTTTGAAACCGGGATGGATGTACCAGTACGTATCACAAATGGCGTCACATGATGCTGAGAGAAGACAATCACCACAATTTTAGAATCTGACAAATGGCCAGTTAACTGGAAAATAACAAGGAGGTATAAGAGTGATACGGGGGAAGTACAAAGAAGACATAAAATAAAAGAGAATTTAGAGAAAAAAATTTAGCCATTAATCCAAGTTCAATCAAGCCAAATCCTAACAGCCTTTCAATAGGTAGTAGAGTCGAGTATCCTAGGTATCATAAACACATAACTATTCCTCCATCCAGGAACAAAACGAATGTAGCGAACAATAAATACCACACCAATATCGGCGTTGTCATTACTATCACCAACCCTATCTCCCACTCAATCATCCAATCATCCCCTCCACCACCACTGACCCTCCACATTACCCATCTATCTAATCATAGTCATACAACTGCTTCTGCGGCGGCACATCCGTACGCGCAATATACTTCTTAAAGTACCACGGTAACATCTCCGCATAGTGCGCGATATGCTGGCGCGTGGGCACCGAGAAGACCTGATCGAGTTCCTCGAGGGAAAGGGCCTTCGTCTCCGGTAAGCAGAAGTAGCACGTTACCCAGCCGAACGCGTTCCACGCCGCGTACCAGCCGAATGCGCCCTGTGAGCTGAAGGCCGCGACCAGCGGTAGCCACGTCAGCGAGACAATGAAGTTGAAGCCCCACGTTGTGGCGGTTGCGAAGGACATGCCGATGTCGCGGATGTAGAGGGGCTAGTGAGAGAATATGGTTAGTTTGTGAGATAGGATCTGAGGGGTGAGGCTAGGTGGGGGGACCTTACGAATGCTTCGGCCGAGTATGTGAATGGGACGGGGCCTTCTCCTGGCGAGTAGACTATCATGTATAGATAGATTCCTGTAGCGACGCAGGCGACTCGAGCCGTTTCGTGTGTCTCCTGGGGAATATAGAACGAGAAGCCGGTGAAGAGCAGGAAGATGGACATCAGTGGGAAAGTAGTGAGCAGCAGGTTCCGGCGGCCAAAGGTGTCGATCGTGTATACCGCAGGCAGGGCGAAGATCCAGTTCGTGATACCGCAGCCGAGAGAGGTAATCAGCGCAGTGCGTCGGCTGAACCCAGCATCACGGAACATGGAGGACGAGTAGTACATGATGGCGTTGACGCCGCAGAACTGCTGCATGAACATGACGAAGAAGGAAGACTGCGCGGCGCGGCGGTTACGGGGGACCATGAACATCTCGCGCCACAGTCGCTTGCCCTCACGGAGCTTCTCCTCGACCTGAAGGGCAGCGTGGATATAGTATAGGTCACGGGCCGCCTGCAGCTGCGAGGGGCGGAATTTGCACAGGGCGTCGAATGCGTCGTGATAGCGGTCTCGCATCATGTACCATCTGGGCGACTCGGGGCAGAAGTAGACTTGAATGCAGACGAAGAACGGCCTGACACTTTGTTAGTTGAACCCGAGAAAGTATTAGTGGTGACCTACGGGATAGCAGTCGATCCAAGCATGAGTCTCCAGTTGAAGCCAGTGAGTCCTTCGACTTCGATATCCATAAAGGCAACCGAGGCGATGTATCCTGCTATGATTAGCAAGTGGCTCACCATTCGATAAGGAATACTTACCAAGCATAATACCAAACGCCGTCCACATCTGCCACATCATGACAAGGGCACCACGGATGTTGGCAGGGGAGCACTCGGCACCGTAAACCGGAGTAGTAGTGGACTTTGCACCGACGGCAAGACCAAGCAGGAAGCGGCCAAGCAAGAGGTTCCACCATGTGTGAGCAGCAGCCATCCAGAAAGATGAAGCAAACGAGATTAAGCAAGAGATAAAGATACATCCACGGCGACCAAAGTACCTGTTGAGTGGTGCAGTGGTCCAACATCCGATAAGCGCAGAGCACAGGTAGGGAGCGCCGTTGATCAGTCCACGGAGCCACTCGTTGGTCACGTTGAACTCTTCGAAATAGAATCTGGATCGTTAGTTTAGGAGATTGAATGCTGGCTGAGGGACATACTCTTGGGCTCCGTTGACGGCCGTCTGGTCCATTCCTTGCACGATAGCAGAACCGGCGCAGAGAACTGTGGCTTGTTAGGTACTGTAGGGACTATCGGGTATGGATGACGTACTGGTCATAAAGTACATCATGAACGGTTGATGCCATCGGTGAGTCTTCTCACGGCGAAGCAGTTCCCTATCTTCCTCAGAGAGGTCTTCGAGCTCTTCGAACCGCTTCGGGTCCTGCGCGATGAGCGCACCCTTCTTCAAATCGGGAAGGATATGCTCGAGGCCCTTTTCCGCGGCAAACTCTTCAACATCGCGGAACAGCTCCTCGGTCGTCAACCCCGCCAAGGGGTTCTTCTGTTTCGTGGTGCTGGTGACGGGCTCCCCTTCTTTGGGCTTGCGCTTGACGTCCTCCGCCCAGGCCCGAGCAACTTCGGCATCCGGCTTCTCGGCGGAGCTGGAGGACTCGATTTGGTGAGACTCCTCGGGAGACTCAATGTCGTACTTCCTTTCAACCATGGTGGGCAGACGGGTAACCTTTGCTATGTAGGTAGGTAGATCCTAGGGTCCCGACTGGGAGGTTCAGTCTACTGCAGACTAAGCAATCGGCAGCAGAATGCTCTAAGCAAATGAGAGGCAGGAAGAGACAAGAAAATCTGGGTCATAACGCTGCTTCCCCTCCCCACGGGGGAAGATGGTGCCTTTTATCGTCCGGCGACCTGGGCAAACGCGTCTCCACCTCGACGACCGGGGGGAGGAAAGCAAGGTTACAACGGAGGGTTGATGCCACTGGGGGTTTCTCCCCGCATTATGACTGGCCCTTCCCCGGAAGCGTCAGAGCCAGGCCATGACCGCAGAGTTGCCCGACATGTCTTTGAGGATCGGGGCAAGGCCAAGAAACTAAGACCGTGAAAAAAAAAGGCTACATTTGCTGGTCTTGGGCGTCTTGGCCTGCAGATGTGCCAACCCCTAGCGTCACAGCGTGATTTCTCGGCGGACTACATTCGAATGGTTCCGTTTTATAGGCTTTCTCGAGGCGCATTCCCCAGCCGTGATCGTCAAGACGAGAGATACCAGATTCGGCTCCATGAGCCGCCTGCTTGAGTGGTGGATGGCATCTGCGGCTTGTTCGGGTGAGAAGGAGAAACCCAGAGTTCCAAATTCAATGACGGACATCATGCGGTGCCAAGAGGGCGGGAGGCAGACTCCGTACATAAAGGGTGGTATCTGGGGCGATCCAAATGTCCAGCCTTGTCGTCATCGAGAGAGCCCCAATGGCGCGATGACTCCGGTGGGAGGATGGCCCGGAGCGTCCTTTCCAGAAGCTCAGCCCCAACACCAAGTCTTCTTGGATGGACACTGAGAAAAGTGAAGCAGGTCACACTCGGTCGCGCATGAGTCGGCGGTGGTCTGGGCATTCTCGGCGCCCAGACACGCCCGCCCACTCACCAGCCCCGCATTCAGCAAAAACTGGGGGGCCAAGCGCGCGCATCCAGCTCTTTGCAAACTTCTTAGCGTCACTGCTGATGATCATGGCCGGGTTCAGTAAAAAAAGCTGCGACTCGCTGACACGGTTGGGCTCGTCCAAGAAGTCCAACATACGGTGTGCCTCCTCGTTGGTCCACTCATATCTCGGCCAACGCAGTGCCTTTTCTTGCGAGCCTTCGCCATGAAAAATTCCTCGCAGCGACAGGCTCGTGTGACCTGAATGTTCGATTTCCGGACATTTTTACGACTGTTGATGTCCCGCCTCGAGATACACGCGATTCAACAGCAACCCACGTGGTAGACGGAAGCGCAACAGGAATGTCAACAGCTAAAAAGGGAAATACAGAAGCAGATCGCAAGAATGTACGTTATGTAAGATATAACTTCGAGTTAACAGAAAAGGACGCAAACAAGCCAAGAGGAGGGGAGCCCGGCGAGACCGATGTCACAGTTGCCCTGAGAGGCTGGATGTCAACAGCGATCTTACCACCGGCTAAACTCGACCAGGGCCCGGAGTATGCCCGGCGGCGTCAGGTCGCCAGCCTATCACCAACGGGGCTTCCGTTTGGCGAGGCCAGTAAAAATAAGAAGCATGGGTGGCGGCGGTTGCAGGGGCCGTTCCATCCAATATTGGCCATGATGTCAATGGCGTCGGATGCGCGGGTGGCGTCTCTCTAGCCCAGACAGAAGGCTGACAACATGACTCTCGAAGGAAGAACTAGCGGTCGGTCGAAAGTCGCACAGCATCCAGGGAGAGAGTGGAACTGAGGTAAGCTGCGCAGTGCCAGATGGCTGTCGCTCTTGGGTGAACTTGGCCCCATTATACTGCACCCGCACCGTGCATTTTGGGCCAACTAAAACTCACCCCATACTTTTTTGTTCATTTCGTCTCGCCGCATCGCCGAGACGTGAGGGGATTCTCACTCGGGGAAATATGGTAATACTCTGCGGCAAGAGGCCCAACCAAGCGCGGAGTCTAGGCTCTACTATAATCAATTTAATCGGATCCAACGCGATGAGACGCGAACGCGTACGAATCATGTTAAAAGAGAAGGGAGCATTGAATCTCAGGAAATATGGGCATGAGGTATATAAATTCCTTCAACTAGGTCTAGCAAACATGGCAGGCTAGAAAGATAAAAAAAAGACATACTCTCATCTTACCAATAAGCCATGGTCGTTTGATGTAGGAATCCGACATCGAGGGTCGGCTAGTCTGGCTTTTTTCCTGGCACAATTAAACCCACAGAGCCACGATGTTGACCGCAGAGGGCCGGTTAAAATGCATCACAAGAGAGTCAGAAGAATTGAAGGCTTGAATACACAATTAGAAAGGTATTCCCATGAAGCTCTCCGAAATTTAAAATGGGAATCTGCTCATAGAACCACCCAGACCAGTAACTCCACCCACCTACCACCTCGTCCGAACATCCCACCCAACAACCTTCCCACGCACCCAAACAAAGCACACAAGCGCAACAATATAGCACGCCCCCGCAAAAACCGCCACGCCCCAATACTTTCCTCTACCCTCGTCTATGCCAACCGCGCCCAGCAAGCTGCCAGCGATAGGTATGCTACTGAGCACCCCGAACGCAACCGCCGTGTAGCAGCTCGCGTAGTACCGGCCGTAATCGCGCGTGTCGCATAGCTGGCCGAGGCAGATGGGGGTCAGGCTTACGTTTGAGCCGCTGCAGAAGCCGAAGAGGATGATGAAGAGGGTGAAGAGCGCTGGCGGGGTGTTATTGGTGCTTGAAGAAGAGGAAGAAGAGGCTGGGATAAGAATATCCGGCAGCCAGAGGCACAGCACGGAGAGCGTGCAGAGGACCAGCGAGACGACCATTGTATTGTACCGACCGAAGACATCGGCGACGTGGCCCGCGACGAGTCGCCCGAGACACGAGGCCGCGTTGAGGACTGCGAGGAGCTGGTACGCCAGCGCTGCGGAGCCGCTTAGTGCATCATCCCCCGCGGCGAGGCCCTGGCGGTCGAGGTAGTAGCTTGGCGTGTACGTGATTGGGATAAAGTAGGCCAGGTCCGTGAAGAGGACGCCCGCCGTCGTCGCAGCCATGACGCCCGAGCCATCGAGGAAGATCTTCGGGTCCGGGAGTGTATCGCGCCACGTTGTGTGGGCGCCCTTGCGGGGTGGGACTCGTGCGCGGCAGAAGAGCACGCTGATTGTACATAGCACGAGGAGAATGAAACCTATGATCCGGAGGGACCAGCCCCAGCCGACTTTCGGGAGGAGGGCCTGGATCATGAGCGGGAAGAGGACGCCGCCGAAGCCGGCGCCGATGAATGCGATTCCGCTCGCGAGGCCGCGGCGTGCCATGAACCAGTGGGCGACGCATGACATTGCGGGCGTAATTAGGAGGGAGGAGCCGATGGCTGTTAGGAGGGAGAAGGAGAGGAGGATCTGGTAGTACTCTACACATTATCTGTTAGGGGCGAAGTAAGTTGGATATGTCGGGGGCTGGACGGGGTGTACCTGTACACCAACTCAGCGCGAAGATCCCACCAAGCGTGCAGATTGACCCTGCAAGCATCAGGGCTCGAGGACCCATCGCGTCAAAGGTCGGCCCAATTTGCACACCGCATAGCCAGGTGACAAAGCCGTAGATGGAGAAGATCCAGCCGATTGTTGAGGGCGGGGTTTCTGGGAGCAGCACTTTTGATATCACGGCTTCGAAGACGCCGGAGGTATTGTAAATGCCTAGCGAGGCAGTTAGACCGCACCACGAGCCAAAGACAACAAGCCAGGCATCCTGGCCTCCTTCTGGGTAGGTGGTCTCCGACTCGCTCTTGAGAGACTCGGTGTCGGTTGGGGTTGAGGCTCCGGGGGGTTCAGGAGAGGGTAGTTTTTCTTCTGGTGTGGAGTCGTCCATGAGGGTTGAGCTTGTATGCGATGGTAATGGCATGGCTTCAGTATTGCTTCTATCAAAGAAATTTTTACCGATGAATGTTATCCCATCGTCCCTGTGTTCATCGTTGCTTTACATATTCTGCGCTCTCCTGCTCTGGAGGGCAAATGCAGGGCAGTGGAGACTGAACTATAATTGACCAATCAGAATCTATATTGGCATGTTTGGCAGTTTTCCAACATTGCGTTGGGATATACGGAGTATGATGTCGTCGCCTGGGCATCGCCGCCTGTAATTCGATCCCTACGAGCTGCACATGTACCTGCCCCGCCGTTTGATTCTGATTTATCTCTCTCAACGCATAGTACTAGGCACCGAAAGCTCGCCAATCCATACTTATAGTACGTGGCGTTAGACCACCCCGCGCTTATTCAGCACTGGTCTTGCATCATCTCCAAATCACCTCTTCGTCTCCTCACAAAGCACTCTACATCTCCTTAATGCATCAATATGCATACTCAATCAAAGCAAAACCCATGACAAGCCGCGGAGCGTTAACAAAAATGCCCAACACAAGCCTCGACCCGCGCTACAAACTCCTCCAAACACGCACACAGCCTCAAGCAAAGCATGCATTCATCTACGGAGTCGTCTCAACAAAAGTCTACTGTCGCCCAACATGCACAGCGCGTCTGGCCCGGCGCGCAAACGTCGTCTTCTTCGATACATCGGCGCAAGCGCGCCGTGAAGGGTTTCGCCCGTGTAAACGGTGTCGACCCGATGAGGGCGCGTTCCGAGGGGTAAAGGAGGATGTTGTCGGAAGGGCGATTGCGCTTTTGGCGGGGAAGCGGGGGGATAGTGCTGGAGTTGGAAAGAGCGCGAAGGGTGTGGGCGAGTTGGCGAAGGAGGTCGGTGTTTCGTCTAGTTATCTCTCCAGGGTCTTCAAGCAGGTGATGGGGGTGACTGTTGGGGAGTATGTATATGAGTTTGAGAGGTCTGGGGTTGGGTCGCTCGGGGCAGAACAGGAGACTGAGGTATCTGGTGATATATTTGATATGGATAGCTCGGGACAGGTGCTGGACTTTGATCTTGACGACTGGTTTTGGACGGAGGATTATTTGCACGATGTGGGATCAGGGGAACTGCGTCAAGCAAGCGTGCGTGTGAATGAACCAAAAGAGACCACGAGTAGTGGTAGCTTATTTGGGACAGATGGTTTAAACTTGTCGCGCGTTTATTGATAGAAGGAAGGCGTATACTAAGCCATGCCGTGTGCCTTCAAAACGAAGTCTCGAAGTCCATACAACAGGGCTTGCGGAGCCCAAATAACTTAATAGACAGTTATCATTGCTTGGAAGTCTACAAAAATATTGCCATGCTACACTAAAGAGGGCGAGGGCAGAAAGCTGCAATAACTGCTCGCCTGTAGTATCCGATGGCTGCGCGGAAATTCCGCGGAGATTTTGTGACCAGGTAGTACCATTCCCCTATGATGGAGCAAATATGGTATAGTTACTAGAGGCTTATGCTAGTCTCCGCGGACTTCCATGGAGCAAGCGGACATCAGATCTATTCATGGTTGGGGCTATATTATTGAAATAAGCCTTGGGAGAAGCTATTCACTGACCGTTCTACTCCCTATTTCCTACATATTGTCCTCGAGTCTCCACGCTTTGAACATCAAGGGCAAGTCAATTATAGCAGCACAATGACTGAGCCAGCGACAGAGGTTTTTCCCTCGCAGGCATCGACACATACCGACGTTGAGCGTGAGTCTGCCGATCTGACGCCCCCCACCGACCCCGAGAAGCCAAAGGACCCAAACATTGTCGATTTCGAAGGCCCAGACGACCCTACCAATCCATTGAACTGGTCCCCTAGAAAGAAATTCATCAATATAACTATCATCTCTCTGATGACACTCCTCTCGTACGCGCTCCCACACCCCTAACTATACACAGGCGCAAGAGCCAAACCCCTAACTTTCTCCAACAGCCCAACAACCTCAACAATTTCCTCACCTATTACTCCCGCAATAATGTCCCACTTCGACAGTACCAATAGCACACTCGGCGCCTTCGTAACAACTGTCTTCCTCCTCGGCTACACCTTCGGCCCCTGCGCCCTGGCCCCGCTCTCCGAACTCTACGGCCGCGCCCCGCTATACAAAACCTGCATTGTGCTCTTCCTCGTCTTCAACATCGCCTGCGCCGTGGCGCCCAGCATGGACTCGCTCATTGCCTTCCGCTTTCTCGCCGGGATCATGGGCTCGTGCCCCGTGACGCTGGGGCCCGGGTCCGTCTCTGACATGGTGTCCGCCGAGAAGCGCGCCGGCGCGATGTCCGCGTATGTGATTGGGATTATTCTGGGACCCTCGGTGGGACCGATTGCGGCGGGGTATCTTGCCCCCGCAGCTGGGTGGCGCTGGGTGTTTTGGCTTGTGGTGATTGCGATCGGGGTCGTTGCGGTGCCTGTGATGTTTCTGGCCGAGAGTTATCCGTATGTCATCCTGCAGCAGAAGACAGAAAGGCTCAGGAAGGACACGGGGAATCAGAAGCTGAAGTCTGCGCTGGATACGGGTAAGACACCCCGCGAGCTGTTTGCGTTTTCGATATGGAGGCCGCTCAAGATGTTGCTCTCGCCGATCATCTTCCTCCTTTCGCTATACTGTGCGCTGGTTTATAGCTATCTCTATTTGTGTTTCACGACTTTCCCTGCGCTTCTCTCCGACGAATACGGGTTTGGCAGTGGTCCTTCTGGCCTCGCGACGCTGGGACTGGGAGTCGGGTCTGTGCTGGGTCTATTTATCTGCGGGGCGTCGGATAAGATCTCGAAATACCTGGCGGAGAAGCATGGCGGGGAGACGAAGCCCGAGTATCGCCTTCCAATTCTCATCGTGGGCGCGTTTCTCACGCCCATCGGGCTCTTCTGGTACGGGTGGACGGCATACTACCAGACTCACTGGATTCTCCCTATCTTGGGGACGGGGTTTATCGGTGCAGGGATGGTTATTGCATTCGTGAGTCTTCATATTTGGCACAAATGAGACGCCCGCATACTGACTTGGATTTAAGATGGCCACGACAATGTACCTCGTCGACGCGTTCACTTTGTACTCGGCCTCGGCAACCGCAGCAAACACGATCTTGAGATGCTTGTTCGCGGCATTGCTCCCGCTCGCTGGACCGGCTATGTTCGCCAAGCTGGATTATGGGTGGGGGAATTCGCTCCTGGGATTTCTGGCAGTTGCTTTTATCCCGGTGCCGTTCGTGTTCTATCAGTATGGGGAACGGATTCGGGAGTCGAGCGTCAAGATTGAGTTTTGAGGATATGGCGATGGCGATGGATGGTTGCATGGGAAATCTGATACAGCGTCTTTACCCTGTGAGATCAGCCGGTGTATGTGATGCAGAGGAGGCAACCTTTCACTTGGACGCTGGGAATACTGGAAGGATTTGTATAATAGAATAGAACCGAGAAAGCCCAACTCAACTATAACATGCATGCTTCTCGGTAAGCGAAAACAACGCAACGCCTCTTGGCTAGTGACGAGATACGTATAAAAATGCCTTATAGAGCAATATACGCGTTGTCAAAAAGAAAGCCAATGCGAGTAGAACCGCCAAATTACTCAGGAACACCCTGAAATGGCTCCAACGACCGCGAACGGGCGAAACTGCTCGAGTGATACATTCAGGGCTTTGTCTGCCTGCCCCTCGTCCTAGTCATTAGTTGCCGGAAAAGACGATGATATTCGCGATCGAGGTCATGAGGGACTTGCTCTAGAGTCTTCTTAATCTCATCCACGGTATAGCACCGTCGTAACTGGCTTAGGATGAGGGTTGTCCAAAGGAACATGGCCTGCGACTTTTCCTGAAGGCTTGTCTGGACAAGCTGCTTGATATCTGGCGACTGTATTGTGAGGACATTGTCCAGCTCCATGGCTATGAACTTGTTAATATCGCTGCGTGTACAACCCTCTGTCACCTCGAGTTTGAGGGTCGCGTTTTTCAGAAGCGTGGGGATGGATGGCTCTCAACAAGGCCCAGTACAGTCCTGAGACACCCCTGGCCGCGAATATTCTAGTCATCGAGGGACTCATCAATTCCATCCACAAGGCAGTAGAAATTAGCCGTGCTGGCGGCCAGAGCCTGATCGATCGCCGCGAGGATGCTGGTCCCATCGGTAGTGGAATCAGATATCAGAGGGCTTGTTATAACTCGAACTTGACCATCGGGCAGAGGCCTCAGCAGCTGCCACAGGAGCGACCGTAGGAAATCCAGGAATCGGCGCTAAGTTTCACTCCCAGCCCAGAAGGCAAAGTGGGATACGAGTTCGCCGCGACTGCTGAGCTGCTCCGCGATAGATTTAACCAATACTGACTTGCCACATCCCTTTGGCCCATAGAGGCAAAATATTCGGCCCCAAGAATGAGTCGACGACGAGGCTGGCTTATCTATCCAGGGTATAAATGCTGGATGCGACCAGATCCACTCGCACGTCTCATCAAGCCACTGGGGGATGAAGTGGTCGCCCGATGGGCGCAAAAAATGCCGCAGAGTCAGTCGCAAGTCAGAAGAAGAGATTTCAAGATGCTCTGGAGCCTGATCAACACTGTTTTGGCTTCGGGTGGTGCAGCCTTACCTTCAGCCAGCCTCTCATGATGGGCGATGATCAGGGTGAGGGACGTCTTCACCTGACTCACGCGATTCAGTGACTTGTTCAACGATTTATCAAGTCTAGATGACAATGGGAGTGCCCTCCTCAGCAACCTTGAGGGCTCTTTTGCAAATTTGATCTGCAGAGTCGATTGAAGCGACGAAAATTCGGACCGTAGCTGCGTCAAAACTAGATTCAAGCCCTGTAGTTGGGGTTTATCGATCGGATTCGTCTTCCATCTCTGTTGGACATCCTTTAGGATCTCTTCGATGTCCCGAAGCTGTATCAAGAGGGCTTCCGCGGCCTTTGTGCCATGTTTTCTAGTAGCTAATGCTCGAAGCGTAGTCGTCAACCCTTGAACAATGTGGATCAGGGCCGGAATGCCGGCCACGACACCGACGATATCCATCGCTTGTGGTTTTACATGTCAATAAATGGCCTCGGCTGGCCGGGGGATGTGCGGGGTTAAAAGAGCTGCTCAGCCTCGTTGACTTCCTAACTTGGCAATCCACTGCAGGATCCTTGCATCCCAGTCTGCTCCAGGCCATGCCAAACGACTGTATCTGCCCTCTGCTTGGAATTCACTGCTCCCACGCTTGATTGGCTTTCTTGCCGCCCAATATAAATGATGCGGTTTCTCTGCAGATGGGTAGTCCACGCCAGCCTTTCACGCACCCTAGAGTGCACGCCGGACCATGCGATGCCAAACCCTTCCTTTTGCCGCTTCCCGCCCTAGACCTTGGTGAATTTCTCCATGGGATCCATGTGGGGAAGGCGTGACATGTTGGGCACATAGGAGGGCTAACCGCCACCGGTACCCGATGAACGACATCGCTTACACTCAATAACGAAACGACTGCAAATCACAGACGTACCACGATTGTGATTATGCTTAAATTGTGTCGGCAGAGCTCTTCTCAGTCGATCGGCAGTCACACTGATGTAGATGGGGAACATACGACACACGCCATGCAGGGACGAGCGGATCAAACTAGGAAGCCCCTCTAGCGCCGCGGCTTGGGTCAGAGAGGTGCCTCACTATCATTTAGCGAATGTTGCGTAGATACCTGGTATTCATCTTCAATTCTAAATTCTCGAAATTCACATGTTGCTAGATGTTCACATGGACTGGTGGCAAGAAAGGACGGCTTCTGACGGGCAATTCCAGCAGCAGAAGCAGTATACAGCAGGACGATGAAGCCCCTCTTCAGCGTTCTCAAATACGCCTTTCTTCCAAGTTTCTAACTGTCTCAATCCTTAAAAATTGTCACTACGCAGTCATGACAGGCTCCAACTCCAGCCTCACACCGATAGGGACGAACAACAGCTTCAGGCTGGGCACGACGGCGTGACCGGCGGCCTCACGCAAAGACCCTCCACACAGATATTATTATAGCAACAGTTCTCGTCCGCAAGACAAGGACCCGAATCTTCCGAGCAGCTGGGCCAGTCGTCATCCGTCGGACGGCATCGTGTCGCGGCGCAGTATCCGGAGCAGCAGCCGGGACCGGAACCGAATGTGCATTCGCCTGGACTTGTTAGATGACGTCGGGAAGACCAAGGAGGGGAATGTGAGTCGTGGTTAAAGAAAGGTTTGAAGTGGAGGGTCTGCGTACCGTAGATGCCGATACAGGTTGGGGAAGGGACACAGGTAGTCACCACGGTTGAGACCGGTGTGGTAAAGGTCTTGGTTGTACAAAACTCAGTCCCGATGCAGCCGTCGTATTCGCCGCAGCCCACTGCTGCTGTGGGGGTTATGTCTGTAAAGTGAAATGTGAGCATAAACAGACGTCGTATTGGACTTGGGAAAGGAAAACATACAGCCCAAGAGAGGAAGAAGAGCACCAACAAGAATTGAAAAATGCATTCTTTTGAGATCTAGCACACTATCAGGCACTTTGTCAGAGCGGGGATTGATATCCCCCAGACTCGACACAAAGCAACGAAACCCAGGATATATACCCCAGACCGAGAAAAAGATGATGTACAATGTCTCACCTCCCTCGCCCCGATTGGTGGACCCGTTGCAGATGATTATCGGAATACGAAGAGCACCATCATCTTGGCATACGATAAGACAGGGGCGTTAGCCAAGTCGAGAAGACTGTTGAGGTCTCAAATTTAGGTGCGCAGAATGTGAAACAGAGGACTGAGATATAGTCTTTGGTTGGGTTGACGTCTTTGTTGGCAAGGCGGGCTGTCTCAAACTTAGGGCTAGGATTGGATCAACCCAGGTGGTTCATGATGCTCTCGGAAGTTAAACCTTCCTGACGATAGGTGTCTTCGTATCAGGTGAGAAGTCCATGACCTATGACGTTGTGCCTCTGCCGTTTCTGGTCGAGATCGTGTTGGACAGTGGCGGATCCGCGCTCCGACTCGATATTTTGGGAGCCCACTCTGAAGCCCGATATAGTTGAGCAAAAGTTAGCAACACGAACCCCGGAACTCATATACTTGTTATCATTTGGAGTACACTCAATAATGTGAAACTCGAGGGCAAGGTGTCACCTCCTCATCTGGATCACATTGTCGCTTATCGAATACGAGCTTGTGGACCAAAAACCACCCCGCATCATCAGACTCCGCCACATCTTGACATGACAACACATCACTTGGACTCGTGACTCGTCGAAGAATGGAGCCCACAGTCAGGTACCAGACACTTGAGGGCCTTGGAACAGAAGATGTTTGCACCGAGAAAAGTTAGAAAATTTGTATCCTGAAACTAACTACAGTAGATTGCGGAGTTGACGCGGGCAACCGAAAATATTCGGAACGTTTCAGTTCTCTCGATAGGTGTCTCTCCACCCCCGAATCATTTGGTTGGATTTTCTCTGAACGTCTTCCAGTACAGAACAGAAAATATCCTCTTGCGGGCCTTCTTGCTCAGGGCACCTGTGACCGTAGTCGCGATGCTACCGGCTTCAGCGATGGCGCGCGCGGCACGTTAGCAAAGGAAGTCGTTCAATCGTTCTTGGTTGAAATTGAGAGCAAGGAGAACGAAAATCCGATAACGCAGAGGTATCTCCTGAACCTAGTTGGGGATTCCGACTGTCCAGCAGTCCCTCAGGCAGCTGCACTGAGCCTTCGGATCACAGACGGCGCGATAGTCGCCCTTGACGCAGGGTGGGGGATCAGGCATGTCATGATCCTGATTTGACTATGAACTCCTCACTAATTTAAACGACAGCGCTCAAGCAGAAGGATGTCTCTGCACAGCGCTATCAGAGCGAAACAAAATCACGATTTTCCTCGATATCGAGTCGCTTCTTGCGCAACGCCAGAGCAAGGAGGGTATGTACCAGATATTGACAGAAGAAGTTCGCGCAATAAATGCGATTATTGAGAGATTTGGATCTTGCTTCGGTCAGAAGCGTATAGACCCTGTCGCGGGAAACATTGCCTTTGGCTCGCTCACTCATGGCTGGGCGTTTACTCTGCCCCAGTTTGCGTCGCGATATGGGGAGAAGCTGGGGCTTACGTCTGAAATTTTGGCTCATCATCTTTGGGTAACTCAAAACTTCCTTGTTGTTGACTACTATCAGTGTGGCTAAGGCTCACCTAGGGTGACAACTTCTTCGGCGCAGAGACCCGTGTATCGCGCGAGGAACCACGGCACCAAGGAAGGACGCTAGAGCGTTCGTTCACCCACTTCATCCTCGATCCAATATTCAAGATCTACGAGATTGCAGGTTCTTCTACAGAAAAATTACAGGATATCCTAACGCTCTTCGGTATCGAGTTAGATGCACCAGAACGAGGCCTCACCGGCGACACCCTCCTCCAAGCCGCGATGCAGCAGCTCCTCCCTGCATCCAGCACAATCCTCCAACTCGCATGCACGCACCTCCCATCCCCAGTGACTGCCCAGCAATACCGCGCCGAATGGCTCTACCAAGGCCCCCTCGACGATGAAGCCGGTGGCGGAATCCGCACCTGTGACGCCAATAGGCCCCTTGTCCTCTTCATAACGCGCGCACTGCCCACATCAGATACAGACACTCAGGATTTTCATCTCATAGGCCGCGTTTTCTCCGGCACTGCTAGGCAAAATCAGCAAGTGTGGACAGACAAAGGCGCTCGGAGTCTTCGCAACGGGAACAATATAACAAGCACGAATATTATCTCCGGCAGGACGGTGGTGCCTGTTGGACATATATGCGCTGGGAATATCATTGCGGTCCAAGGCAAAGACCTCCCGAGTCCGGGCGGGAACGAGACCTGGGAAGGATTCACTATAACCATGTCCAATACTGTGAGAAAATGCAGGCGGCTAGGGTTCAATAATATGGCAGCCATCTTTGTGAATATTAGGCCGGAGGACTCTAAGGATGCGCCAAAGGTTGGGCTTGCTACAAAGGCACTCGCTCGGTCTGACCCGTTTCTTCTTACATTCGCCGACGAGGCAGAGGGGTTCAACATCCAAGGGTTCGATGAGATGCAGGTGCAGCGTGGCGTTGAACAGCTTCAAAAATTCCTCAATGAAACACCAATTCGGATCTCAGAACCACTCTTCCGATACAGAGAGGGAATCAAGACGCCCTCCGAGGAGACTTGTCTGACAAAATCCCCCAACAAGCGCTTCCGTCTATACTCGAAAGCAACCCCGCTACCGGAGAATCTAACGAGAGAGATCGAATCAAGTCAATTAGACACAGGGTACAAATCAGACCAACAAGCCGCATACCTCGCCCAATACCATAGCCCCGACTGGACCACCGAGAACGCTTGCAAAATCTGGTCCTTCGCTCCGCACGGCAGCGGCCCCAATATGCTTGTCGACTCCACCGTCGCCGTGCAATATGTCACCGAGTTTCGGGACAGTCTTGTCTCGGGTTTCCAGTGGGCAGTTCGGGAGGGCCCCCTGTGCGAGGAACCGCTTCGTGGCGTGCGCGTTGATATCGTCGATGTCACGGCGATGTGCGATGCGCGGTTCCGGGGCGGCGGGCAGCTGATTCCCACGATGCGGAGGGCCGTCTATGGGACTGTGCTTCGCGGAAGCCCGTTTCTGTTCGAGGCGGTTTATCTTGTGGAGGTCTATGTTGCGAGAGAGTATGTGGATCGTGTGAAGGATACCATTGCAGAGCGGAAGGGGGTGGTGATCAAGGAGGAGTCGACTCCAGTGGGATTGACTGTCGTACAGGCTTACGTGCCAGCCGAGCAGACTCTTGGGTTAACAAAGATGATTAATTATGTGACTGGTCACTCTGCTTATTCTAGAATATGGTTCGACCATTGGGAGGGACTACAAGGCGACCTGGAGGCCACGGTGCGATCAATACGAGAACGCAAGAAGTTATCAGCCACAGGACTGTCTTGGGAAAATGTGAGTTGGCTATCTAGCCCTGAACACCTGCCTTTTACTGATTGTTCACGCCAGTTCTACGATTCGCGTTGATCAATTTATGAGTTTTCCGCGAGTAGTAGATAGGTTGTCTGTGATCAATAATACCACACATCTTCTCCATCCTGTAGCTCACAAAAGACAACCTGACGAAGAACAAGATCGATTTACTCCGATAATGGCGCCTGTCTTGATCCGGACAGTATCCGTTTCGTTTGGACCCTGCATGCGCTGCGCCAGGTGGCGTCAGGGACCACTGATCTTCAAGACCGGATCCACCCGCCATTTCCCGATTTGGAGAAATTTCGCGAAAGCTCTCAATTTAGAGTGCGACTTGCTTTCGGCCCGATGGCGCTTGCGAGACTTTTGACAGTTGCGAGTGCTCAGCAATTCTAACCTGTGCTTGGCTGCTGTCCGTACAAATCACTGATCCTCTGTGAAGGAGTCCGTCCGCTTAGATTTGTCAGTACGAGAGACGGATCCACGAGGATATACAAGATAATATAATGCCATGGGGTGGAGACCACTCAAGCTGAAGGGACTCGGCTCATACTGATGTTTGTCCTTAGGCTAAAGAATAAAGGAAGAAAATGTCAGATGCCTACATTTGCCCACAAGGTGCAGATTTATCGATCCAGCCTGTGTGGTAGTGTCTAATATTTGATACATTTACGGGTAGTACTACTTCGACTAGACTAGGCAGTTCCATTATACTAGATTCCAATACCTCCTTTGAGTTGATGGCTGCCTGGTGTGGCTTGCCGTCGCTTCCTACTCCAGCCGATGGATTCCAAATGTAGCTAACATTGCGAGGAGCTACTCCAGAATTAGGGCTTAGGTAGCTACTTGAACTATAAATCTCTCCCCCAAAGCGAAACGCTCATCGAATAAGTCGGCAGAACCTCACAAGGCACCAGCCCACGTCCCCGGCCGACAACGCTCGTACCTCGTCCCACGTAGCTTATATTAACTCCCCCTCCTTATTTTCAGCCGTTGATTGCTTTTGAATGCTTGTGCGTTCTCGGCACGCACCAATTAGAGCCTCAACAAAGGCACAGATTATTCTGTCGCCTACGCGAAGGATTCGAACCTCGTACGAGGCTGAGGTACGGACGCGGACACGGACTCGGTGTTGTACGGACCGTGTGCGGGGGAGGAGCCAGGCGCCAGCGATAGCTACAAATCAGAGAGAAATCCGACAACCGAGAAGGATAGAAGCACGCATCATCTCATGAACTATGGCTACTGACAAATCGATTCCATGAGGTTGACACCTCTCCATGTGGCTGTGGTCGGGGAATTCAATGTTGCGGGCGTCGGGATCCCTCCGCAGTGCTCGCTAATGCGGCGCTGCTGTTGGCTGGTTGGGATTTAGACTCGCGATGATTTGCGGTTTCGCTTCGCGTGGTCGCTTCCTGTGAATCTGATGTAACTTTTTGGGGTTGCGATGATCACCATGAAGGAAATGAGTGGGTTAGAGTCTATAAGTAGCCAGATAATCACATATTAGCATTGTTGTTAAAGTGAACAGCACATTTCCCTTAGTGACAATCCAACTTCTGTAAACTGACTACCTGCATCAACCTTGAACTTCCTCTTTGTTACTCTTCTTGAACAACACAATACATACCAGAATGGGCTCTATCCCCGCCGAAACTATACCACCAAAAGCGCCCTACAAGAACTGGCCCAACGATGCTGCGGTATGTCCCTCCCACTTTCTTCCTTCCAGGGTTCCTTCCACTACTTGCCACCACTAAGACTGAACCAACCCCAGTTCGACTCCCCCACCACCTCCCCAACCCCAACGGACCTACGCATAATCGGCACATTCCCGCGCTGCGTATCCGGAACCCTCTACCGCACAGGGCCCGCCCACTACAAAGTGCAGACCCCGAACGGGACATACGCGCGCCACCACTGGTTCGACGGTTTCACGCAGATCCACCGCTTCGAAATCTCGCACGTCGCCGACAGCACTAGCGTCGGCGATAGCACAAACCCAGGTCCGCAAACGCGCGTGACATACACCTCCCGCAGCCAATGCGACGAGCTCCTCGAAGAAGCGCGCCGCGGGCGCAACCTCGACACGTACGTGACCTTCGGACAGAAGCGCGACCCGTGCATGAGCTACTTCGAGAAGGTGAAGTGCCTGTTCAAGCCCGCGGATCCGGGGCATGATCACCCGAAGATGCAGACTGTCGGCGTGACAGTGAGACCCGGGATACCGGGGCATGGCGAGGATGTGGTCGTCGCCCTCACGGATAATGATCTAGCGCAGCATTTGGATCGCGAGACGCTTGAGCCGGTTGGGGTTACGAGGCAGAGTGGGTTGCATCCGGATTTGAAGGTATGTTACGTTTTTTTTTTTTTTTTTTCGAGACATACACAGCGGACGCAATGCTAACTGACATCTATCTGTAGGGCCCTCTTTCCTCCGCACACGCGGCCTACGACCCCGAAACCGGTGACCTGTACAACTTCAACCTGGACTTCGGTCGCAACGCGACCTACCGAATCTTCAGCACGTCCGCAACCACAGGCAAAACCTCCATCCTAGCAACAATCACTGGCACTGGTATAAAGCCCGCATACATCCACTCGTTCTTCCTCTCTGGCGACTTCATCGTCCTCTGTGTGTGGCCGCTGTACTTCCAGGGCCACGGGGCGGCGATCCTCTGGGAGCGGAATATCATCGACGCGGTGAAGTTTAGTCGCGATGCGAAGTGTCAGTGGTTTGTTGTTGATCGGAGGGCGAATGGGAGGGGTCTTGTGGCGAGCTTTGAGAGTGAGAGTTTTTTCGCGTTTCATTCAGTGAATGCGTTCCAGGAGGAGAGTTCAGACACAGCAGAAGGCCAGGCGGTGGATGTCTTCTGCGACGTGGTCAAGTACGAGGATGACCATGTCATGCGGAATCTGTATTATGAGAATGTGCTCTCGACCGGGTCCGGTGCTGCACCGCACGAGGGTGCGAGACCGACTATTGTCCGCTACAAGCTCGGCGGGATCCCCAAGACTGGACCGAAGAAGAAGGGCGTCTCGCGAGCCGAGGTCGTCAGGACAATCGAGCAGGCCGTCGAGCTACCAACGATCAACCCTAGATTTGCGACGAAGCGACAGCGATACGTGTACGGGATTGTTGACCGCGGATACTCGTCGTTTGTGGACGGACTGGGGAAGACGGATCTCGAGACGGGGGAGATCAAGTACTGGGGCATGGAGCCGAAGCCGCATACGCCCGGGGAAGCGGTGTTTGTGCCTGATGCTGATGCGGAGGAGGAGAGTGAGGATGCGGGCTATCTGCTGAGTGTCGTTTTGGATGGAGAGAAGGGGACAAGTTATCTGGTTTGTTTGGATGCGCGGACTATGACCGAGGTTGCCAGGGCCGAGTGCGACCATGCCATTTCGTTTGGGCTGCACGGGGTGCATCTGAGGGAGAAATTGTGAGTGAGGTCGGTGGTTGAGAAGGGCGTCAAGGAAAAGATCCTATTAACCGTATACTCCGTAGTCCGTTCATAATTCTCCATAGTTTAGCGGTCAATGCAGCGTTTTGACAGTAAGTCCGAAATAATCCCGGCCTTCCACGCGGGCCAAGCTCATTCTGAAACCGACTTTGAAGTTGTCCGAACGCGTTCTCCCGGTCGAGTCGCAGATTGAAACGGCGCCGGCGGGTGTGATTGGCCGAAATGGGCCGAGGGAGTATATCTCAAACAACAAATCAACCAACTTGACACACATCCTCATCACCCATTCGATCTGTTCGAAACATGCCCCGAGGAGGAGTCGGAGTGCCGGGAATATAAGTGAAGTCGTTCTTCCGTTCTATCACGCCCTTTAGGTCTCTCTCAGCAATTGCATTGCAAGCTTCATTGACTGGAGCATCCTCTCTTTCTTGCGCTGGTCGCTTCCATTCTTTACCTTCATTCCACCTTCACTTTCTATCTACCTAGACAACAAAACACTCGTTATCGTCAAAATGTCCCGAACCTATCTCACCCTCGCCTCCCTCCTGGCCACGGTGGCCGCCCACGGGCACGTCACCAACATCGTCGTCAACGGCGTCTACTACGCTGGCTGGGACATCAACAGCTACCCCTACATGGCTACACCCCCCGTAGTCGCCGCCTGGGGCACCCCGAACACCGGCGGCGGCCCGATGGACGTGTCGAGCGGCTACACAAACCCGGACCTGATCTGCTCGCTCAATGCGACCAACGCGCAGGGCCACGTCACGGTCGCGGCGGGCGACAAGATCAACCTGCAGTGGACGGAATGGCCGGACACCCACCACGGACCCGTGATTGATTACCTGGCCAGCTGCAACGGCGCGTGTGAAACGGTCGACAAGACGGCGCTCGAGTTCTTCAAGATCGACGGCGTCGGACTCATCGATGACACGACTGTCCCGGGCACCTGGGGCGACGATGAGCTCATCGACAATAACAACAGCTGGATGGTGCAGATTCCCGAGTCAATTGCCCCCGGAAACTACGTGCTGCGCCATGAGATTATAGCACTGCACAGCGCCGGCACGGAGGGCGGTGCGCAGAACTACCCCCAGTGCTTCAACCTCGTTATCACGGGCAGTGGCACCGACCAGCCGGCTGGCACTCTGGGTACCGAGCTGTATACCCTCGATGAGGCGGGCATCCTCGTCAACATCTACCAGAGTCTGAGCACGTACGAGGTCCCGGGTCCGACCCTGTACAGCGGCGCCTCGTCGATTGTTCAGGCTACGTCTGCTATCACTGCCACTGGGACTGCGGAAACTGGCTCCGGGGCTGCTTCGGCTACTGCGACTGGAACTGCAAGTGCCACTGGCTCCTCTACAGTGACTGCGACTGCCACTACTACTACTGCTGCTGCCGCTACCACTACAGCAGCGAGTACCACAACCGCTGTCGCTTCGACCGCCTCAATCTCCAGCGAGCGCTCCTCCGCCACAACCGTCTCGGAACCCTTGACCGTAAGCAGCGCCAGCACCACCCAGACAACAGTCGCAACAACCACAACCGCGCTCCCCGAGACCCTGAGCACGGTTACATCCCCTGCCACCACCACTACCTCGGCTCCCGCTACAGGCACTGCCCCGACCACATCGGCCGCTCCTTCCACTGGTGGCAGCAGTGGAACCCAGTCCATCTACCAGCAGTGCGGTGGGATCAACTACAAAGGGGCAACTGCTTGTGCGTCGGGCTCGACCTGCCACAAGTATAACCCGTACTACTCGCAGTGCATTTCTGCGTAGATAACCCACGCTCAGTAGAAGGGGGAGGTTGAAAAGCACGGGTGTAGATGTGTATAGTATCTTAGTTAAGAGTATAGGATTGGCAATGCGATTTACTATACTCTTATATCAAAAGTATTTGTGTGCTCATACTTCAAGTTCGAGGTCATTTATCGTAACTGGACATCCCAAGTACCTACATCCACTCACTAAGCCTACGCTACCAACCACCTACATCGCAGATGACAATCTCACCCCCAGCCCGAACCCCTCGAACAATATCTAACCTAGTAAGTCGCCTCACCTAAATTGCTCGCAAAAGTCGCATCCTTGAACGGCACGGTCGCATCCCCAAAGTCCGTATCCTCAAGGGCAGTGCGCGCCGCGTCAGTCAGACTCTCCCACGCAACAAGCGGCTGCGTCCCGCCAACGGTATCCGTAAGCCCCATCTGGTGATCCAAAGGCCAGATATTGAAATACTTGATAAGCGGATGCGAGCTGCTAAGCGTGAAATCCGACGTAGAGCAGTCCCAGTTGCCGTGCGCTGACGGGCATACTGCGATCACGTTGGAGGCGCTTGTCGAGGTTGCGGAGGACAGGTACACGACCACGCCCTCCCAGTCGTGTCGGTGGCCGAGACCCGTGCTCGGGCTGTCCTTGGGCATGTACCATGAGTACATGATTGCGTTCCCGTAGGTGGCTGTCGTCCCTGTGGCCATGGTACTCCGCGCGTAGATCTGGCCTGTGCTGCTGGAGCAGTCGCCGCTGGGAGAGCCTGAGGGTTCGAGGCCGCCGCTGTACGTACTATTAGCTCTTTTTTTTTTTTTTTTTTTTTTTCTCTTTCTATTCCTTTTTCTGATGTAATATTTAAGGAAAGGAAAGGAACGAAGGAAGGAATACCTAGTGTTCCCTTCGGCATCAACAGCCGGGAACGGCACGCAGCCGCTCTCAACATACAGGTATGGCTGGTAGGCGAGGTAGAGCTCGCCCAGGGTCGAGTCTGGGACTGTTTGGGGGAACCCGACGACGGCGTCGTGGTCGATTACAGCGCGCGCCGTTAGCCGGGTTGTGCTGTCGGTACTGGACAAGGGCATGCTGGCGGCCGAGGCCGCGAGGGCGAGGAGGAGGGTGCGGGTGGACATTTTTCGCTGCGATGAGGATCAGGCGGAGCTTGGTTTGAGAAAGAGCATATGGAGGGAAGCTGTGCGTCTCTATTTATGTTGCGCCAGAGATATGAGGAGTTGGAGTCCGGGATAATTCTTCAGCAGGTGGGCCTGAGTGTCGATCACGGCAGTGGAGTAAGATGCAGACTATACGTAACGTACTACTCGATAGAACGGACTAGTGGCATGCAGACGCGGCACTCGCATCAAGGTTGCTTGTACGCGCCAAGAAAGCCGGGGCGAAACGTGCCTGATCGCCGAAAAATAAACGGACTGCGTGGACGGAATATTAGTTCTAGCGTGGTTGCATCGATTGCTACAGTTCATTTACTTTGCCGGAGACTACCCCAGTTGAGGATATTCTCCGTCGGCCGTGCCTTGCACAGACTCGGCTTTGTAGTTTAAGTCGATAGAAGAAGTAAGCTAAGGTAGACACGTCAACAAATCACCAAGCTTCTCCAAGACAACGCCCTGTGCTGCTGCATCTGCATCAGTCTTATCGTCCGCCGACCCCACCGACACGCTCACATAGCACCCATCTGTGAAATAGATGACAGAGGATTCCGTAGGCAGACGCGAATCACCACAAGTTTCGACGTCGTCGGCCGTAATCAGCGGCAGAGCAGTAAAAATGCGGGTAAGCACGAAACTAAAGTCGTCTGCGCTCGCACAGGTCTCGTCGACTTCGGGGAAATTAACGTTGAGCCAGACGTTTTCCGGGAGGTACGGTGTTCCCGACGCGATAAGACGGTCGGTGAGTCGCGCGGCTAGTTCTGCGTAAACTGTGCTGTACGCAGGGACCTCTGCGTTCCACGCTGTCGCCGAGCCCGAATATCCGGAGAATGCAATCGCAGGAATGCCCGCAGTTCCGGCGGCGTAGGTTGCGGCGCCGACGGTTCCAGACAAGAAGACCGCCAGTCCGAGGTTGCTGCCGACGTTGGGGCCGGTGACGGCCAGGTCAGGAGCGCCATCGAAGAACTGCGGCGCGACCGTGTCGATGCCGTACTTGATAGAGGTGACGGGGTACGAGTTGACCCAGTTCAGGCGGGGATCTGTTTCGTTGTGCCCGTAGGGACCGCTGTTTGCGGGGCAGGAGTCAAACTCGCATGCTTCCGTGCGATCAGTAGGAGTTTCGTCGCTAGAGCCTGTCTACCATTAGCGAACTTGTCTAGATACATTGGAGTCGACTTAGGCTATCTCATACCTGTTCCGCTTTGGTTCTCCGCCGGGGCCGACACCACGACCGAATGCCCTAAAGAACCCAATGCGCTGTAGAAAGAGCGGATGTTGACTTCGGCCCAGCCATCGTCGTTGGAGGAGACGATATCGATAGCGTGAGCCAGCGGCAGGAGCGCGAGGGCGAGAGTAGGGCGCATTGCGAGTCAGGTGGTGCGTTTTGCTGTCGAGTCAAGGGCATGAAACTGGGAAGTCAAGGGCTGCTAGTGGTGGTTTGCGGAATTTATCTGCAAGAACCTTCGAAGAACGCTCACTCCGGAATCGTGCCGTTCGGTCTAAGCGAAGCGGGCTTAAGATGACGCGGTTTAGCTAGCGACAGGGTCGGGCAACAAGGTACAGCACGCTAGAACGACGATCACCACACTAGGGCCGGAGCACTCGGTGGCCAAATACTGTGACACGTGGGGATCAGCAGGTACTGTCACAGGCCGATGCAGAGGAACAAGCGAACTATGGCACCGGTGCAGCTGCATGGAATACGGCAGAATTTCGACTAGTGTGGAAACCTTGAAGCTCTGGGCCTAAAGAAAAGATAGTAGAGGTAGCATCGGGTGTTGCCGAGGTATCTGATTGTGAAGACGCAGAGCGTCGAGACGGCTAATTAATATGCTGAGTATCCATGAATGCCCTTATCGCCAGTCAGGGGTCATTCGCCGTTCCTTCCTATGTCAGTCGCTGGTTTGCTCAACCGCGACTCGTCGCTACTCGGCGCGGGTTGGATGCGACGGCGGGGCGGCGTCCAGACCTCGTCCAGTTGCTCGAGTGCTTACTGCCGGAAGGAATGCGCGTATATAGCTTGAATAGCTAGTCTAATCTGCGACTCATATCGATTGCAGTGCCTTCGTTTGGTCAAAATTGACCGATTGCCCGCATCCATCATTGTCCCTTGGGTTCCTTGGCGTCCTTGGCTTCTTGAAGTGTTTGCAATATCAAGTCAAACTTTGCGTTGAATTCGTTTCGAACCTCAATCATCTCTCGGCGCATACTCTGTACATCCATCCGCAAGCTCTGTATGTCCACTTTCAACGTCTGGAACTCTGACATTGTCGGCCCGCTTGGGATCGTCGGTATCGGGGCGGGTGGTACCTGATGCGGGGGTACTGGGTACGGCGGATGCGGCGGGTACGGAGCCGGCGGTGGTGCGTGGACAGGTGTCGGTGGTACTGAATGCCCCTGTTCATTCTGCTTCGGCCGCTTAGCTGCATTCGCGTCGGCCGGAGGTGAATCTGATTGCCCTGGCCGCTTCAATGACTGGGTATGAGTTGGTGTCGGAAGAGCCGGCGCGCCTCCACTGATGGCATCGCTAAACGAAATCCACTTATCGGTCGCAAGTACAAGCTCCGTGAGCGGTTGTTCCTTAACCTTTCCCGCAGCGACATCCCGCTGGCGCTCCCGACGCTCAGAGACCAGCTCCTCGATAATCTGGCGACATGACTGCCACGAAAAGTTCCTCTTGATCTGCCGTTTCAGGCTTACTGCGACGCAGTACCAGAATCGCGAGGGGTTGTCGTGGAAGATGCTCTGGTACTCGAGGCAGCAATTGACGAGGATCAGGACCTCGCTCTCTTGCAGTTTCCGTCCTCGGCGTTTCGTCAGCGGCGAGCCCCGCGCTTCTGAGCCTGGTGTGAGATTTGGAGTGTGTACCGGCACATTCTCTTTGTTTTCTTGCGGCGTCGAATGAGGAGGATGTTGCGAGGCGTGGTAGGGAGAGCCGTAGGGAGAAGGATGGTAGGGCGTGTGGTACGGCGGCGCAGTGTGGTTGACTTGCGAGGGAGTCGGTTGTGGAGGCGGCGTAGGTGTCGGGGCTGTCTTGCTGAGACGATAGATGGGAGTGCGACCGGAGAGATCGGGGGGTTTGGTGAACTTGATCGGGGCCATGGTCAGGGGATCCGCAGGCGTCGCGATCTTCATGTCGGCTCTGGGGTGACAACAACCGAAACTCGCGTCCTGCTCGCGTTTCCAACAACCGCCATGTGGGCACCCGGACTAACCTTGTTCCTGCCCCGTTGTACCTGCCGAAAAGCCGAGCAGCTACCAGTCCAGAGTACCCAGGCAACCCACGAAGAAAAGGGGGTTTAATTGAGGTTGTACTGGTATTCTGTTAGTTCGAGGCAGTTTCAGCAGTTTTCCCTCGCATCGACCCAACTGTGGGTGTAGAACGGTCGAGTACCTACACAGAGTGTCTAGGGTGTTCTATATATTTTTGAACCAATCGGTGAACCACGTCCTCCCTCGACCATCAAGTTTTCGTCTTCAGGTTTAGCTTGCTTAAATATTACCACCCCCCACCCAATAATATGACATACTTGACGCACTATGTATACTTTTCTGGCATTGACTTGTGGTGGAAAGTATAAGCTTGAATATTACCTAGTCTTCCTTGACGTATATGATCAGTATACGAGCAACCCGATGGTTTTCAGCCAAAATGATAGAAACAAAAGCAGTGTATTAGCTATATGCAAAGCGCCCAAGAGCGATCTATGTATGTATATCTAAGTCTAGGGAAAAAGCCGTGTATCTAGGTTAGCAGTCTATGTGCAAGAAAACAAGGAGAAAGAAGGAAGAAAGATCTAGAGACAGATAGCAAAGAATACGGAATGAGATTGATGACTGGAGGCCATCACTCCGATCGGGCCTCCTTGGTCTTCTTGCTCCTCAGCTTCATCATCAAAAACACAAGCATGTACGACGTGATACAGAACAGCGCCGTAATACCAGTCTAGAAAGGAATCATTAGCTTCTACAACACTAGAGCGCCAGACCAAAGAGGGAAACTCACATCTCTCCACCCGTAATACTTCTCCTGCAGATTGAATGTCTTCGCGTAATCCGCCCCAGTCGAGTACTGGCAGAACGAGCACGTCCCTGTCGAGCTCGCATCAAGGAGATACCCCGGCTGCGCGGACAGGAAATCGGCCATGTACTCGCCGCAAGTTTGTCCGTCGGGCGCACTAAATGTGGTGTATTCGGAGGGGCTGCATTCCACTTTCACGTCCCAGAGAATGTTTGTCAACAACCCGCCGACAAGGTAGGTAAACGGATCCAGATAGTACAGCCAGTATCGCCAGAAGGGCTGCATGCTGGCGTAAGGAACGACGACGCCGCAGAAGGCGATCATTCCAGCGCCGATGACGATGGGGTTGGAAATTGCGGCGAAGTATTCGTTCGGCGCGTAGGCGGCTATTGCTTGGCCGATGGAGGTGTAGAGGAATTCGTAGACTGCACACGGAGTATGTCAGCTCTGAGCATGTGTGCAGGTTATTCAGGACTCACAGATCATTTGCAGGTACATGTGCCCAGAGATACTGGCTTCAACGGGGAGGCCGGCTACGAAGTACCAGCAGGCGAAGTAGAGAGTTGCACAGATGATCAGGTATGGGATCTCCGAAACGGTCTGGGCTGCAATAAATGCGAGCCAATGGTAGGTTTTTGACTATGTCTGTTAGCCTTTCTCAAAGAACACCGCATGTGAAATGCCATCCTACCTTCTTCTCACGCGTCTCGAAGATGTCCCGGTTGTGCAGGAAAAACGGCTGACTCTGATTGATACACCCGGGAGCGACAAAAATGAAGTTAACTATCCAGATTAGCTTGACTCGAAAAAGGTTGCAATTGGGATAGTGAAGGCGCACAGATAGCAAAAACCCGCAGCTGCAGATCAAACGAGCCGTTTCCCATCTTCCAAAAGGTAAATCCACTGAATAGAGCGGCAAAGATATGTAGAATGATCTTGTTCCACATATAGTCTGGGTGGCGCCAAAGCTGAACCATGAGCCTATTCAAGACATGTTTGAACTGGTACCAGCGAGAAGTGGCAAAGCTGGCTGTGTCCTCTTCACCGGGGTTTGCTTGACAGATACGGTTGAGCTCCTCTAATTCAGTAATGGCTCGCTCGCGCTCTTCGGACCGATTCCAGACATCGACCCAGTCGATCTTCTTATCACCGTTACCTTGGATCACCTCGACTATGTGCTCAGCAGGATTTGTGTCCAGCGGGCAGGGAGCGCCGTTCTTTGCGAAGTAGCCCAGCACTTTCTCGGAGTCTTGGCCGGCTGTTCGTGTTAGAATTATGGACCGGGCTAATTGGTAATGGTTTACTTACTCTCGCCAAAGTAAGCCATTTTCCCGCCCCTTGCTAGTAGAAGTAAGGAGTCGAATGCTTCGAAGAGGACTGCAGATGGTTGATGGATGGTGCACTGAGGCCGTTAGTTGGGGCATTACTCAAGGGGCAGAATGCAATCCTTAGACATACAAGAACAGCCTGGCCACCATCAACTAGCTTTCTCAGGAAACGAATGATATTGTACGCAGATTGTCCATCAAGACCAGAAGTCGGCTCGTCCAAGAAAAGAAGAGTTGGTTTCGCGACAAGCTCAACGCCTAACGTCACCCGCTTTCGCTGCTCGATGCTAAGACCGGCTCCGGGAACTAGACAAGTCAGTAAACTGTAGTACATGGAAATGAAAAATACCAACCTCCAATGAGAGCGTCGCGAATATCATACAGCTCAAGCAGATCAATAATGTGGTCAACATAAGCAATCTTCTCCTCTTCCGGTATACTGGCAGGCTGGCGAAGAAGAGCAGAGAAGACGAGCGCTTCTCTGACGGTAGCTGTTCCCTCATGGACGTCCATTTGCTCGCAATAGCCAGTCAATCGCTGGAAGCTGATGCCTTGCGGCCTGCCGTCGATAAGGATTGAGCCGATAACTTCTCCACTGTCCTTGCGTTGCGCCAGAACATCCAACAGTGTCGTCTTTCCTGCCCCCGAGCAACCCATAAGTGCGACAAGGTTACCCGGTTTCACATAGCCAAAGACCTGATCGAGAAGTTGCTTCTTCTGCCCGTGAAACGGTACATGGTAGTCGAGATGGTTCCATGTGAAGGTCGACTGCTTACCAGACTGAGCCAGCGCGGCCTCGGTGGCAGAGGCATCAGGCCGTTCCCTTTCAGCTTTCGATCCCTTCCTACCACGCTTGTACAGCAGTACAGATGAGCCGGATTGGCTATTGCGTAACTCAAATCCAACAGCCGTAAGGAATATAAAGAACGCCCAAAACCCGACTAGGACGCCAAAACTGCGCCAGATGTGACCGGCGGAGTAGCTGTATTGCTCTCTCATGTACGCCTCTCCGGAAATAATGCCATCGGAATTGCTGCCTGCGACGCTGCAGCCTCTGTATGGCGATACACTGTCGGAGTATCCGTTGCCGTAGGGGATGTAGTCTGGTGCGACACACTCTAGTTCCAGACCTTGGAACTCGTTGGCCATCAAGGCTTCGTAGGCGTAGGAGGCCGGGTTGAGGTAGAAGATCCAGCGGAACCATGGGTGCATCTTCTGGAAGGGAATGAGGTATCCTAGATTTTGTGAGCGTAAGGATTGACAAACATGTTTGTGATATTTACCTCCGTAAACAAAGCCAATGGTCGACACTAATCCAGTCAATTGACTAGCGAGCCCGAACCTTTTGCAGAGTGCTCCAATAGCTCGGAACATTTGCATGAAACAGAGCGTACTGATAATAACGATGAGCCAGAAGGTAAAGAATTTTCCTGCATCCATCTGCAAAGCTGACATGAAGTAGAGAATGAGAGAGAAGACCGATATCTGAAGTACTACCATCGGGATATCGGTAATGGCGTTGGCTATACAGAACGCCGTGGGCCGGTAAAAGCCAAATCGTTTTTGACGAGAGAGGATTGGGCGACCCATGAACGAGGCTGTAGTTTCACTCATCCCCTCGAGGAGGTAATAGAGGACAGGGAAGAACAAGACACCGGGGCGAAGGAAGATGGACGAGCTGTCGAGCTTGAGGTTATAGAACAAACTACCGCAAACCAAAGCCTGCAGGATCGAAGAAACAAGCTTGATAATGAGGGAGAGCCTGTCACCTGCCATGATTTGGAATTGTCTACTATTGTTAGCTTAGATAAATTAGGATGTGACGATGACGTACCGGATGGTGCAAGCAACAATCTGATCCCATAGTCCGGTTGTATACACACTCTGCGGTCGAGGAATATGGTGCTTCCTCTTCTCCTGAGTCACGGCAAGAGCTAAGTTCTCATCTTCTGAAACTAGCTTCTCCGGAGGAACAATGGATTCCATTGCCTCCCGGTAGATCGAGCTCTCGCGGTAACGAGCAGCAAAATCCTCTGGAGTGCTGGGGACCGTTCCATCCATTCCTGGAGCAACGATACGCTCCGTCAGGACCGTAACAGAAGTCAGGAAATCGGCAACGTTGGCTCCCTTGGGACATACAAAACCAAGTTGTTCGAAGTAAGCGCGAGCTTGGCTACGCGGTCCGTAATAAATCACCAACCCGATGGCGAGGACAAGGATCTTGTCAAATTCATCAAATATGGCGTTTCCCGCCTGGTACATGGTAGCGACCATGGTCTTGTCGTTCTCGTCAGCTTCTCGGCGGAGTAATCTCGCAAACTCGACCGCCGTCTTCGAGTCTAGACCACGTGTCGGATTATCCCAGAATTGTACAGGGCTCTGTATCATAGCTTAGTACCGGAAAAATACATCCAAAGAGCACTATTTTTCTCACCTGTCCAGCCATAAGCTCCGCCAGCGACACACGCTTCCTCTCTCCACCCGAAACGCCACGGACAAACTCATTCCCAACTAAGGTCTTCGTCGTATGCGGGATACCCAGCGAATCCAGAATCGTATCCTTCTGCTGTTGTACATGCTGCTTCTCGGTGATACCTTCCGGTCGTGACTGTGGCACCTTGTTTCGGAGCGCAAACTTCATCGTTCGGTTGACCGTCAGCGTAGGGAAATGGATATCGTCCTCCGTATTGAACATGATCTGTTGGCGGAAGCGCTTAGCAGCATTATGGTCCATGCTTCCGTACCGTGTCTCGCCGCGGACTTCGTCGAATGCTGCGCGGTCGTTGGAAAGCACGCGGAGGAATGATGTGCAGCCGGAGCCGGGGCGGCCAAGGACAAGCAGCTGGTTACGTTAGCTTGGCGAGGAGATTATTGGCAGGGTTTTGAACATACCATCTCGCCCGGCCGTACCTGGCCGGTCAAGTCTTTGAGAATAGCCTGGAGTCGAATTAGTCTCGCCCCGAGAAATGTGTTTGTCAACACCTACTCTTTTCGGCTTCTCGCCACGTCTAAACCAGCCCAGAACCTGCCTCGGGTCCGCGACGGACAATAGTGTGTCTCCCAGGGCAGCATCGGGCGCTGTGACATGTACACTAATTTCCCGCCATGTAAGCGAGAGTTTTTTTGACACCGCGGAGCGCCCTTGCTCTAGGTCAATAGTTGAGGATGATGATGGCGTATCCATGACGAGTCAATCCTAGGGCTGAGCAACGCCAAGACTGTACCTGAAGTGTAATCTGACAAAGAACTGACAGATAAACCTTACTGACGACCTCGCTATATATTGAATGTCCAAATTCTCTCTTAATCATCCAAAAAGTACGCACTGTAGACGCTCATGTCCGTAAAGCCGTAGATCCGTATATCCGCATCCGAGCCGGAAATCTGGTTCCTCAGACCCATTGAACGGCACATTATAGCCGATTATTGGCCAAACGGACCTCTGGTAGAAGCTTCTTCAGCAGCCTTATCGATGATTAACTCCGTCGGATACTCGGAGCTCTGTTTCATTTGTCATGACAGGGGGTTTTTTTTTCAGCGCTACGGAATGGCTCTGTGGTCTAGACTTAGCGATTAGATAAGTTCGTCGGGTATAGCAGTTTTGTCATAGGCTAATCTCTAACATCTACTCGGGAAAAAGGGTGTAGGTAGAGCGAATGAATTGGGTACCTTAGAACGATCAAGGTATACTTAGTATGCGCTTCAGATCGCGAAGTGAGAGCGGTTTCACCAAGTAGTCATCTATACCAGCTTCAAAGGCCTGCTCTTGTGTTTCACTGGAGGCTACGCCGGTCACTGCCATGACGGCAGAACGCTCGAGCCCGTTCTCCTCTTCGAATTCTCGGATTTTACTCGATGCAGTTATTCCGTCCATTACCGGCATAGAGATATCTAGGAACGTCAGTTGTTTAGTCAAGGTCAGGGAAAGGCGGTTGTAATGCACGTACCCATTAAAACATAATCAAATCTCCGAGTGGCCTGTTTATAGATATGCAAAGCCGATAGACCGTTGGATGCAGTTTCGAACGTACAGCCGATCTTCCGTAGAAACGTGGACAGAACCTGAGCGACTCGTTAGCGTTAATTACTGACCATGAAGCTCATCTGCATACCTTCAGGTTAACGTCGTTATCATCGACAATCAAAACGTGAAGAGACTCTCCTGACTGCCGCTCAGGTGATAAAGGTAAATACTCGGACACGCTTTGTCTTACCGCGGGTGGTGAATCTAATCCTTTGGGTTTATCAAAGGCCTTGGAGAACGAGTTGTAGCGGGATGGTTCGCCGGATATGGTACTTATAGACGGGTCAGGAATCGGGATAGGTTGCGATTCGGCAAGGCCTTGGAGTGCCTGTATTAGTTTTTGTGGTCCAAACCTGAACATCGTCAGTACGCATTGAACAGGGATGGGTTGAAAATGAACATACGGCTGAGAAATATAAATGACTTCCACCCCGTTTATAGGGACAGTTTGAGGAGCAGAGACTCCATAACCACCAAGAACAACTATGGAGCGAAACTTAGACCTGCAAGCCTCGACTGTCGCGACAGATATCCACACCGATTCCTCAATCACCGCAACTTCGCCGGATATCCTGTCAAGTGAATCGGCGAATGACAGATTCCATCCCGGTTGCCGTGAAACAACACCACTGACCGCGCTTCGAATAGCAAGTTTGCGCTTTGCGCTAGGGAATTGGCTACCCTCACTGGCGTTGATTTGGGGATACAAGCCGATCAAACAGACATTGTGCTGGGGCTTCGTGTCTAAAAGGGATTTCCGGCCACCGTCCTGGGCCAGCGAGCTCCCTTCGACAACATCAACTGGAATGTAGACGTCGACTTGCGTCCCAGATCCTGATTCGCTCTTCACCTGGATGTGGCCGCCTAGGTATTCTACAAGCTGTTGCGTAATGCTCAAGCCCAATCCAACGCCCTCGGTGAGCACACACTCCTGCGAGAATGGAGTAAATAACTTGCGGTAGAGATACTCTTGGGAAATCCCGCAACCTGTGTCCGTAATTTTTAGATGAGCGAATTTCGACGTGCGAGCATGCCGCCTTCGCTCCTCCTGATTCACGGTAACCTCAATCAGTCCAGAGCGAGTGAACTTAAGAGCGTTGCCGAGCACATTCATGATGATTCGCCTCCATGCACCAGAGACGGAGCGAATATTCAATTCTGTATTATCCTCAACGCGGACGATGACGGACAGTTCATGTGCTTGCATTTCATCATCTTCCTCTGGTGAACGGCAGCCGGAGGCCTTTGATGCCTTGTTGAGACGTTGGTGACCGGCGTATACAGAGTTAGCCACATCTTCTACCAGCGAGCCCAGATTGAATTCTGTGGTTAAGCTGTTGAGGTGGGCAGCTGTACTGATGGAGCCTTTGTGCGCATGTGTCAGATTATTAATCTTTGCGAAGTCGAGCCTGCAATCGGGTTAGTTGAGGATCCACTCCAATAAGAATGTATAGTTAGGGCTTACAAGCAGTTCATCGTATCTAGAAGCGTCTCTCCACATGTTTCGACCGTCCTGACCATATCTCTCTGGGCAGGATCAAGGTCAGTAGACTGCAGCAACTCGGAATTGGCGAGCATTCCATGGAGAGGCGATCGTAGCTCGTGGCTCATGGATGAGAGTAGATCTGATTTGGACTTTTCGATTGCGCTGCGGTCGGCTTGAGCAATCTCCGACGCCACTATGTCGCCGGATACTTTGAGGTAATATAGGTCGCCATCCTCGAAAACACGGCGAGGATCACAGCTCCAGACTATCGACGCCGCTAGCCATTTGGTCTTATCACAGTTCCATAGCGGCAGAAATATGAGCGACGATGCATCTGGAAATGCGTGGAAGAGCCCATTTGTCACTGCGTGATGGGTTGATCCGGCTGTGCTGGTTTCTCGGATTGAGGAGAATACCTGCCCCTGTGGAAACCCAAGGAACAAGTTATGTAATAGTTCTTCATCTAGTGTAACAGGTGGCTTCACATAGCCATTCGTCGTGTACCGTTCGGAAAAGGCGGCGCCTATTGAATCGCATATACTCGATGACGTGCGGCGATTTGAGTCCGTCGATCCAACATTTCCTTCAAGATCACTAAAGGTTGCGCAGGATGATCTACATACATGTCAGTTGCTGAATCTCTAAATATTCTCAGTCGCATACGCACCTTCTGGAGTTGATCCTCGAGTTGACACGAGGGGAAGGCATAAATAAAACAGCGTCAGCTTCTATGCCAGCTTGAAGTAATGAGCTTGCCCTTGCGTAGACTGACGCGATATGTGGCTGAACTGAACGGGCTTCCGGAACGGTGACCGTATTCTTCAATTCGCCAGAGGATTTCCTGGAATGTCGCCGATGGGTTTCCGACGAGTATCGACCTTCGGAGGAAGCGCCGTGCAAGGAGGTGCTGTCAGGAGTGGTTTTCGGTCTGGAGACAGGTGGCTGTCCTACCGTTCGCGATAGGCTCAGGGTGTCAAGACTCGGAACCGACGAACGTGGAGAGACACGGCCTGATGTGCTAGCACTCTTCCGAGACCCCCAATTCGTTGCTTGAACCCCATCATTTCCTCCAGCCATTTCAAGTAGCGCCCCGAGTTGCCGTCTTGATCGAGCGTCTCTCTGCCGCGCTGAATTATTGTCTAGATGTACTGCAACAGACTCAGCAACACCATAGAGAGCCGCCAGATCATGACTTTCAAAACAACGGCGAGGATTGCGGTCCAGCACTCCATATGTACCGATCAAGTTCCCAGAATAATCATGTAGCGGAATCTCTACGTAGAAGCGAGCCTGCGATCGCGCTAATAGAGGATGTTTCCGCAGAAGAGCATTTTCTAGTCTTGTGTCCCGGATGACACGGTGACTAACGTAGGTAGAGGCATCGGAATGTTCGCCCGTTTGTCTTTCCAGGCCCAATGTGGCCGCATCAATGAAGCTATCAGGCTCCTGACATTTATTATCGGCTGTAGATGACAGGGTGGTCGCCTCTGCAATAATATGCGATGTGTCTCCTGCGAAAATTGCGGTAAATGCGCGACGACAGCCAATTCTGAAAGCCCCGAGTTGTGTGAGGGCCGTCAGTATTGGATCGGTCGCATTGACGTCTCTCCGTCGTTGCGTGTAAGCGCCGGCCTTTGCGAAAGCAGGAGCCTTGATGTGGACACGGTCGTCCTTGTCATGGCCCGAATTCCAGTCGTCGAGGCTGTCATCTAGTCTGCTAGAACGGTAAACAGCAGTGTTAGCAACCCGCTGTAGTAGCCATAATTCAGGTCAAGGAAGGCCCACCTCATGAAGTCCGACGCCATCTGCAGAAGGAAAATCGCACGGGGAAAATACTGTCAGATCCAAATGGACCGTTTCCAGGCGTTATCGCATCTCAAAAATGAACAATCCTGTTTTAGACTCGTCCTCTTCCTTCCAGATTCTGAAGACTCGAATGCCACATTGACGGCACAACTCATGCCCATAAATACTCACAGGAAAGTGTTTCAAAGCCGAGCCATGGTTCCGAATCACGCAGGGTCGCTTAGAAGAGACAGTCGTGCTCTGCGGTCTAGGCCGTATCGCGTTTTAAGCTCCCGGGGTCCCAATGGATGGGGTAGCTGTATGAGTGGCTCCTCCAACCATAGATCGATCAATCATCGATTTCCGAGTCTGGTTCACCACTCAGGATCGGCGATTGCCCGCCTCTGGGGTCCTGGCCAAGCCACAGCCACCGGCCGAAAGGTGCCCCGGCAGCTCGCAGTCGGCTCCGAACGATCTGCAGGCATTTATCTGTGGCGTAAAGATCATAACTGAAGCTATGATCTTACGATCGATGTAGCTGAGGTAGTACTTCTCGCGGAATTTCCCAAACAAGTCAGTCGGGAGTAGTGGGGGAGGAATAAAAGTTTGCATTGTAGGCTGGGAGTGGATGACTTGTCGATGGCGAGCCGATGCAACCTCATCGCAGGGAGCGGTCACGTGTTGGCGTCTGAATGGGCCCCGATAAAACTCTCAAAAAGTGGAATGAGGACAAGGGATGATTGTGTCACTTGAACCGTGGCCCAACTGTAGGAAACTTGCAGCCATTGTGAAGCCCTAAACTCAAAAATAAGTCAAGGGAAATCGAAGGCGACTGCCAGCGACGGCAGCATTACATGAAGTTACAAAGAGTAATGAGAAGAGACTCTATTTGTAGATATACATCGAAAGCTACTATCTTATGAGTTCTCTGCCTTGTTGAAGAGCTAGGAATGCGGACTGCATGGTGTATTGATGTTGCCTCAATCGCCAGCTTAGAACACTCAATGTCTAGACACATCACCACATTGTAAAAAAAGAAAAAAAAAATTCCACGAGGATATAAGCGCCAGCGCAAAGAAACCACTGCAACTAGCACTTGTCCCTTTGCACAACAGCTCTCCACAGGTCAGGGTGATGCAGTGCACCAGCAAACCTCTCTTTTGAGCTATCATGACCGCAATAAGTAAAAATTACCTGTGCTCCATCGGCGATATTGTTGAACGAAGGGAGGGAGCGGGGCTTCGTATCCTGCGCAGCTTGTCAGAGAGAATATTCTTACTAACAGGAAAGATGTGTACTCACGTCATTGCACCAGTAAATTGCAGCGTTGTAGGAGCAGCTCACTCGACCACATTCGTTGGGTCCGGCACTGAGTCTGGGCGAGCCCTTGACCTTGCGCAAATACTTGATGCCTTCCCAGGAAGTTAATCAAGGTATCTCCCAATAAAAGGGAATAAGCCCTTACCTTGTTTGATATAGTTGCCAGGGACAGCGAGATGGAAGGTGCAGTGAAGAGTATAATCCAGGGTGCGAGCGTCATCAAGGTCAGTGTCCTCAGAATCGCCAATGCCGTGCCATTCAGCGTCGTAGTTGGGATTAATTTCTTTCAACTGAGCGTAAACTGCTTCGGCAGTACCGTTGAAAATGAGTTCGGGTCCATCGACAAAAGCCTGCACAACAGTGGACAGGGTTCTAACATTGTCAGCGTCGATAGTGGACTCAGGGATGGTAGGAGCCTATATATAGAGAGAAATCAGTGGATATTGCATACAGAACTCTGAAAGCCACGTACTCCCGACGCCATTGCGGCGAAAGCGAAAAGAAAAGTGAGGATCAAAAGAAGGCAATGATTCATGCTGACTGATGGGGTAAGGTTCGAAAAGGATGAAGTGCGGTGATGAGAGTGAACGATAACACTTGAGACTTGATCGTTGAGGCAAGGAGAAGAGAGGTGTTGAGGAAAGAAGATGCGAGAGATGTGGGGGAAAGGTCAGTATTTATATTCAGCAAGCTGAGGAAGATTCTGTAGGGTAAAACTGCGGAATTATCAGAAGCTCTAGGTGAATTGCTGCCACATGTGCAGCTACATGACCTGGAGTAATCCCCTCTATTGCACTTAACCTCTAAGAGCCTGCCAGGTAGCCATTCAAGGCTTGCCAACTTGAGTTGTAGAATGAATGACTTTGCTGGAGGACATTAAAGCAATACTGTTGGGTTGACATGGTATGATAGACAAGGCTTTTCGGAAACCTTTGCATACAAACAAACACATATTGGCATATTTTCTTGTGTGGTTGGACTGTGAGCTTCCTTTATCCTGATAGCCCCATATTTGGCCCATAGACTCCCAACTGAACCAGCTTTGTTGTTTGTAGTGCTCCCCAATTTTGTTCTTCTAGTGGCCTTGCTGAAGCTGAAAAGCCGAACGTCTATGAGCGGTTCTCACCCTGGCGAGAACCACCAAATCTCTCCTTTGCACCCATCCTTCTGTGTCAGATTGACCATTCTTATCATGTTTACTTTCCATACTTCTTTTCCTCAAATATCCATTACTTCTAGTCTTCGGACCTTTCTACACTACTCGACATTCGGCCACATCAACCTGCTGCTATCCTGACCGATGATTCAGACGCCGAACCATTCTCTTCAAGTTTTGTGTTGAGCTCTGAGTTATGAAGGTGACTTGTCTCTTCAATCATTCGCCCAGGAATCTCTAGTGCGTTCTTAATTTCTGCTGCATCTACTGATGACCACATCTCCCATATCTGAAATTGATCTGTAGTTGACTTCTTAAAAGATATTAAAAGCAACGGCTTCTGCTCTGGAAACTATTCAGTGAAGTTCGGGAGTGAAGAGAGCTCTATCCTCGAAAGCCGGTATTGGTGACCTCCCCGTCAACAGTAACACAAAGAGCGCCCTTCGGTTCTCTGGGTCAAAATCGCTCAAATATAGATCAAGTTCGCATCTTTGGAGCTATTCCTATAGTTCTTTAGACTCAGCTATATGAACAAACCTCGTTTTGCCTGTCACAAAGTTCAGATTCTCCCCGAAATTACCAGCCGAAAGCCTACCCCCATCGCAGTTGACCCGAACCCGAAAACCGCGGATAAGCAACAGACTCCGAATACCGGCAAAATGTCATACTTCGAAGGAAGTGCATGGAGGATACCCGTGAGTGGCGTATTTGAGAACGTCGTGGTGGAATTCAGCATGGCGCAGATTATCTGTTCGATCATTATGTTCCCGTTATTGTCACACTCTATCTTGACTTGCTGCGCTTTTGGATCAGATTATTCCGTATCGTGTGTATTTACGAGAGGACTGGTCTCATTTACACAAGCTTTTATGTGTTTTTTCTTTTCCATGTACTCTGCTGCACCAGATATGCTCTGCTCCATTGGTGGTCCGTTGACTACTGTCTTGCACTGATGCTTGATTTGTTCTGAGTTGGGATGTCTCGATATCCTTTTTTTTTTGTTTTTTTGTAAGGTCATTTGTTCTGGGTTTAGAGAGGAGTTCGCTACCGTGGTAATTTCAGGGCAAGGGAATGGGGGGAGCGCATCTAAGCTCAACTGACTGTATGTTCTTTGAGATAGTTTGATCGCCATAGTCATATTACTGTTAGGCACTTCCTATCAACTCTAAATGAACTACTGGCCTTGTGCCAATGCCATTTCTTTTCATGCAATATCCAACGACAGTGGTCGGTTATGTAGAACCCATTTGATCCCGTCGACAACAATGTCCGGCTGCATCAACTGGACAAAGTGTCCGCTCTCTGTGGCGAAGACAAGCTCGCTCTTTGTAGAGAGTTTCAAGAATTGCCTCATATAACCCTCACTCTTCGCATCGACCGTCTCGATCATATCTCGCACATGGTGCCTCTCTTCCTCGGTCCCGTTCCCTTTTGCGACACCCGCCCTGTACAATCCACTCCAGTCCCTGCTCCGCGTGCCCATAATCACATAAACCGGCTTGTCTCCAAGAAGCGGCTGCCTCTTACTGAGCTCCTTCCTCCGCAGCGTTTCGAAACTTTGTGCGTAGCCCTCGACGCCCTCCCTCTCCGCGATTCGTTTGTACTTCTCGGTTGCCTCTGCTGCCCGGAACGCCTCCCACTCCTCCTGCGTCAACCTGTGGCCCGCCTCCACTCCCCAGGCAGAGTACGGCTCAACACCCGCCGCAACAGCATTCCATAGGATCGGATCGTTTACTTTTATCACCAGCGGCGTGGTCTCGTGGTTTGCGTCTACAAGCACTAGTCCTGCGACTTGGCCAGCGCCCTTCAGTGCGATGTACTCGTGGATGAGCACGCCGGCCCATGAGTGGCCCACAAAGATCAGAGGATTCTGAATAGGCGCATTCTCGATTAGGAGAGAGAGCTCCAGGGCAACATTCTCGGCTGTTCGAGGTAGCGGCGAGGACTCAGAGTTGGTATAGCCGGAGCGGTCGTATTTGTAACTTCGCAGTGATGAGGGGCCTAGTAGCCGCACTACGGCTTGCCAGTTGAGGGCATCACTTGAGACGCCCGAGACGAATAGTACAACGGGGTCGTTGGGACTGCTGGGTTCGGGGCCGTGGGTGTAGAGGGCCAGAGAGTGAGTGCCGATGTTGACAAGGCGGCCGTTTGAAGGGAGAGTTGAGGATGTCATTGTGAAGTGATGGTTTTATGATTGACCTCTTTATCCTTGTTGACTCTTCCGATGGGTAATTTGTGGTATTTATGGCAGCTCACCAGTCAGACCTGTTGCAATATCAGACAGCAAGAGCGAGGAAGTAAAGTCATAGGGGTTTAACTCGCGGCATGACACCAATTTAGTAGCTGGTGAGCAATTCGGTCAATGGAGGTCAGTTCCGGACGAACACAGGCCGATGCAACGTGGTCCCACATTTAGTGTTTGTGTCGTTTACATCTGGAGTTTGTATGGTTTGTGTAGTTTGTAATGGTATCATTTTGAGCAATAATGATTCACGACAGGTAGGTTTACTTTGATCACCACCATCGTTCGCAATTATCTCGTTAGACTAAGCAGGGATCATGTCGGGGATTACTCATAGTGCGCGCTACAGGTTGTCAGGGTCAGGGGAGCACACTCGATTAAACAATTAGATGCTTGGAAGCAGCTTTGTGGATATAAGTGTCTTGTGATATATAGTCAAACTTTGAGGAAATGCTATCAAGTTTTTTGTCAACGGTGGGACTGGTGTTGAGAGGTTGCCGATCAACTTAATAGGCAGTCGCAAGGTCAGCAAAGCTGCAAAGTGGATCATCCATAAGCGAGCAATGGGATAATACGAGACATCGAGCATCTCCCAGCGTCTTCTTCGTACCATTGGAATATCCTGGCTGTCCAGTTTTGGTGCTCAAGTTGTATGTTCCCACGCCTCCTCGCAGTGAGCGAACAGACTTCCGATAATATCTATCGGAAGACTGAAGAAATGACTCCTCGACAGGGACTACTAGCTACGTTACGAGCTTACACGACTACATGGAGCATACTTACAGGATGTGCGTGCCTCAAAGCCCTATAACCACCCCCTGAGCAATCCACACCAAGGTCCTACCTCAACCATCCTTCTCAATCAACCCCAAATAACCCTCCTTCGCACTCCACATTATCACAAGGATATCCCGGCCCGAGCAGCCCATCATATCACCAATCAGTTCTACCAGGAAATCCTGGGCAGACCCTGGCCCACTCCTCGGGCCGAAGCAAAGCCCACCAGCTCGCCGCGCACCAATCGCGTCGAAAAGCGTGCTGAATTTTGTAGCCATGGCAGTCATCGTGTCCCTGAGCGTATACCACGATGCTTCTTTTGACTTCTTCACGAATGGGGTTGTTTCCTGCTCTCTCGCCTGAGCGGGCTGGTCTGGTCGGTCAATCGATCGCGTCGGGAGGATTCATCGTGCGAGGTGGTGCTTGAACATGTTTCGGATCGGGAAGTGCGCTCGGGAGGTTATTTGAATGTCAGGCCGAGAGGAAGATCATGGTTGGGCGAGTTGGACGCTAGGTATTAGTGGTCTTGTATTGCCATGGTCTCGAGCTGCGTCGTCGAGTGAAGGCTCTTCAAATGGATCTCTGTTGCTTGACTGCGCCATTAGTGGTTTTCACGAGGAGGTTGAACAGGAGACTCGAGTACGAGGGCAGTAACTCACTCGATACTCTGATCCTTTATCCCAGCGATGTATTGTCTTTGTCCGATTATTGTGATGATCGAAAGAAGAAAAGAGGCCACAGCGGGCGCCTTAGGGAAAGAAACACAGGCATCTCCAATCCTGTATGTACGACCTTGCGGCACTCGACCAGCCTTCGTCCCACGATAAAAGATAAAGCCTTCTTACTCTCTTGCCACAAATTGTTTCATGAAATCCAGTTTCTTGTCATCGAAGGATTACTTCTCATTATCGAAGGACTCGTCAACAGGAACGTGCGCACAGGAATTCAGCCACGCCTGGAACGAACCGCTCATTTCTGGAAATTTTGCCTCCTTTGCCCCAACTGACGTGCGTGAGCTGACGGCCACAAGAACTGGTTTGTTAATCAATGCGAAAAGCTGAAAAAAGCGAACCAAAGACGAGTCTCCTCAGATTGATGAGCTGGGTATGGTTGATGAGGGGTGAGTGGATCAGGCACGCCAGGCACGGAATGCTGCAGGTGCCCTGGTGTGTCCACGAACTCGGGACTTTTTTCCACGGGCGCAAGTGAGTGGCCAAGAAGAAAACATGCGCAGGTCAGCTAAACGGTTATTGGACCTGCCGCTGCAAGAGTTCTGTGGGCCAATAGTATGTACATGGATAAAGTGCGGAGAAGGCCTGTCTGAGTCAGTTTAATTTCGGCCACTATTACTCCGTAGTATCTACAGGCTAGGCTAGGACGTCATCGCAATGGTTGCTTTAGTGGGAAATCCGGGATCAGGTCGATCACTGATAACCCTTCCATCTTATCTTTCAAGACTCGTCGATGCATGGGTCGCAAATGAAATAACTTGAATTATATCCAACTACGTGGGTACCATCTCCACATCTCTTCATTACCGTCAAGTCTGACAGATGCCATGTCAGGTAAAACTCCGCTATTATACATGCACCTAGGCAACAAAATATTTATCCTTGCCTCATGTGTCATGAACCGACTACAACATCGCGACAACCCCAGCAAGACCCAAAATGGTGATTAGGCTAGCCGTCACATCGCCGGTAGCACGGGCAGCTAATCCAGAAGATGTCTCCGAAGCGGGTGAATCGCCGTTTTCGCTCTCACCGCTCTCACCACTGCCGCTGTCCTCAGAAGAAGAGGAGGGTGCAGGCGTCGGTGTTGCGCTGAGGTTGACATTTCCTGCTCCTACTTGAGACCTGATGGCCGCGACGTAGCTTTTTACCTCTGATGGTAACTCCGAGTACCAATCCGGAGTGTTCCCAGCTTGGAATTCAGACGCGATGGAGCTGCGGGAGCTGGGGATCAGGAGCTGAGCGAGAACTGTCGGTGGTACTCCGGTAATGATGTCGTTGATGATCGAGGATGGTGGCTGAATGAGGTTTCCCCCTGGGGCCGTAAAGTTTGCCGTGAATGGGGTGGCGCTTGGGAAGGCGGAGAGAAGCTGGTCACTGCAGTATATTGTGAGCTGAGCTCGACCCTGGCTGTGTGCGACTACTTACGCCGCTTGCTGCGTAATTGATTAGCAGATGATCCAACATTAAACGCGATCAATACCATACTTTAATCTCTGTTCCATTCACTGTCGCTGTCACCTCTACTCCCAGTGCGCCGAAGGTGCTCATCAGCGTGAGGGCGACATAGCGAAGGTAATACATCTTGCGGTGTGGTATCGGGCTGGGCGAAACTAAGGTGCTATGAGGGAAGAAGATGGCCACGCCAGAAACAAAGCAACTCTTCCGCGCAAAGCGCCCTAGTGTGTCCTTATATCGAAATGCGGGGATGCGAGGATCTGACAGACCCCGAGCGGCCAGGTGAGATGCATCTGAAAACACGGCGGAGTGGACAAATGAACTCGGTCAAGATTGTCGAGTCAGGTCCCATCACGAAATCTGGGGCAGCTGTATACTGAAGCCGTCACCATACCTCGGAGGTTTCCTGTGAGGCTATTCTGGCCGACAGATGCGATAGGTTGGCCCCTAGACTGAAATCTGACTCGGGCCGTATGAATCGAAATGCGGAGGTGGAATCCGAGCGGGCAACCGACCGCATGGCTGCACCGTACTCATAATGGCACCCTCTTAATTTCACAAGACTCTGATAGTGTATGCTCAAGTCGGTTCCTTCGACCGAGGGTGGCGCTTAGATTCCCGGTCGCAATGGGGTCAAAACAGGCTGAAGTGAGACATCGCGATTGATTCGCAAAATGATGTCAATACCAGTATCCGGCATTAAAACAATACCAAAAGAGCACTCACAAAAGCCAACACGTACATCGCCTAAGGTGGAGCCGAGCAAAATATCCGATATCCAACATGGAGTATAAGGGGCCTTTTGCTGATTACGTATCATATGCAGGTCCTTAGGGCAGGTTGGAAGGACTCGACAGGTACGACAAAGCCATATCAGCTACTGTACTTCGCTTGCCTCTTGGGGCTAAACTAGGCAAGCCATCAGCCCCCAAGAGTCAGTCCTCCAGGCTCAAAGACAGCGAGAATCCCACTGCCGCCCTCTGTCTCCGAGTCAGGACCGCTGAATCGGAACATTCGTGTCATTGATTGAACCTCAATTCTTGATACCCCTCTGATTAACTACGATGATGGTCGCCACCCCATCTCCAGGGCACCTTGGTTGGTCCTGTACCCCGCAGGTCGACTCCGCAGCCGCCAGAATGGACCCTTGGTAATGATCGATCGGCCTCGAGTCAAGAATGTGATAGTCGCTAAGGGCAGCAGAGGAGAAGCAGGATCAAGTCAACTATAAAGACCTCAGGGCCGTCTGCGGATACAGATATTGTCCCTAACCCAGTTGCTCTAACCAGGTCCATCTATCTACCTCCGCAACGCACATCGTTCCAGTGCTTCATTCAATCTCTCGAAGAAACTTCTTCTCAAAGTCCTTCGACCACAATGAAGTTCTTCAAGTTCCTTACCGCAGCCTTGCTGCCAGTGACCGTATTTGCCGTCCCTGCTGCGGAGCCCGAACCCAAGGCCGCTGCTGTTGCTGCCCCGGCCACAATCAGCGTTGAGGAGTACCACACTCTTGTACAACGCCAGCTTGACCTAAGCAGCATCATCGGAGACCTGACGGATGCCATCGATTCTATCAAGAGTCTTCTCTCCGCGGACAGCTTGAAAAACATTAATACGATCGTCACCAAGGCCGCGAGTCTTCTGTCGGATCCCACTACCAGTCAAATCAAGAACCTCGTCCAGGTTGCTGCCGACCTCCTCGGTGGTGATGCTATTAAGGACCTGCTCAGCAAGCTCCCGTCCCTTCTCGAAAGCGTTGGCGGTCTTCTCACCAAGGACACCATCACCAAGATCACCACTCTGCTTGACAATGCTGCGATTCTGCTCACCAAAGATTTTGCCACGAACACCAAGAACCTTATCAACGATATTGCACCGGTAAGCTTCGCGAGAATCGGAGACGGCTGATCTCCGCTGACCTATTTCTAGCTTGTGTCTGCCATTGCCCAAGTTATTTCGGCGTTGCTTGGCGCTCTCTTCGGATAGATAACGACGGAGAGGAAACGCGACGTTTGTGGGTACTGCGGATATCTAGTGTGCTTGACTGTCTCTGTTCTATTTTCTGCTCAGGCCGAGCCCACCTCGCTGTGCTTGGGCCAAGTAAGCGTGTGGCATTAAGTGGAAGCTGGGGACACGCACCTGTTGTTGCCACGACGGTGACGTTTACTGCGAACGAGAATAACGAAATTAATCATAATGTATCACGAGTACGATTCAAGTCCAATCATATTACTCTGGAGTACAGAGCGGACTGTTTTCACAATCCGTAGTCGTACATATTTGGAGAATGGGACATGAAGCTGATGAGCAGGAGATGAGGAGTTGGAGATGGGATGGGAAGCCGGATTTGCTGGTGTTGTTTTTCCGAGCCGTGGCCGCTACCCAGCTCCTTCCCCTGGCGCGCCACTCCTCCCTGTCCACTCTCTCCACCAAATCAATCCACTCTTGCTCTCGTCCCGATCATAAAGCCTTTTCTCGGGCCAATTGAACGCGAGGGATTTGTTTGGGATCTCCGGCCACATCCATCATTCCCCACGTCCAGCCCTTGCATGGGTTTTCAACACCCCAGACCTCGTTTCCCCGCTTCAAATTCCAGTCCTAACTTGTCGTTCTCAGCCTTTCCACAGGCCTTTTCCCACCATTCCTGCGTGTCGCAATTCGTCCCTGAAATAACCTGTCAAGCTGTCAACCCTCGGGTATCACAGCACCTCCGTAGTGGAACCGGCTGCCTCCGGATTTCGGAACACTGCCACGCGTGAAAAGGCGGGGGTTGAGCCTTAGCAACCTTGCGCTTAATCTAACTCCTTAAGAGTCGCGGGGAAGGAGACCTCTTGGTGGTTCATCGATCGCCGGCTTTTAACGGCCTTCCCTGGCATGTGAAGTGTTCCTTCCGTCGTCTCTCGTGGCTTCACCGCAGCCCATCACACAACATCGAGGTAGACCGAGGATCGCTAGCCGCAGCTATTTTGTGCTTACAAGGTAACGAGCTCTCGCTCCCCTGCTCCATACCAGGCATCCTTGCTCTCACGTACGCATCTCTGCACTACGATGGAGACCCCTCGTAAACCTCAGAAGACAACCAAGCTCACCGGCGATCGAGCTGCGCGGAAGCGCGAACAGGATCGACAGGCCCAGAGGAGTGCGCGAGAAAAGACCAAGAAGCTCATTGCACATCTGGAATCGCGCATCGAGACGCTCACTCGCTTCCACAACAGCGGGAACGTTCAGGAATTGATTGACGAGCTCGAGACACAGCGAAAAGCAAATGAAGCGCTGCGAAACACTCTACGTTCGATCGAAAAGGCAATAACCTCTGGCCTTTCTGAAGCTAGTAAGTCGTTTCTCCCTATTATCTAGGCCGCACTAACATTCTCTGTTCTAGATACAGTTCTTCAGAACTATAATACTACCAAAAAGGAGCTGGACGATGATTCTAGTTCAACTGACAGACAAAATGGTAAACATTTGGAGAGCAATCGCAGCGTCCAAGACGTGGCTCAACACTCGAGTCTTGTCGGCCCTGTTCAACCCCACTTCCCACAGCAGTCCGCCAGCCCTCCCTTCGACGAGCCCGCCTTGATCGACAAGTTCTCCCCGAATGGGTCTTTCTTAAACATACACGACACCTTACTTCCGAAAACGTCGGATATTCAGACACCATTCAACAGCACTTTGCACTCGTTCCCCCTTGACATACCAATGCCCATCCAGTCTGTGGTGCACTCTACAGAAGCTCCATGTGATTGTTGCAAACAGTTGCTGTATATGAACGAGATGCTGGGTCGGTTCGCGCTTTCATGTGCGAGAACTATGGCTGACCAAGGGCTCCGCGATGCTGATATCGCCATTCGCGCTGTCCTTCATGGTTGGGATGCGGTCACCCACCTGTACCCACTTGACCCTATTTGGACCATGCTTCGAGCGGCGGATGAAGGGCTTTGGCGTACTTGTGGTACCCTTGAGCGACTATCCACTATCCGTGTAGTGAACCTGATGCTTCGAGTACGTTTTGCATCTGCATTTTCTGGTCTATGGCTAACAACGCCGCAGTATCTGTCAGATCCGTCGGAAACGAACTCAAGTCAGCTTCCTAGATTTATGAGACAACGGCCGTCCCAACGTCGTATAATACACAAGCCATTAATTGACTTTCTCGTGTGGTACGTGCCCCCGAGAACGCTAATGGTCGCCCTTGCTAACGCATAGCAGGCCCGGGTTACGCGAACGTTTAATCCTCTTCCCCCACCAGCATTGCTCTGAGAAGTTCTGGTCAATGTTTTGGACCTGCTTCCGCTTCATTTGGCCTTATCGGTTGCATGATGTCTTCGTTCAACAGGGCCAAACGGGCCTCTACCGATTTTCCGACGTCTATAATAAATACTTCTATAACCTTGATACCTGGTGCATGACACCTGAATTCTTCACTGAGTTTCCCGATCTCGACACAGATGTCAACATGATGCCGACGTCGACAAACTCCACACCTACGACTGTGGATAGCGATACACTAACGATGGGCAATGGGACACTATCTCACGAGAATGTTTCGCGGCTCGACCCAGGCGCCGCAAATATGGCCGCGAATATGTTCGCTACATTCCCAGCAACCGATTGGTCGACTGGTCGCAGCCAACTGTTCTGAGATTTGGATAGGCGTTATCTGTAAATTAGCGATGGGGTATTTTTTCTTTCAAAGACCTGCATGGCGTATTGCATCAATGTTGGATAATTGTTCTTCTTTTATGTTTCTAGATTTTTCAATCCTTAATTCTTGCGATTTGCAGATATGCATTGTGATGTACAATTGAACGAAGACGCCGCATAACAAGCCCAATTCTACAGCTTTATCTGTGGTGCGAACTTTACCTTGGTTCAAACTCTACCATGTATCTTTCTCACACTCAAGTTCTACCCAAGATGGACAAATTTTCTTCGAAGGAGCCAAGAACCCCGGAGACTTCCAATTCTCTAAAAGGATCGCCTATAGAATGGAAATGTTTTTAGGAGTGATAACCGTGATTTAGGAATATTGCGCTATTCGCCTATGAGATGCGCTAGATCCAGTCAGCGCAGGCGGAATTACGGATCAAAATCACGTGACGTATATCCGGCGGGCCACCGTGCAGCGATTCGGAGTTCCGGCTTTAGAAACACCAATTGACTCGCCAACCTCGAGCTTTGACAACTAGCTAAGTGAAACCGACCTCTTATTTATATCCGACCGTGCAATTTGTGCAATCCTCGGATATGGTCGAGACCGAATCACCCACGCAGCCAACTGGATGGCGCATCTCCAAGGCGTGCCAAGAATGCAGGAAGCGGAAGATCAAGTGCAATGGCGAGACCCCCTGCAAGATGTGCCAGTTGCGCGACACCCCCTGTCTTTATCGAGATGTCACCCGGTCACGCAAGCGAAAACATCAGGATGAGAGGGAGAGCACCGGGGAAGCTCCAGGACCGACTGGACCCTCTCGGCCCGAGTCTCTGCAGCCTGCCGCGTCCCACCGTTCAGACCCCCCACTGGGCTTCAACACTAGTGTATCGGCGACGCACATGGCTTCGCCTTCGAGCAAAGTGCAGCTATACTACGGTTCCACGTCGCACTTTGCACTCATCAATGAAATTCACAGGGATCTGACCGCGAATCCTGCCAGCCGCGCCCAGGGCCAGGGTCGCGTGGAGGAAGCCGGAGCGGGATTGGACATGTTCAGCTTCCGCTGCATCTACTTCGGCATCCCTCTTGACTCCAGCAATGCTCCCTCTGGACAGACCCGCGATACGAGAGATCCGCAGCTTATGTTCCTGCCCTACCATCTCGCTAGCGAGTTTCTCCAAGAGTTTCTGTACTCCTTACATCAGTTGATGCCTATTTGGTCGGCAGAGACTTTTCAGCATCGTCTCGAGAAGCTGTATGACACGAGAGCGCCTACAAATACGGACCAGTATGATGGTATCTTGCTCATGGCGTTGGCTTTGGGATCCTGTGTCACTGAGCACCACGCGTGGGGCGATATCCTGTATGAGCGCGTGAAAGCTTCAAGCTCTCCCTATGACGACAACGTGACCCTCCAGAGCGTCCAGCTTCACTTAATTATGGCCCACTATCAAAACGAACGGGCTCGACCGAACTCGTGTTTCCTTCATTTGGGAAGCGCCGCTAGGAAGGCATTGAGCGCTGGAATGCATAAGGAATCACCAAGTGGAAGCCGAGACACACTCGAGTACGTCGAGGAGAGACGTCGGACTTTCTGGTACCTTTTCGCTTATGAAACGTGAGTAAAATCCTCCATATCAGCTGTTATACATCAACTAATCAAAAGGTTAGCTGGATATGTTTCCACCTGGGTCGCCCGAGATCTCTTTTGCGGAGAGACATTGATATCGCACTTCCAGATGATGCCTTCTTGCACTGCCTTGTTTTCCTCTCAGATGCTATCTCTCGCTCAGTAGATGAATTGTACGGCCGGCATCATGACTCCCTATTAGAGATGTGGCGGATTGCAAAGTCCGTGCGGGACGATTTACGGTCTTTTGACTACAAGATGCAGCGCGCTTTAGGATTCGGACTTGATAAACGTCCCCAGCCAGGCCGTATTGGGGTCCAACAAGCTATTTGCAACACTCGTGAGTACTATGCATGGCTTTTTCTGGCGGGTTACTAATAGTTTTAGTCTATTACCACACCATCCTTCTCACATTTCGGCCGTTCCTAATATTCCGCGGTCGATGGAGCCAAAATATGAAACTATCGCAGATGAACGGGAGTGCTGGAATGAAGCGAGAAACCCCGCCCTGGCTCAACGAGGCCTGCGACTATGCACTTAGTGCCGCCTGCCGAACAATCTATTTCCTATGCGAATCCTACACTGTCAACGAACTAGTCAGGGTACGTTGCACATAGACTCTCGTTGTCCCTTCCTAACATCTCCAGGAAATTCGTTACCACTCGTACTTCCTTGGCAGCTCCTCATTTGCCCTGATTTTCGATTTGTTTCACGGCGGCAAAGACCTCGCTTCTACACACCTCCCCTGGGTGCACGCCTCCCTACGAGCGCTTTCAACAATGCGCCTAGGCGACCCAAGCAAAGCCTCGATTGCGGCCATTTCAACAGTCCTCAAGCAAATAAACCCAGCCTACGAATGGACAGCACCAACAAATGCCAATGCGAATGTACAGTACCAGCAACCTGCCATGCAATCGCCATCGCAACCGCAACCGCCAGCCCAAGCCCGTCCCAATCCGCCAACCACGAAACCATATACCACCGAACCCTTCCCACCCTCCGCCTCGACATCTTCTGAAACCACCACAGCACCTACATTTGACCCCATCTCCACCGACTTCCTCCCCGGCCACGACCCAAGCATGCTCTACGATTTCCAGGGCAATCCGCTTGAGCAAGGAATGCACATGCCGGCTACGACGGGGAGCGCGGGGGCTTCGGACGAGCTAGATTTCACGCAGTCGGACATGGGCTGGGACTTTGACTTTTCGAGTATGGATCTCGGGGCGTTTTTGTCTCTTAGTCCGTCGTTTGAAGCGGCGTTGTTATAAGGTGTTTTCAGAATGGGTAGGGGTTGGCTGGAGTTGGGGCGAGCATTGATTTTGATTGACACAGAGTCTGTAGGGCATATGTATTCTAGGCTTGGAAAAGAAATAGATCACGGTACACTTATAGGCCCTGACTGCGTATTGTTGAGGTAGTAGCGTTTGCGGATTATGTAGAACCCAATCGAACACTCTGGTATCACGGCATTCTAGGCCTAGGCCCAAATCTATTAATGCTCCTACCACCCGCGCCAATGCTTGCATCCTGATATGTATAGCACGCTTGTTATGGGCAAAATGAAGGAGCATAATGTATTCCTCAGCTGGCTACTTCGATTATATTAACATATAAGATAGGCGGCAAAAGCCCCAGTAGGGCCTAGCGATAGGCCTCAATGGTTTTGATAGATCCAGCTAGGAGTAAACGGATTTCCTTCAACCTCCCTAGGAGTATCTACGGGATGTGAGAACCCCTCTATAGGGCGGTACTAATGCAATATAAAAGGTCGCCCCCTCTCCTTTTGAGGTACGAGGTACATTTCTATGGGGATATTGATCTCAATTTGCAATTCTTTTCTTAGAAAATTTTCTGTTAAGACCCAAGTGTTGAAGCTTGTAGGCCCAAAATACGAATAAGGGTTAAGTTGATCTTGAAGAGCGTCGCAATAGGTCGCTCTCCGTTAGGTGAACTCCAAATAGCTTCGATATACTTAGGATATAAATTTCGCCCTCATTCATAACCTGAAGAGCGCCTCTGCGATGATTTCTCGACCGTGGCTACTGCATAAAAACCCGTCGCCGCCCTCCTTTATGGGATGAGAATATCAAAAGCTTTCGTATATGGCACACCGCACAGGTTCCGATCAGATGAATCGTCCCTGGCCTATCGCTTCTTGTTTCTCGTGTTGAACACGCAGCCGCCCTCGAATTGATGCAACGTCTCCTCCAGCTGCATGAGCCAGCCACGATTTAGTGGGGGACATGGTTGTTCAAGCTAATCCCCCCTCCCCTTCTATCTGAAATAGAGCTACTAGTATCTTTCTTCAATGAAAGAATATTTCCAGATTTCTACCCTACTAACCAGAATTCAAGTTTCCATTGACGACATGTCCGCAAGTCTGCCCTTCTCCCCTATCGCCCCGAAAACTCTCTATGCGAGCCTAGGTAGAGTTCCAATGTGAAGATTGACCCCGAATATCTCTCAGCATATGATGAAATGAGACTGCACACGAGGTAAAAGTATATCCTCTATCGACTCAATGACAACCATTCCTCTTTCGAGGTTGTGAGAGCCAGCGAAGAGCGCGAAACCCTCCTTGGTGACCTGCCTGAGAGCGAAAGCAGACTTGCCGTGTATGGTTTCGAATATGGGGTCGGGGGTGACGGACCCGAGGCAAAGATGATGTAGATCGCATGGTGAAGTGATCCCCAACTGTTGAAATGAACTGTGTCCGTTGTTACCATTTTCGTGTAGCAGGAAGAGCTCATGATGCCTACCCTTACTTACATATGCTCAAGGTACCCGAGAGTGCCAAGATCAAGGAGAAAATCATCTATGCATCCAGCAAGCATATCCTACGAAATGCTTTCGATTCCATCGAAGTTGGGGTCCAGGCGACGGATTATACTGACCTTGATCCTGACATTCATAAGTTGGCGGCTTTCTTCGGGGGGCCATGCTTGTGTTAATTTACACTTTCTAGTCCTCGGTATAGCCGAGAGGACCAGATGACCTTCCATGGCAGTTACAGCAGCTTGATTCAAGAATGTCGAGCATCTGACGGCCCCTGGCAGCGGCGCATAGGGGCGCTGTCAGGAACTGTGGATTAGAGCTAGAAATCATATGAGAACGTATGGTCATCCTGTATTCCTTGAGGGTATCAACTAGTAAACTCCAGTCTATGTGCCAAGTACATGTAATAACTGCGCCGATGCATCCATTAATGCAGTAGATAGCAAGTGCCGCAGGGATTCAGCTACGCTTCCAAGTGACGGTTCTCAATCCAGGCGCGTCGCACCGATGCTATGGTCGCGACGCTTGAGCAATAAACTCATCCAGACTCGGCTGCGGTCCGGAAGCGCCAGGCTTCCACGTCTGTGATAAGAGTGCGGATTTTGTTGCTACAGGCTTCGCAAACCCCTCGCCGCGGCTTAGCGAGTAGGTTCGGATATTTAACTCCTCGTGTGACAGGCTGACCTTCATCTTCTTGCTTTGGCCAGCGGTGTCCATAGCGAGTAGTTCTCCATGATGCGGGTACGCCACTTCCCAGGATAGCTTGCCTGGGCTTTCCTGGTTCTTGGGATTTTGTAGAGAAATGGCAGCGGCTAAATCTAGCATGACAAAATGTGTAACAGCTTGGGCCACTTCTTCTTGGAGCCCGACTCGGTTTAGAGGTTGGACGTCAGGGAACTGCGGGAGATTTACAGATATGTTGTAAAAGGTACCTACTGGAGGTACAGTTGGATTGGTCCTGATCAGGACTTTGAACGAACTCCGTGGCGTAATCAGGGTGCCTGAAAATGTCGACTCGAACGGAGCTAGGAAGACTCCAACAAGGGATTCGACTTTCGGGAGCAAGTGGTTGGGCTTTAAGACACCAATTGACGAGAACTGGGTCGCGCTAAAGTCGCATTTGATACCAGCGGCTTCTAAGACGCGGCGTAGGCTGGCGATAAAGGACTCAAGCCACTGTATATGAGATTTGTGTTGTAGATACGCCATGACTGGTCGAAGGATCTGGTAATCGGAGACGGGTCGACGCTTTGGTGCAAGCGGTAGCGGCGGTTGAGTTCTTCGTCGAAGGTTTTGGCGGTGTGCAAATGTAAGAAGAATGCGGATAGAGTGAGAGATCGCATCGGCAAGAGCGTTTTGTTCATTTGAAGATGAAGCCTCTTCTGATGCATGATCCTGGTCCCAGTCCACCAAATCCAACAATAGCTCTTGCTCCTCAGAAACGGGGACCTTCACCAGGTTTTGTCGTGTGGTCACACCCTGGTTTCCTAAAACCCTCGCCTCTCTCATTATTTCATAGAAGAGCTCCTCCTCAAATAGTGTATCCCGAGCTTGCAAGATCCGGCTCTCTATTGATTCAGCATCTTGGGACGGCCGACATACTTTGGAACAACCGATAATGCGACCCTGATTTTTGATCCTCACGCGCACACCTTGAGTCTTGCGCGGTACCAATCCTTTGTCGAGCACCAGTTTTCCATCGTCAGCTCGTCGTAGCGCATCCAGTCCTCGATCGCGGAAAAGCGGAGTAGCTATCTTAGGTTAGCGAGATCCGACATGTAGGCACTGCGACCTCACCTTCTAGGAACCCATATTGTACCCCGAGCGCTTGTCCATCCCGGGGCAATCTGCACACCTTCCAGCCCTTTTGTTTCACTGCTAATACCTGACCCCAATATTCTGTCTCTGCATCCACCTCAGAGTCCAGCCTTGAGCCAGCGTTCAAAAGCTTGCTAGCAGCATTGTTGAAATTTTGTAACCTCCACCCTCGCGAAACTGACTTGATGTCTCTGAGCGCGGTATCAGGTCTCGGTGGTGGGTTGATGACCTCCGAATTGAGGGAACCGAGGGGCGCGGCGTTCTTTAGGAAGAGGGACATGGTCGTTTCAGCTTGACGAGGGTTATGTTTAGATAGCAGCAGGGAGACAAAGTCTAGAGCGAACGAGGCCTCCGCATGAGCTTGCCTGAGAAATATGAGCAAATCAACACAATTGACCATGGGTTGTGCAGCTTACCCGGCAAACTGGATGATCTCCGCACGTCGCTTGTATAACTGCTCCATGCGCTCCGAAGTGTCCACGTCTGTAGCCACCTTGTCGGCTTCATCTTCCTCCGCCCAAGGGTCCTTGTCTTTGTCTGCCTCGATCTTTTCCCGCAAGCTCGCCTCGCTGAGCTCTCGAAAAGAGCCCCATTGCGCGTTGATCTGAGCAATATCACGCGGCAGGGAATCCGGGCGGTCGCTCTTCTCAATGACTGGTCTAAGGGGAAGTTTGAAAGAGTCTGCCATGATAAAAGGTGAGCCACTCCTCAACGAGTGGCCCCATGTGTTGGGTGAGCGAGCAGGTCGGAGATGAAGATGGGAGGAGAGCTCAATTAAGCTTGGGCGCCGAGAACACGAATCCACGTGACCGGAATTCTCGCACGTGACCTAATCATTGAAGAGCTCACTGGCAGCAGTGCAGGATCCATGCAGAGGATGTGTCTTGTCCTCGGCTCAGAAAATGTAAAAGAGTCTCCCGATGGCATCTGCAAGCTCGCTTCTCGCGAGGATTCTACGGGACAAGGCGGATGCAAGCCAATAATTGCGTCGCCTGGCCAAGGATCCTGGAGATATATAGTGCCGCGACTATTGGAGGGATTGCTAGGCGTGGCGTTACTGCAGATGCAAGACCAGACAAACTTGTTATTCTGCTTACAGTCGAGTGTTCCGTGATTTTATCGTACCATGTCTACGTATACTCGTTGAGGATATCTCGTTTTCTGAAGCTCTTCAGGCAGGGATTGTATACAGTCGCCAGCCAATCAAATTGTCACATGGGCGACGAAGCCCTAGTACCCTAAAAGCGCTGGCACGTGATTACTATAGCGCTAAGCCAAAACAGGCTTCTGTGGTGCCACTCGGTGACATCAGCAGATCATCAGTTTACAGCTTGGAGATGTATACAATCTGACCTAAACGCGGAATAAGGAGGAAGGAGCGAGACTACACTCGAAAAAGCAATTCAAGATCTCGTCAGGTGCTTTTTTTGAGCAGTATTTATTCGATTGTGGCCCATTGCCATCGTCCACCTTATCTTCATTACTTCACGCCCGCAGTAACACACATCCAAGTCTGTGACGTACCTTTACCCGCACCCGCTTTTTCTCACCGGAACCTCGGGCAGTCCCCCACCACGCACCAAGTTCTCTCTTCATCAACTCACTCTTTCGTCACTGCTTCTACGCTCTCTTTTATCTGACCCGTTGCTGTGTCGCCTCCAGCTCGCACGACTGAGCCGACACTTTTCGTCCTGGAGATCGATTTAGCGAACCCGTCACCACCGTGATGGCTACAACACACAACATCCCCGCAGCCCCTCCCAAGCGCCGCCGCATCGGCGTTCTGACCTCGGGTGGTGATGCCCCTGGTATGAACGGCGCTGTGCGGGCGGTCGTCCGCATGGCCATCCACTCCGATTGCGAAGCCTACGCCGTCTTCGAGGGCTACGAAGGTCTCGTCAATGGCGGGGACATGATCCGTCAACTACACTGGGAAGATGTCCGAGGATGGCTTTCACGGGGAGGAACACTTATTGGATCTGCTCGCTGCATGACCTTCCGCGAGAGACCTGGTCGCCTGCGCGCTGCGAAGAACATGATTCTACGTGGAATCGACGCCCTTGTTGTTTGCGGTGGTGATGGCAGTTTGACCGGTGCCGATGTTTTCCGCTCCGAGTGGCCTGGACTTTTGGAAGAATTGGTCAAGACCGGAGAATTGACTGCTGAGCAGATCAGGCCATACACAGTGCTGAACATCGTAGGACTTGTCGGATCGATCGATAACGACATGTCTGGTACGGATGCAACAATTGGATGCTACTCGTCTTTAACCAGAATTTGCGATGCCGTCGACGACGTCTTCGATACTGCGTTCTCGCACCAAAGAGGTTTCGTCATCGAGGTGATGGGACGACACTGTGGTTGGCTTGCGCTGATGGCCGCGATCAGTACGGGCGCCGATTGGCTCTTCATTCCTGAGATGCCTCCTCGAGATGGTTGGGAAGACAAGATGTGCGAAGCTATCACGAAGGTATGAAACAAGTACCTCTATATACTTTTGAGGTGCTAACACGCTGTAGAACCGTCAAGAAAGAGGCAAGCGCCGAACAATCGTTATCGTTGCCGAAGGAGCTCAGGATCAGCATCTTAACAAGATTACCAGCAACAAAGTGAAGGACATTCTCACCGAGCGCCTAGGCCTGGATACCCGAACCACAGTGCTGGGACATACTCAAAGAGGAGGACCTGCTTGCGCCTACGACCGCTGGCTGTCAACCCTGCAGGGAGTGGAAGCCGTGCGAGCTGTGCTCGATATGACCCCCGAATCTCCCTCGCCAGTTATTACTATCCGTGAAAACAAGATAATGCGCACACCGTTGATGGACGCTGTTAAGGCCACACAAGAGGTCACATCACATATTAAGAACAAGGACTTTGCGACAGCGATGACATTACGCGATTCAGAGTTCAAGGAGTATCACTACGCATATCTCAACACATCTACACCTGATCATCCCAAGCTCGCTCTTCCTGAGGACAAGGTACTTTATTCAATCTAATTTTGTTACAGGAGTCCGACGCTAACTTAGCACAGAGAATGCGCATTGCCATCGTGCACGTCGGTGCTCCCGCAGGAGGAATGAACCAGGCTTCCCGCGCTGCCGTCGCCTATTGCTTAACCCGCGGCCATACTCCTATTGCTATTCACAACGGATTCCCGGGTCTGATCCGCCACCATGGAGATACGCCAGTTGGCTCCGTCCGCGAAGTGCGATGGGTTGAGACCGACGCATGGGTGAACGAGGGTGGATCGGATATCGGTACAAACCGTGGCTTGCCCTCTGAAGACATGGAAACGACTGCAGAGTGCTTCAAGAAATACAAGTTCGATGCGCTCTTCGTTGTTGGTGGCTTCGAAGCCTTCACAGCAGTCAGCCAACTCCGACAAGCGCGCGAAAAGTACGACGCTTTCAAGATTCCGATGGTCGTCCTCCCCGCAACCATCTCGAACAACGTCCCCGGCACCGAATACTCTCTAGGTAGCGACACGTGTCTGAATGCTCTCATCGACTTCTGCGACTGCATCCGGCAATCTGCCTCGTCATCGCGTCGCCGTGTCTTCGTGATCGAGACCCAGGGTGGAAAATCCGGATACATCGCGACGACAGCCGGTCTCGCCGTCGGCGCCGTAGCCGTGTATATTCCTGAAGAAGGAATCGACATCAAGATGCTCTCGCGCGACATCGATTTCCTCCGCGACAACTTCGCCCGTGACAAGGGTGCCAACCGCGCGGGAAAGATCATCATGCGCAACGAGTCCGCCTCCTCCACATACACGACGCAAGTCATCGCCGACATGATCAAGGAAGAAGCTAAGGGCCGCTTCGAGTCCCGCGCTGCCGTTCCGGGCCACTTCCAGCAGGGTGGCAAGCCTTCCCCTATGGACCGGATCCGCGCGCTGCGTATGGCGATCAAGTGTCTCATGCACCTGGAAAGCTACGCGGGAAAGACAAAGGACGAAATTGCGGCCGACGAGATGTCCGCCACTGTGATTGGTATCAAGGGATCGCAAGTTCTATTCTCAGTCATGGGTGGTGAATCTGGACTTGAGGCTATTGAGACAGATTGGGCTCGTCGTCGTCCCAAGGCCGAGTTCTGGCTCCAGCTGCAGGACACCGTCAACATTCTTTCCGGGCGTGCTGGTGCAAAGGCCACCTGGTCGTGCTATGAGGATGATGAAGCCACCCAGGCGCCTTCTCCTCGTCTGACTCCCAAGAACCTAAGCCGTTAGGATGTTGTAGGGTGATAATTGGATAAGACTACGTGACCTGAATTAACGAATACAATTGGAATGTTTAGAAGATACCGTGCAGCGTTCCGAGTAATTCTTCCGCGCCGTAGCATAGATCCTTGTTCGTATTAACGTAGATAATGGAACAAGTGCATTGTTCCTAAGGGAAATAGATCTAATTAGATGAACTAATATGTCGGATAGTAGCAGCTCCAAAATACAGTGAACAACTTATGTAACCAATGACAGAATAACCAAGGCCAACCGAGAGATTACGATAAATTGGGCGTCGAGAAGCAAACCCCATAATTATTTATTTAGATGGAGGCGAATCCGCCACATGATTCTGAAGACAATCCAACTCATCGAGAAGTAGCACCGTCTCTGCGGGACTCGCAATCCACGCCGTCGTCGAGGCTAGCCGTGCCTACCCAGAAACCCAGCATTAGCTTATTCCCCTTTCTCTTCCCGCCTGAACGTCAGGTAGATAAGGGATGGCAAACCTTGAAATCATTCGCGCCAGCCGACAAAAACTGATCGCCGACATGCAGGGTATGCGCCGGGTCAATGCCGCCAAAGTAGCGCTGGCACGCGCGTACACCCCATGATTTATCGCCGATATCAACAAACACGTCGTTTCCGCCTGGTTGAACGAGGGATGTTAGTACACTGGCATGCATGGATAGGTGGCGACTTTAAGCGCGGGGCCACGGTAAAGTCTCCGTAGGGAACTAGGCAAAGATAGGGGGGAAGTCACCATTGAAAGCGCAGAAAGGAAGATATTTTGCGACCTCAGATCTCTCAACCGTATTCTGAACCACAAGAACTGTCTCTTCCAGTTGTTCACGGTGGAGCTGGCCCTTCTTCTGCGGAAACACGCCCACCGCGCGGTCTTTGCGGAGGACGGAGACAGGCAGGCTAAGGTTCGCCACGCAGGCGCGGAGGGAGGACTCGGCGATATCCAAGAGTTTTGTAACGTGCTCCTGGTTCCAGGCTTCCATCTCTGGGAGCAGCCAGTCCGACCGGTCAACGCTCTTCAGTTTGTGCGGGGAACCGGAGTCGTAGCGGAACAGGTAGTTGGCTTCGCCGCCCATAACTACGAGGTTCGACCGCTGATTCTCCGTGAGCTCTGTCGACTCGTGCATTACATCGAGCAGGCCCTTGAGTCGCTCGTAATACTTAGAGGCATCCGTGTATCCGGCGGCGGTCACGATGGCGACCTTGATTTCCTGACGGAGAAGTCGTAGGATGCGAGGGATGACCGGGCTGTCGGCGGCGAGACACTCGCCATCGTCGTAGAGTGTAACGTCTCCATCGAAAGTGACGAGCTCCAGACCCTTGTTACGGACGAGTCCGAGAAGTTGCGCCGAGTTGAGAATTAGTCGAACATCGTTGAAGGAAGGGGCGACGAAACGGCGCCGGCTGATGTAGCGTTGTCGATCCTGGTACTTGAAAGCTTCCTCGAGGTAAAGGCTCGTGAAGAATGTGCCAACCGAGGGGACGAGAAGCCTCAGTTTCGACTTCCCCGCAGCTCTGCTCTGCTCATGATGGACTGGGGCGTGATCAGCGCCGGTTACTACGCCAAGAAACCAATGGGGTCATACTGTGATCGTTTAAGAGACCCTCGACATCTCGGAAGATCTCTGCGTAGCGCTGGTGAGTGTCCTGTGCGACTTCGGAGAGGCGCGCGCCGTGCTCCTCTTGGATCGTTGTCGGCTGCGAATGTAGCACAAATGGAACCGCCAGAAGGCCCTGGAAGCTACAATCAGGACGGAACGGGCGGGGTTGCAAAAAAGTCCACGGACCTTAATCCATTCAATCTGCGCGAGCAGGTAAGCTTTGGTCCTCTCGGAGGTTTGGGATTTCGTACCAATTGGTCTCGACGGTGAGACTGCAGGAAGGTTAGTGGAGGGTATTTCCTCAGGCACGCGGGCACGTACCTTGAGGGCGTCTGTTACGTCATTAGCTTGGCGTGAGATTCAACTCGAGCGGGAACATACATTCGACGCGGTATCTGGTAGTCATGATGAATTCGAAGCTGCTGATTTACGGGGTGGTATAGGTGCAGTATGGGGATGTTGATGATGGAAGCTAAAGTGGAAACGAATGACAGGAGCAGGACTTAAGATGGAGGATAACAAAGGCGAACGTGACACAAACAAGGGGGGGCAGAGAGGATGATAGACGGTGAGAAAGGAGGTGACAATAGAGCTCCAGCTCTGGACCGAAGGATGCAGCTTCCTATCTGCAGCTCCTTCCTCTAGTGCTTCGGTCAAGCTTCATGGCCAACGCCTGCACAGCCCGCGTCCTGATTGGTTGGTGCCTGCAACTTGAGGCCACAAGGAGGGGCAGCGCCTTCCACAATCAGCTGACTGGGTCACGGGATTCACCGACAGCTGGCTCAAAACGGACTAGTTGATGAGCCTTCGGGGAGCTCCGATATGCCTGGTTTTTATGGCATCAACACCGTCGCAATTCGGACGAAGAAATCATCCACATCGAGGTTCGAGGAGTTTGAGCTCGTTATCTCCCAAAATTCAAATACTTTCCATCTGTGTCCCAATTTCTGAGCGATCGTATTGCTTCGATTAACCAGATGAACAAGGCCAATGAGGCTCTCCTCAAATCTCAGCATGGCGCTCCAATTTGCGGGGTAGTGGGGAATAGGTCACGGGGGAAGAGTCAAACATGATGGGCCTCAAGAGTGTTGTATCGAACATCACAGAGGCAATCTTGTCAGTAGAGGGCCGTTCTGCTCTGCGGGAAACCATTCTCCATAGACTCGGGCTTGAAGCTGCCACAATGAGCGCCGGTCGCATCTACCCCCTCGCTCGACCAAAGGGTCATAAACCGCCAATGGAAAGATGGAAGCTTGAGTTTGACGATAATCACGCACGAATACATACAGCATATATCGGTGTTCAGCGACACGAATCCACAGTCTGCACGATAGTCTCGTTTGAGGAATCCGTGAAAGCCATACAGACATGGCTGGATATAATGGATCCAGATGAACGTCTAGCATATGAGAAATTCGAGTTCGTGGAAGGGGATGACCAGCCTGAAACAACACTTTGGGTATGTTACTGGCCCAGCGCGACCGTGTACGAGAACTGCATCCAGCAACTGAACCTGACCGACATCTACAACCACGTCGGAAGACCAACGACAGTCGGATTCTGGCTCGAGCGCTTCACGACACCAGTATCCCGCCTTGAAACGAACTACTCCGGCCTCGACTATCTTCCGGGTCTCGCAAAACTCCCTGGAAGCCAGCCAAAGGGACACACGTTGACAGCATACTGGGGCGCCGCTCGAGACCGCATCCCAGATTCAGGCCATGATCTGTTCTCGCAGGAGAGCGAAGAGACAACCCAGTCTCCAGCAGAAATCCCAACAGGTATAGGAGAGCATATTTTCGGGAGCAACGAATACGACAACCTGGTGCACATCCGCTCCGGCCAATTCTGGCAAAACTGCTCAGAGACCGAAACCGCCGCTTATGAGAACACCCTCGAACCAACCCTGCGCGCCGGCCTGCGCTACCTATGGGAGAACCGCACCGACTCAGGCGCAATGGGCCTGCGATTCATCCGAAACCTGGACCTAGCAACAGCTCCCTCTCCCAATATCTCCGTGAACGGAGCTTCTGCACCTGCACCTGCACCCGCACCAGCAAAGGCAAAAGAAACCAGCGCGGCCGGCTTCTTCCGCAACCTAGCCGACCTGGAGAAATGGGCGAAACGGCACCCGTCGCACCTGGCCATCTTCAACGGGGCCATCGCGCACGCGCGCGCATTCGGCGAGAATCGCAGGTTTCGCACTTGGCATGAGGTCTCGGTCCTCAAGCGCGGGGAGGCGAGCTTCGAGTACGTCAATTGTCTTCCGAAGACCGGCGTAATCTCATTCTTGCGTCTTGATAGGCGGGGTCTGTGAGGTGCGGAGAATGAGGGGGATGAAAATGACAGGGGTACTAACTACTAAATGGTAATGGCGAGGCGCGGAGGGAGGGAGGGAGGGAGGGGGCTCATTGTTGGTGGGGCGGGGTGGAGTCGGGAAATGATGGAGAAGAAGAAAGATGGACAAGAAAATGGGGAGGTTCGCCCGGGGTTGGGTTGGTAAACTTGGTTATCAGTGCACAAGCTACCCTAGTACACGACATAAGTAGTAGTCTAAAGTCTCTTGCCACCCAGCTTAACTTCTCCGAGACGGAACATGGCCGAGCGCCATGGCCTGCCGGCCCCCATCCTCCTGCCCTGCTAACGGGGAAATCGGGTCCCCCCCCTCTATCACTTACGAATCACGGAATTCCCATCACTAATCTACTCCAAATGTCTGCCGACGCGCAGGAGGCTGCACGCTCTTGGAACCCAGCGGGCCCGGATATCGGATTTACTCTGTAGGGGAATACTAGCCACCTCGCCCATCCCACAATGGGCCCCGACCCGACCAGACGCCGGTCTCGTAGTATGCTGTAGTCCACCGGAGGCTCGACTCAGTCACCGAAACTCGCACATGCCCTAACTAACCAAGACCCACTAAACTAGAGTCAAGTTAAAATAAAAAAAAATTAAAAAAAAGGTAAAGTAGAGTAGACTCGAATTGAGCTGAGGCAATTATTTCCCTGGACCGGTGGTCGAGTTGCGAAGTGCGCGGGGTGCGAAAACGAAGTTTCCTTTAGAATTAGCTTTAGCTTTTTTTGTTGGCTATTGGGATTGCAATTGGGGTTCGGTTTCGGGATCGGAGCTTGCGTCACGGTGCAGAGTCTGCTTAACTCCGTCCGTTATACCTACGTGCCTGAAGGTTATCAGTAGTTGGGTGGGGGGGGGGGGGATGGTTTGGGCTAATCCAGAGGCATGGTACGGCGGTATTGCGCGAGTGAGTATGTAAAGTGTCCGAGCTGGATCCAGTCATGCTGCTGTTTGGAAACATGGGACTGTGCGACGTGCGACGTCTTAGGGAAAAGTATACACAATAGATGTAGTCAAATTGAATGTCATATTTTATTCGTTCGTCACTTCGAGTAGCGTATCCAAACTATATCATCAACACAGCAGGTGACAGACAGACAGACAGACAGACATGGTATGTATAGTATCCAAAACCTTGCCAGCGGCCGAGTAGTAATCATGCACCCACTACCACGGCCCCATTATGCTCCACCCTAGTTAGACAGCCTGACCACCAATCCCAGACCAAGAGACGGAAAAGCTAAACCCGCTCAACGGTCTCGACACGCCCCTGCACATTCTCCATCTCAACCTTGCTCTCAGCCTGCGCAACGAGATCCCTCTGCTCGGCGTCGCGGTTGCCATGCAGACCAATCTTATACCACGGCAGCTGGAAGAGCGCATCCATGCTCTCGAGACTGCGACCCGCGGTCTCGGGGATGGAGAACCACACCCACACGCCACCGAGGATGGTCACGGCCGCGAAGCACCAGAAGGTGCCCTTGGGATCGATCCCGCCCTGCGCCGTGGGGAGCAGCATATTGGGGACCGCGCGCGAGTTGCCGTACTGGTTTGCGAAGTGCAGTGTCATGGCGGTGGAGGTTGCGAAGGCACGAATGCGCAGCGGGAACAACTCGGCCGTCAGCAGGTACTGCATGCTGTTCCAGCCGAGCGCCCAGCCCATGCCGGAGATGTAGATCATGGCGATTGCGCCGCGTGACACGCCCTTTTTGTCGTCCGGCAGGACGAAGTCGTCCTCGACGCCGAGCTCGGGGACGGCGGTGAGGAAGCCTGCGACGTATATCATTGAGAGGGCTTGGAGGGTGATTCCGAGGAGGAGGGCGCGCTTGCGGCCGATTACGTCGACCAGAAACAGGGCACAGATCACTGCTGCAGCGAATTTGACCAGCCCGAAGACCGCGGTCACCAGGAGGGATTCTTCGTTTCCGGAGATGCCCAGTAGAGAGAAGAGTTGGGGTGCGTAGACGGTGATTGAGCCGGCGCCGGACCACTGTGAGAGGATCTGGACCATGGTGGCGAGGTAGAGGCGGTACAGGTTCGAGGGGACGAGGACGGCCTCCTTGAGGATGCCGAGCGCACCGAGACCCATGGTGGCTTCCATTTCGGCCTGATGGGATGTCTGGATAGCGGTGATCTCCTCGACGACGTATTCGTGGTCTTGCGGGAGGGAGCGGATGCGGGCGAGGTTGCGGACGGCTGCTTCGAATTTGTTGCGTTTGATGAGGAAGCGCGGGGATTCGATTTGCAGGAACGAGAGCAGGAAGATCAGGCCGGCGAACATGATGTGCAAGCTCGTAGGGACCTCCCAGCGGTTGTGCGTGTTGTCGCTCATGTGCACTTCGCAGCCGTAGTTGGCAAAGTAGGCGAGGACGATGCCTAAGTAGACGAAGCCGGTGAAGACACAGGTACAGAGACCACGAACGGCAGCGGGGGCCTGTAATAGTTAGACATAAGCAAGGCCATATAGGTATAAGATAGATGAAGACATACAATCTCAGCAAGATAAACCGGCCCAACAACAACCGTCTGGCCGACGCCCAGACCAGCGATGAAGCGCCCAGCATAGACAGCACCCAGCGAGCCACCGTGTGCCATAAAGATAATGATACCAATAACCCAGAGAACGCACAGCTCGCGCGTAGCCCAGATACGGCCGACACGGTCACAGACGAGGAAAGCGAACAGAGCACCGCCAATCGAGCCGAGCTGGACCATCGCCGAGACGTTGCCTCGGATGTTGGCCTGCTCGACCTCGCTGTAGGAGTCAAAGTTGATGGTGCGCTGGAAGTCCACCGAGTCAAAGGCCCCCGTGATGAGACCCTCGTCGACACCGCGGGCTGCGCCCATCAGGCCGAAGGAGAGCACGGCGAACCATAGCCTCCAGTTGAGGATCTCCCTGGGAGCATTACCCGTGTTGAGCTTGAAGACGTTGAGGGGCTGCTTTGGACCACCAGCCATTTTGAGAGAGGGCAAGGCCTAAAAGTAGGAGGAGAGGATAAAGAGACAAAAAAAAAAAAAAAGAAAAGGCAAGCAAGCAGTCGATCAATGCAAGGGAGGTTGCTCGAGTCACCTGCAACGATGCCGCGACTTCAGCTTGAGGAGAAAAAGCAACCTTCCTGTGCGACTGCGAGGGGTTCTTATACCCCATTCCTTAGAGTTGACTAACACATCGAAACGTCCATAGGAAACGAGAGCCATAGGGTCACATTGGGTTGAGTCTGAGAGAGTGTGTGTGGCTCAGGGCCATGGCCTGACGGGGTCTCCAACTGGGTGAACTTCGGAAGTTGTCCGTCATGGACGGTGACCCCGGACCGTCTCTGAGCTGGTCCAACGCCGGCCTTTGGGGAGCGAGCCTAATTGGCCGCAGCTAGCGGAGACGCAGAGAAGTCAGAGTGCAAATTTGAGGTCGATCGGCGCTGCGGGGTTGGCGCTCTTTCACTCGGACATGCACCGAAGATCGCAGGTTTTTATTCATATATGATCGCAGTGCGACCGGGTTTAATCACTGCTGAGTCTGACGGTTTGGAAGCGTCGAGTCGATTTCGAAGTACAAAGAAGCGTTGGGCCAATGAAGATCCCTCTGGGCGAACTCTTATCCCGGCGGTGGTGCTTGTCCCCCTCCGGCTGATGGCACTTCCCCGCTTGGCAAAAGCCTCCCAAGACGACTTGACTCGCCGCCAAGTCGCCGCCCTCCCTCGTCGGCACAGACGTGGGGGTTCTGGGGAGATTGGAGACGCCAGTCTCCGTAATGCTCCGACACGTGCTTGACTCGCTAGAAAGGTAATTCCCCAGAGAAAATCGCGATCAGACGGAAACCTACTTTTGACCTGGAGAAGGGCCTAAGACATCATTCATTATTACTACCCATGTCAAAATTGTGGAGCTAACAAACTCTCGCTACATACTTAGGTTCGCCACTTGAACGCCGGGTTGCGCCAGTCAAGATCCTGGATCTGCGCCTGCGACAGCCCCGACAGCGCCTCGTCAATATCCGTTTCCTCGCGCTTCTTGTTGTCCCAGTTCATCCACATCCACAAGAGAACGCTCAGAATCAAGATTAGACTCGAAGTTGCAAGGTTTAGCCCGTTGCCGATGTGGTAATCGGGGGCATCAAACTGCAAAAACGACCATGTTGAGATGAGTCCACCAACATTGCCGAACATTACATTACAGCCGATAGCAGCAGAACGTGCTGTATCGGATACAACGTTGTTACTGACATGGGCATTGGTAAGCGCGCCAAAGGCGAAGGCACCACTGGCGATCAAGAACGTCGCTCCATATCGGACGTGTCCATCAGTGCTTGCCAAAAACATGATGTACCCCGTCATCATCAATGGGGGTCCAGCAACGAAAACCGGCATGCGGCGATCATATCGCCAGGAGAAAAAAGGCAAGAGCACGGTGAAAAAAGCACCTACGACGTAGGGAGGCACCGTTCGAAGTTGCTGGGTGACGACCGAGGCATCGGGGTAGATCGTACGGACGATAGTCGGGGCGAAGAAGGCAAGACCTTGAACGGTAATGTTGTTCAGAAGGAAGATAAAAGACGTGGCCAATGTGACAGGGTTGAAAATGCCTCGCATCAACTTCTTGGCGTCAATCTTGTCTAGAACCTCAGTTGTTGCCACACGCTCGGACTTGATACGCGCGATCGCAAGGTCCTTCTCTTCTTGGTTCAGCCAGCGTGCGGTCTCCGGTCGGTCCGTGAGAGTAAAGAAGCCGATAAGCGCCAGGCCGATAGTGACAATGCCTTCAATGGCAAAGATCATTCGCCAGGTGTGCAGACTCCCGAAGTGATCCAAGGTGAGGATGGCAGAGGCCAGCAATCCACCGAAGGCTCCGGCAAGAGGCGCCATGACAATGTACAGTGACAGGCGGAAGGCAAGCTCGCTGCGCCTGTACCACCGGGACAAGTAGTAAGCAATGCCTAGGAACAAAGAAGTCAGCTATTGTTATCAATCTATGACGAGGGTAAGTAGGGCGCGTGGCTACCTGGCAGCATTCCAGCCTCAAAGATGCCGAGCACGAATCGGACTCCGCTTGCCTGGTGGATTGTATTGACAAAGGCCGTAGCAATCGAGGCGATGCCGAACAACAAGGTTGAGATAGGAAGGAACCAGCCGGGGCCCATCCACTTGCAGCAGAGATTGCAAGGAATCTCGAAGATAATGTACGAGATATAGAACACGGAGAGGACATGGTTGTAATCGTAGTTCTTCAAGTTGAGATCTGTATCGAATCCAGCGAGCCTGGCGTTTCCTGTTCGGGACCTCTGGGTGAGTCACACGATGAGGGTTGCGCGGAAACCAGCAGCTTACCAATATTCGCACGATCGATAAAACAAAACAGATAGAGCAGTGCGACAGTAGGCATAAGATAAAGATCCAGTTTCCATCTCAACCGAGACTCAGCCTTGGCGTCGAATTCGAACAGAGCTCGTCCGTATTGATCCGTCGCGAGGTGGCCGCGGCCAGCAATCTGAGTGACATCCTCGACGACTTTGAGATTTTCTTGATGGCCAGACAATGCCTTCTCGTCCGCGACAGGACGAGTGTCCGTTACTTCGGTCGCCATGATTGCGCTGGCGATGATGGGAGGTGGTTGAAAGAGATAAATTGGGGAGGAGCGTGAGAACTAGCGGAGATAAAAGCTCCACAAGCGCCTTTATAACTCCCCAGCATCGGATGTACGACCAGGGTCTGATTTCCCGGTCAGTACGAACGGGAAGGGGAGTCGGAAGACAAAAGGTCCCCACCGAGGCAGGCAAGTCTGGGGTATCAAGATCCCAGGATTGTGGGGTGAGATTCGACTGGTCTGGAGGACTGGTTGACGACAGCCACCGGGAATTTTGGTCGTAAATCACGGCATTTCCGCTGCTTCAGATGCTTCGGTTTGGAAGAGGCCTCGTCTCGTATTTACTACCGGCCCGTCAGCCACACGACGAGACAAGCGTGGTGCAAAGAACGGCAGTGCTACGGCGGCAACCGGAATCTTGCGGCTACATCCTTGCTATTAGTTCAATCAAGCCGAAAGTGAGCCCTTATCTTCCATCCGCTGACCAGTTTCTCCATGCTGAACAGACAGATACCTGGTCACTTTCAAGAGCTCGAGTTCGCGTGTCACTGTCAACGCGGTCATATCTTGGCGTTCATTCAACCATTGCTGCTTTTGGAACTTTTCCCGGAGACTTGGCCAGCTGCCAAGGCGGCCGAATAACACTGTTGCTGCTGTGAGTGGCTGGACGAGTCTGGGCCCAAGCCACTAGGGTATCTTGCTTATCTGGGCCAATGGAGAGCGATGCAATTTCAGAATCCTGGTCGCTGACTCTTTGAATTCTGCAGACCGAGGAATCGAGACCAGAGAAGCTTGGTTTCCTTTGATATTATTGGCGACGGAATCTTCTGACTTGTGATGGAAATGGGACTGAGAGAGAGACGACTGAGGAAGGGAAGGAGCAAACGCCAAGGCGGCCCAGAGCCAGAGCTGAGTCTCGATCCCCGCACTAAAGCCCCCGCAATTTGGCTTCATCTGCTGACCACCTGCTGCGAGCAACACTCTGTGGGGATCGCCACTCTCATACCCTCCTTTATCCATGTGATCATCGTCTCCTATCTCAGTTCCTGGTTTGACGCCATAGAAATGACGAATCGCAGGATTTAGGCTTCGCAGGTTTGTGGGGATCGCAGCAGAGGCTCTCCTCCCTATCACGACTCGAAATTCCTCCTTTCTCCTGAGCATGACTCGAGTCGAAACCCCAATGCGTGAATTAACTAACAAGCACTGCACCTGCATTTCAACCTTGGCGCATTAAGCTGCTCGCATCGTCTTCTCTCATCATGGACCCGTTGCCAAGCGGCACCTGTCAATCGCGCCGAGGCACAGCCCAAGATACTCGGAGTACGAAGGCCGCTGGAACGAACAACTACCGAGAACACATCCCGACCTGACAGGTTCTCCTACCGTGATTTCTTCCCAGCCACTAGTACCAAGCGTCCTCTCCAAAGCATGGCGCTTGGCGCTGATTCTTTGGTGAGAGCTGACAGGTTGATGTGAACCTCCTAAAAACGCCTCTTTCTTGTCATTTTGCATCGGATGTGCATGTCGGAATCGGAAGCTTGTGGCCAATGAGCAGCGGCTACCACCTAGCTGGTCGGCTCATCAAGCTCAATGAGAGTCTTAGGAATAGGCTTGGAAGAAGCATGATCGGATACGGGGTGCCCCACGTTTCAGTCTTCGCCAAGCAGCGGAGGCCTGAGCTAGGGAGATGAAAGCGCGCGTTTATCCACGCTGTCTCCCACAGTGCCACAATCACCATAATCTGGAGAGACTATTCGACTAAGAGGCCTGGGCCCTTGAAGGAGAGCTGGCAGCAATCATCATTGGGTAAGCATGGCGGCTCCCCCCCAATCGTCCGTCGGGTTTACCTACGTATCCTCCAGTACGCCACGAGGTGACGAGTGCCAGAAGTAGATCTGTGGTTCTAATGTCAGAGGGGAAGTATTTGGCGAGAATAAGTTGCTGTTAAGAATTCGCGGTTTGCGGGAGGAAGTCTGCGGCACAGGTACAGTCAACTGCCTTCCAGTCCATTGCTTCGCGTGCATTTAATTCCCACAAGCCTCTAGTCGCGACTACCAGTATAACTCGAAGACTCTGCAGAACCAACATTCCTTCCCATAGGGAATAAAGAATCTGTGTCCACGCCAATGCCAATCAATATACCTAGGACGATCCACTAACCAGAAATAGCTCCTTCCAGACCGCAATTTTAAATAGTCTCCGCCTCATACGGATCTCGCTGGGGATGCTACCAGGCCAGTGGCGGGGCAAGCATGATTCTCTGTCGAAGATGTTATATTGTCTTTTTCTCAGAAGTCAGCAAGAATCGTCAATGGTAATGGCTGCCTAAGCAAGAGAATTCAGGGAACAACAAGCATTTCCCTGCACTTCTTGAACTGCACCGGACACCAGCAAAGCTTGATGGCAGTGCGTTTAGTGTCCCTACCTTCTTCCCGGCCTACCGGTACTCTACTACCAGTTTCCTATGCATGTAGAAAGAGTCTATGACTGGCGATCAAGTATAGAATTATACGGGAAGGTATTAACAAGAATATATGACTTTTACATAGACGGTCATCAAGTACATATTTAATATCATAAGAAAAGCAAAGGCTTGAACGAGATTAACCATATCAGCGCTTCATCATCCATCATCCATCATTATTACCATTACCATTATCATAGTTTTGTATCCTCCCCCGTAATCAGGAATCAAGGCTTCGAGTGCACAACGTACTGCGAGGTGGTAGACATCTGAGGCGCTTGTGAGCGTGGATCACTGTACCGGAACTTCTTCGCCGCCGAATTATACTCAGCTCTTATGGGCACTCCGTGCTCTGCGGCAATCGGCACCTTGGGTGGTGGGTGGACCAGTGCCGATACAAACAGCCCCGTTGGCGACTTGGGCGGCTCCACCCAGAGGATGGTGGTGAGGAGGACGATCACAACACCCGTGATCATTATGACCGTACCTAGGATGCTGGTACGGGACTCGATCCCAAATTTCCAGACCTGCACGGTTGCCCATGAGGGGAGCGTGGATTGGAGTAAGGTGTCATCTTTCACGCTCTGGGCTTGCTCCCGCTGTTCCTGTGCGGTTGAGAGTGTCGCTGTTTCGTAATTGATGAACGAGAGGACTTGCGCGCTGGCCCATCTGTGCGCTAAACGGAACATCAGAGTATCTCTTTCGGGGTTGTCCTCGGTATCTACGAGCTGAAGGAACACCTCGGAGAACCGAGCGACAGAGCCTCGGGTCGGATCTACCTCCCCTGAAGGATCCACAGACCAGGCTGCGAGGACCCAGTCTGGGTTGACGGTCATCACTGCTCGGTTGTTAGACTCAACATGCTCGCTTGGGTGCGGGTTGAGGACTCTGAGCTGCACCAGACCAAGGAAGTTGGTGATCGGGTTGGGGTCCATGGTGTAGTCTGCAAAGCCAAGGTGGGCGACATTGTAGCACCAGACTCTGGTGTCCGTGTGCTCTGGCATCGAATAGACGTAGGTTAGCTGAGGACCAGAGATGTTGAACTCGTTAGCTCTGGCAGGTTCGTCGAAGATCTCATTCCAGAGACACGAATTGTCCTGCCAACAGTCGGTGAGCACCCATCGTGCCATGGGCGTCGAATATACATTAACAGTCAGGTCAAACTCCGAGTCCGTATTGTTTGGCATAGTGAACTCCACAGAGGAAGTCATATCGCTCTCCTCCCATCCAGAGCCCCAGCGAATGCATCTTGCTTGGGCCGTACTCCATGGGTAACAGCGAATCTGTCTGTCCTCGGAGATATCATATGTATAAGTCCCTGGATCTAGGTCACATTCTGATACCATACCTAGAGCCGGCCCTCTCCGCTGCAGCTGCGTCTGCAGGGCCTGGTTGAACCGACGGGAGTCTGGATAGACGGTATAGTCTTGCCCGTCAGGGTCCGATGTAACGTCGTAGTAGTTGAATGCATCGACCGTAAAGGCCTGCAGAACTTGTCTGTTGGGTACCCACCAGACGTTCCCGTCATCATCGTCGGTGACATTGAGACTGAAACTCAGGCCATCCTCTCGAGAGACGGGAGGGAGAAAGAACCTGCCATTGCGCTCTGCCTGCCAGGTGGTTGAGACGGCTGACTCGATCAACTCATCCATGCTTGCAGAGTATACCTGCTCCGTGCAGCTATATCTCCGATCCGCCAACAGATTCTGTTCGCACAGAAAAGTATCACCATCTCTAGGAGGAGTGGAAGCAGCAAGGCCTCTGAATGCAATGGAATCATCCATGTTGATGTCGATGAACTGCAGCGATGGAAGAGCCAGGGTAGCCGTGGCAACACCCATGAGGTTGGCGACGATGGACAGTGCCGCGACAAGGATCATGAAGAGGAACAGCACTGGATATACCAGCTTGGCAGGGCCTGCAGCAGCATGTTTCCGGTCAGCTGCCAGCTCCCTAGCCTTCATAGCAAGATCCTTTAGGAACAGAAGATCCATAAACTCGGCGTAAACGAGAAGTAGGCTGATCGGAAGCCGCCGATCTTTCGCAGACAGGAACAGCACGCTGCGGTAGACAAAGCTACCAGCAACATACATGAACCAGACCTCGAGGGCCTTGGCCACGAACTGGAGTGCTCCCAGAACATTGCGATTAGTCCGGTCGAGACTCTGCATAAAGCGGACTCGGTCGCTGGAGTACGGGTTGATCTGGCAGCCGGGACAGTCGAGCCCAGCGCCGATAATGTAGCCTTTGAAGTTGAGTATCAACAGAGCGAGGGCTGGCGCGAGCCAGAGGAAGCCGATGACATTGCGGTAGTCGAAGAATCGTCTCAAACCTCGCCTTGCTGGCTGGGGCTCGGTCTGAAGCTCAGGCGGGGGCGAAGGCTGGACGGGGTAAGCGTAGGTTTGGGGGGATAGATCAGCAGGAGCGATCGTGTCCTGGCTCTGCAAGGGAGTCGAGGTGACAAGGGGTGGCAGCGCGCTGGCCATGGTGAAGAAGGTAACTCGAATGCAGTGTTAGAAACTGAACTGGCACGGACTGGAGGGCCTTATCGCGGAGTGAGAGGAAGGATAATAAATGCGCTGACAGCTAAGAGCCTCACGCACCCTGTCAGACTACTGTAGGTTAGAGAATTATTAATTTCAGCCCCAGATCCCAGCCAATCCTGCACTCTTACTACACTGCCATTCCTTCCCTCGTAGTGGTGTGCCGCAGCCGACTATCATGTTCCTCATTTGAGCATAGCTCGCGTGGTCGCAGCACGCTAGAAAAATGAAACGAACCAAACGGACTCTATTCGCTGTACATTGGCGCGGTCATCGTGGAGGCTTCAATGGTCTTTGGGCAACCTCAGTCGAACCCTACCCTGGTTGCTGATGTGGACCAGCGTCCTCCCGTCGCGTGTTCACGAGGAAAGAGCTGCCACAATCTCCATGTATCAGGACGCTGGAATCCTTCTTCCCGAGATGGCTCCAGACTTGACAGCTCAACTTTGTTTGCTTGCCAAACGCGTGTCTGACATCCTTCACGCGATGCCCAGACTGCGCAGCCTTTCGCCTGAATCCTTCAGTCCAGCCGTGCCTTTGGACCCCCACCCCCGAAATTAATTCCTGCCGGTCTTAAACCCTGCATCCATTGACTATCCCACCCGCTGGCAATTCCCTCGTTCATGGCCTGCATTTTTCACAGCCTTCGACTAACTTTGGATATGCATCGCAACCCGTGTCGGCGCTGTGCGACGCAGTCAACTCCTTCGGCACCAATGAGAACCGAAACTATCCGGGCTTCCGTGCCTATTTCTGGCTCTGGTGCCTATTTTTGGCTCTGGAGCCTCTTGCGAAGTGCCACACAAAGTACGAGACAGTGTTCCGGGCCGGGTTCGTTGTCCGATTACCCCTACAGATGCGACCTGAGTCTTCACCAGTGCCTCTGAACACCCATTATAAATCAGTCCTCAGCCCTCAGAAATTAATCAGCAGACTGGAGCTAGTAGTAAGTCGTGGCTAGATGGTCTGGTAGCCAATCGTTTAAAGATATAACAACAGAGTATCCCAGATTTCGACATGCGCTGTGCAACCTCGACTTTTCAGCCTTGCTGACATATACTTTTGGGGAATGACTCTTGAGATGTTTGCTTTTGTCAAAACCCCAACAGATCACGCGCAAGCTACTGCAAAGCACAACAAACAGCTCAGCCTTAATCATTTTAAGCGATCGCGAGAGTCGATATGTCCACCCTTGATCCACCTCACTTGTCCGGGCATGAACTGTCCATCATGTTTGGTTCACGGATAAACTCCATTTGGGAAGTAGAACGATCCGCCGACCGAACAGCTCTTTGATGGCCTGCATGCTCCAGTCATGGAATCATAAGCGTTGGCGGACGCAAGCTTATGAAACCATGGCCATCCAAATCAGACGCTTTATCTGGGCTCTTGCACAACAATCGCTCCTTTTGCTGGACTGGATTGGCTCTGGCACCGTTGGTTGGTTCCTTCTAGCCGCTGATCACCATACTACTAACCTATCGGCGTGTGGCTTAAACGCGGATACAGTGACACGACAAAAGTTTGAATCACCGCCTGGGGAACCGCTTGCGATATCAAGTTTAGCGAATGTGAATCCAGATATATTATTGGCTTAGGAAAGGTGGCGGGACGCAAACTTTTGTCATGCCACTGTAGAAGTCGGGTGGGTGCCGCCAGGTGATCCGTCCATCTCGGGCCACAGTCCACTTTGTCTTGCATTATGAATAATAAAACTAGCACCGATTGCTTCCAGGCTCTTCTGGGAAGCGATACCTTGCGTAAAATGCTGCTTGATGCATGCCAAGCCGTTCTCCCAATACCCTTGAAAGCCACAACACTGTTTCAATCCCCATGATGTACAATACCACCGTTGACCTGGAAGTATTGTCCAACACGCCTTCACCTCTCGGAGGACTGTCTAGTTAAGCAACAGGCAATTTATAACGCAGTCTGCAGCTACCTACAGCCAACAGGATAGAGACAGGCCAAGGTTATTTTCTTCTCTTGTCGCGCTAGAAGATATTAGCTAATAATATAGTCGCTGACCTCTTAGCAGTGAGCAAGACTGGGAGAGCTATAATAGATTCATGGCTAAAGGCCATGTTCGCGACGTTCTTGCAGACTTGTGCAAGATCCTTAAAGCCCGACCCAGGCTGCGGTACCTGGCAAAGATCCCGACTTGGAAATGTACCCCGATGAACCGCCCCAACAACACACCCTGTGTCCAACAACCAAACAAAGACCATAAGCAACCCAGATCCTTCAGGACACTAAGCATCTGATTCCTATACCCTCCGGTTCCACCAATCAGAGAGAATATGTTTCTACCGCTTGTCGAACTGGAAAATATCTGTTGCTGGTTGACTATTTGGTTGCTAACTTGTTAGCATTAGGGAAGAGTCAGCAAGCTTCGAAGCTTTGCGGATGAGGACCACGTACGAAATTGTGCGAGATACCTGAAGCGCGGCGTAGATTCCAGGTCTGGGATGGAGTTAGACTTGACGACCTTGATGATAGCCCTTGGAAAATTAAGATCCTATCCACCAAGAGACTTCCAAATCGCTCTTCATTGTGGAGGGACGCCGAGCCTAGCCCTGAAGGTATACCGAGTTCATTCGTGCCTGCCACTATGTTATCTCGAGCATTTTTACATTGTGACCTTGTCCACACAAGGAACGATGCCTCCGCCAACCAGGAAGTTCTTTTACAGAGATCTTCGCGACTTGATTTCACTTCATTCCCTTCTTCCTCCAAAACCCCGGCAAACCATCCTCATCACAAAAACTCAATCCAGGCGGACGCACATACTCTTCATACCAATCCATCGCCTCCATCAGACGAACATAAATCTCACAATAATCAACCACCTCCCTATACATCCAACCCACATCCTCCTCCTCTTCCTCCGTCTCCCCATCTTCATACCCAGGATAAACCGTATACGCCCGTTCATTCTCCCCCCGAACCCCCGAGAACCGACACAGCACCTTGACAACAGGCATACTCATGTGATCCAGCGACTCTAGACAGATCTCATCGACGAAGAGGCAGAAGTTATACCGTGGTGCTAGGCCCCGAATTTTCAACTCTAGGTCTGCTGGGCTTTCAAAACCACCATTTTGAGCACCCAACTGGTTCTCAACCCAGGACTGAAAATGGTCACGGACGATGTGGCTCGTTGCGCCATTGAGACGCGCTGCGTCCTCTATGAATATTGCCTGATGGCCGATCAGCAGATCAAGTCTCCTGTTTAGCGTAAGCGAGCCTTGGACTTTGGTTTGAATTAGTTGGACCATGCGCTGCCATTGTCGCTCATTGCCGTAGGTGCAACGGTACACAACGAAGCCCCACGTAGTCCCATTCTCCGGGTTGGAGAGAGAGGCTTCAATACTAGAGTAGTCGTCTAGAGCCTCGTCTAGGATTTGGCTTGAATCTGAACCCTGGTTTGCGGGGGAAAGGGATTGAAACGGGCTGCTGGTCATGGTGGGGAGTAGAGTTGGGATTCGAAGGCACGGAAGAATTTGTGGTCTAGAACTTAGAATTGGAGAAGATCTGGGTCTGCGTTTGAGACCGGAGGAGAGCGGGATCCTTCTGCAGAACTGGAGGCAGACCATGGGAGTGTCTGATTGAGGATTTTCGGCGTGTTGGTCGAAAAGGAGCAAAGAGCGAAGTAAGGTTGCTTTAATTACCCTAATGTCAAACAAAACACCCACATGTGCGCTGTTAGTCAGCATCGGGCTTCACTAACTAACTATCCCTGGGTAGGCGATTCTGTTCCTATTTTTGCTTTTAATCCTAGGGTGCTAAGAATGTGCCTCTCGCATAACCCTAACCGTGTAAATTGAGATCGGGGAGCATCAACAACGTACAGACCGTTGCCCCTTTAAGTATACAAACCCTAGGAAACAACAGATGATATGTACTTCGCCGTGGCATCTTACATAAACATCTTTGACGCACAAATGTGATGATCATAGCCACGGTTCCAACTCAATTGCCTGCGCTGACTCCCGAAGCAAGTGACTAGCAGGTGTGGGGGCCACCCTGGCCTAGCCAGCTATCTGCAGGAATCCTTTATTTCGCCTACCTTGACTGATTTCTGCCCACTCAGCCATAATATATCTGATGTCGTAGTGCACGGTGGGCCCATCGTCGAGGTAGTCGACGAATCGAGAGCACCCATTCCCATTTCTGCGAATATCCGGTGTGGTTGGATAAAGGCGCGCAATGGGCCTTTGCAGAAGAGATGAAAACATCCTCTGTCCCTTGTTTTTTTTTATTCTCCTCCATGTTTTCATCTTCTTTGGTCACAATTCCTTTATGATCACTTGACCATCTGGGCCTCTCTAAAATGCGGGTTCAAAAGGTAGCATTGCTACCATTTTTTCTCGGTCCCCTTTGCCTTCAGGCTTCGGGAATCCTTCACAATCATAATGGGAGACAGGATGACCGGAGGATCTCTCACCATTCGCTTCAGCCGCGCGATGACTACGCTTGTGATGCAAATAATATGCCGGGGGCTTGCTTGCTCATCCTATCTGATTTGAAATTAACCAAGACGCAGATCCGTGCAGTAACGGGGCCTGCTGTGACAGCAAGTCTCTCTCCTCACCTCATTGAATTTTGAAACATCAATCGGAAGCTGACCATGACAAAAAGGCGGAGGTTACTGTGGCTACGGGCCAACTTACTGCGGCGATGGCTGTGTGAGCAACTGCGATGCCACTACTGAATGCGGGGAGTTCGCAGTTCCTGCAAATGCCACCTGCCCGCTTAATACCTGGTAAGAGAGTTCTCTCCCTTATTGGGAGGTTCATCATGTTGATGTATTATCATCTAGCTGTTCCCAGTATGGCTTTTGCGGAACGACAGAGGGTTGTGATTTCTCTTTTTTCTTTCTCCGTACTCGTCTACTGCTGATTCCCTCAATCTAACCGTTTAGCCAGAGTTCTGTAACGACGAGTGCCAGTCTAGCTGTGTCCTGCATCCGGATCCTCCGAGCGGGTCCACGAAGAACAGGACTTTGTCCAAAGGTTCTATTCTAGCAATCTAATTCATATCTGAGCAAAATCCTAATGTGTATCCTCTTCGTAGTGATCGGATACTACGAGGCATGGAGTGATCGATCCAAATGCCACCAGACGTCTCCCAGCGAGCTTCCTTGTAAGAGCCTTGCTACTGTTGTCTTGTCTAAGGACATCCTCCTTGGAGAAAGAAAATCTGTCATATTCGTGCATAGTGGACGCCTTAACACATGTGAATTATGCATTTGCGTACATCAACCCCGACAACTACCAGATCATGACCATGGATGTCGCCACTCCTGTAGATCTTTTCGACGATCTTGCTGCAATAAAGCTCACTAACCCTAGCATAAAGATATACATCAGCATAGGAGGATGGACTTTCTCAGACAATAACACTGTAACGCAGCCCATATTCGGTGATATTGCCAGGAGCGCGTCCAAGCGCAAGACCTTTGCTTCGAATGTCCTCGACTTTCTCAACCAATATGGTTTTGACGGCGTGGACATAGACTGGTGAGTTAATATGTCTTTTCACCGTCGTAGCCACGAATGCCATATTGATCAATAAAAACCAAAGGGAATACCCGGGGGCAGGCGACCGAGGTGGAAGCGAGGACGACACGGACAACTACGTCAAGCTGCTAAAAGCCGTTTACGAGGAGTTTCGCGGCTCCGGTCGAGACCTGGGAATCACCTTCACTGCTCCGTCGTCGTACTGGTATATGAGATGGTTTGACCTGCCAGGAATGCTCAAATACGCAGACTGGATGAACCTGGTAAGGAAAAAAAAAAAATCCAGGCTGCGTTAACACCCTGTTGAAGACAAGCTGATGTGTGCAGGTAGATGACATATGATCTTCACGGAAAGTCGTGTGACGACGGCGAGCAGCAGGTTGCCCATAAGTGGGAAGGAAACGGATGGAGCACAGTCTTCAGCCACGGGAGTAGCTATTGTTGCCCAACCAGCTCGGAGATGCCACACCACGTACCCCTTCCCTCTTTTCGGCCGTGCTAACGTTCTTGCTTTCACTAATAGCTTAATATGATCATGAAGGTGCTAGAAACCAGCGTCACCGGAGTCCTCCCCTCTAAGGCAAAGCTCCAGAGCGCGGTCCTCGACCCATTCAAGCTATTCAATGCCTGGAACGAGCCATACAGTATGTATTTGCCGCGAATTGGGGAGCTTGTCACTGACGTGAAAGGATGGACTGCTCCCGAAACCCCCAACGATCGTATATTCGAGCATCTGGGCTCTTACGCATACCGGCAGGGCATGAGCCTCGTGCCGCAGGCCTTCAACATCGTCAAGCGGGACCTCCTCGCCGGTCACAACCCCTTGGCGATGGATAAGTTTAAGGACTTGATAGCTGGTGTCGCTGTTGGTGATATGAAGGCAGCGAAGAAAATTGCTGGCGTCTTGCAACAGGTGTGTTATGTTTCGCATTGTTTCTATTCCATCCTGCTTGATCAATCTAAGAACGACTTCATGAAAGAGAAAAGAAAAACAAAACCAAAACCAAAAACTAACTGTGCGGGTTAGACAATTGGTGTATTCAACTTTCTCAACGACGCCGTCGCTGGGGAAGCGTGGAGGCAGTCGCGAGCTGACCTGTACCAGGAATGGGCACGCGCGGACCATCTCAAGCCCGGACTGAAAGGAATTCTAAATATATGGAAGGAGGTCGAAGCAGATTATTACGCCTATGCGGTCAAAAAGGCCCAAGCCTTTATGCTAGCACGCATCCAGATTATCGAGAATAAGTTCACGCTAGGGAATGTGGTCGGCAATCCAGCCGTCACCAAGTTGGTCTATGACGCTCGTGAGCTCAAGAAGCTTCTAGATCTGATTAAAATCACATTAGATTAGATTAGGGACTCCCAAATCATCAGAAGTGCGTGTCTATATGTACTTCAACAATGGTGAATTGATTGGTTACCTCGACGTTGCGCCTATAAGGATCTGAGGTGCAAGATGAGACAACCACTTAGCTCCTGACGCGTCTCAAAATATGCTAGTGACTATGAAGTTGATAAAGCTCTAAAATACTATAGAAATGGAGTTCTCCTAGAGGTTGTTGTCCCGTTATGGCTGGGTATCGATAAGTTGTTCTGTCCTGTTCCATTGTCTCAGCACGTCTTGGAGGGCAGTGATGGCGCTGTAAGTTGGTTCAATGGCTACAACGGGGTTATATATATAATAGGTAACTGTATAGTGGTGGCTGGGTATTCTCTTATTAATAAAAAAGCATCCTCGTGTTTTCCCATGTTTAAGGTATGCAAGCTTAAAGTGTTACAGGATAGGATTATGTGTTATATACATGAATAGGTTCTTCCAAGGTTCTTATATAACTGGTATAAAAAATTAGTAATTCTCTTGTCCTAAACCAGGATTGCTTAGAGTTGTTTAACCCACCCCAGATGTCACGGCGGCCGCCTTACCGATAAGGCAGCGACAGCGCCCCAACAGATCGCCGACGGATGCCTGAGCAGCCAGGTATCGACAGATAAACTTCGGTAACCGACAGCTCGATACCCGACCCTGTATTCGGTAGCCAAATTCCTAGATATTAGGGTGACCAGAATCGCTTAACCAGAAGGAGCCCAAGCGATTCATTCTGATCAAATTAAATTACTGGCATCTCCTTCCTAATCCGTCCCGATCGCAGCGCTCTCATCTTGTACATTGCTCGACCCCGACACGACCCCGCCGCTTACACCAGAAACCCCGCCCTAACCTGCCCCAACCCACCCTGGGTTGGCCGTGTAACATGTGTACACACAGCCAATCGCTCTAATATCTTCTTTTGGCTGACCAATCAATATATTTGCGGCGGGGCAGTGTCTGTGCTGCAATTCAAGTAAACGGCCCCAAATCTGCAAGCCTGCTGGGGCTAGTTGTGCACAGCCCTGCAGAATCCCGAAATCCGTATGGGTGCACACGACGCAATCCGTGCTGTGCCGGACATGACATTTTAGGTACCTAATTATAGCATTTAATGAAGGGTCTGGAAAAAGGCCGGGACGCCAATCAGTGGTTACCATGGGCTTTGAATTCCCCGACTTGCGGAGATCAGTTCCGACTGGGATAAGGTGCAGATTTGGGCGAGTTCTTGCTTCACCCTGGCCACCAAAGGCTTTGTATCGCATCCCACCCATTCACCCTGCTATGTAATGCGTGAATGTAACACGCCACACCGCGTGGACGCTCCCGGCGGTTGACCTTGCAGCATACCGGTTCGAATGCCCTTCAAGGAGGCATCCACAATCAAACTATTTACACGAGACAGAGAGGTCATCGGATTTGGAAAAGTCCAGGATCTGGACTTTTGCTTGCCAGCCCACGTTGTTGATAGATTGATGGCTCTTCACGGCTTAAAACCGACAAGGAAGTGCCCTGTTACAATCCCAACACGACGAGCTCGGAATAAAAATTGAAAGCAACTACCAAGTAAAGTGCTAGTTGACTGTACAGTGAGTGTTGAGTCATTTTCCAAGCTCCCATCCATGGCTCTGGTCTCTTTACATGCGCGATTGGGCCAATTCTTTACGCGTGAACGGAGGCTTCGATATAATCGGTTCGGCAGAATAAATCAAGAAACAAGCCGTTATGAGCACATGAGATATCCTAGACGCCGGCTGTTCGCCTAGCCGCGTAGTAAGAATCCGTATGGGTGGCTGCGCTGCAGTTCATCTTCTTCATAATCTCGGACTGTTCTAAGCCTGTGCGACATGGGGACTTGACACCCCTGTATGCATCTGCCTGAGATATAGCTCGGATATTATACAGATACGCGACACGGTGCATGCTCCTCGAAAACCTTCACTAAGATAGATGCATACGGGAGCTGACGATCCGAGAAGGGCAGAAATATCATTTCCGAGACCGCTATGAACACGCTCGAAGGCAAGCACAGACAAGAATCATCCCAGCGAGCCTCTAGCGAGGCTGGCTGATCAACGATTCCTTTGAAAACTTCTGAATTCGGGCGCTTGTTCATCTGCGCGTCTCCATATTACAGCCCACAATAGAGAATGAAGACATTTACATAGATGGCTTTCGGACTAATATTAATTTAAATGGATCAGCATAACTCACAAAGCAGGAACGGGCGACCGACCCGATCAAGGGTACCTTCCGTATCCGAAAATCGCGTCCATCGCACCTTCCCAACACAACGCCTGTGTCTTGCTGATTCCCAACCGGCGGGTAGGCTATTTAGCTCAGGGCTACACCATGTAGGATATCTACTTCTAGATAATGTAATAGCGTCATGATGTACTAGTATTATCAAGTGTTCCCCAATGCCGTCCAAATGCATGTACTGCCCCGCTGATTTAGGGTTCTTGGCGAGACTTTTTTTGCCTCATATTTTCGGTTGACATCGGGTTATCCTGTTCAGTCTAGCTGAGTGTAGACTACGTAACTGTCGCTCAAATCATGTTGGCTTTTATTCTCTCTCAAAGGTATAGATTTAAGTAATGTCCTTCGTTCCGTCATAACGCATGAATACTAGCTCGCCTCCCCAAAATTCAGCCCAGGTCGTGGAAAAAAAAAATTTGCTTATATGTACAACACTCACATTTGGCTTCAGGCCTTCCCCCATTCATCGAGACTTGTGTATCTGATATCCAGCCCTCAAGTGTTTTTAGCCTTTGCCCTATCCCACCCCACAACATCCGTCCCATGAATCCAGTCCATGAGCCCAATCGTCCCATAATTAACCCGAAACTTCTCATGGTGCAGATCATGCATTTCCGCCGGAGGCAACTTCAAGAAATCATAGCCACTATGGTCCGCGGCCGCCTCCCACAGCTCAAAGACTGCAAACAGCATAATCGAGACAAAGTGCGCGCCCTTGAGATACAGCGGGACCGTGACGGGGAGGACATTCGCCAAGAGATGCTCGACCGGGTGCGCGTACTCGGCTGCAAAGGCCACGGGTGCGACATACTTGTGGTGCATCTTGTGGATGTACGCGTAAATGCTTGGGTGGTGCAGGGCGCGGTGGACGTAATAGAATGAGATCTCGCGCGCGAGCAGGCCAAAGACGAAGTCCATGGCTATAGTTTTCCAGCCCGGGATAGTCGGGTCGAGGTTCAGCATCGCCTTATCGAACCCGGCGGCGTAGGCGAACGCGGCGTGTACGGCGACTATCCAGACATGGTTGAAGAGGGAGACTTTGATGCAGTGCGCAATTTGCGCGCGCGTGGGTTGGCGCCGGGCACTTTGGATCTTGTGGCGCTGCGAGAACTTTGGAAAGACCACGTCAATCAGCATGTAGATTGTGGCTGGAATGACGAATCCGACGATTTGTGTGCCGATTACACCAGCCATTTCAATGGTGCCTGGTTGGTATGTCGCTAGGACATAGTCCCAGGCGGCCTGCATTTGGGAGTGGAGATCAATCTTCATGGTTGCTTCGTCTCTGGCAGAAGGTACAGTTTAGGCTGCGTGTTTACCTGTGCTCGTGGCATGATCACCCATACAGAATATATATGTAGATGCTCGAGTAGGCAGAGCATGTGGTCACAAGTACAATCCGCAGTTGATTTGCGCTGCCGGAACGAACCCGAACAGCCGGACCAGATCCGAACCACCACGTCAAGGGGAAAGATTTGAGCCATTGGGCTCCTTCCCATACTCATGCCTCGGATTCAGTAATGTGCTTCAGTGTTCAAGTTGCTCTGCACATGCTCTGCCTCGCTTCGAAGACATTCACGGGCGAGTTCCGGCATTGCCTGATCAAATGTCTGTCTATCACCTCTTTTTAAAACCAATACAATTATGTCCTTGAGCCAACTCGAATGCAAACCAGCACGTTTGACTTGAACCTCATCCACTCATACTACGCAATATGACTTCCAAATCCACCGAGCTCCCCACCTACAGCCAGATCGCCTGTGTTGGCGCTGGGCTGTCGGCGGTGGCCCTGGGTGCCACCCTGAAGCGATGGTACAATCTCGACGATATCCGCTTCTTCGAGCGCCATCCCACGACCGGAGGCACCTGGTACATCAACACCTATCCAGGTCCGTCTCTCTCACATCCTGCCTATCTCCTCTCGTGCGCCGACTTAACCCCATCTAGGATGCGGCTGCGACGTCCCAAGCGCGCTCTACAGCTACTCCTTCGCGCCGAACCCCAACTGGACAAAGCTCATGCCCTCTAATGAAGAGATCAAAGCATATATGGATAACGTGGTGGATACCTACAACCTCCGTCGCAAAATGACGTTCGGGACCGAGGTGGTCCGCAGCGTCTGGCGGGAAGATGTAGGGCGCTGGCTTCTGCACTTGCGCGAGTTGAGCACGGGGCGCGAATATATGCATGAGTGCCAGATTCTCTTTGCAGCGACTGGGCAACTTGTTGAGCCACGTCCTTGTGAGATTCCTGGCGCCGCAGACTTTAATGGCAGTATTTTCCACTCGGCGCGATGGGATCATAGCGTGGACCTCGAGGGCAAGAATGTTGTTGTTATTGGAAATGGGTGTATGTACCCTTTTTTAATTTTAACCCCTCCATATGATGAGAGCCTATCTGACACTTCCACGCAGGCACTGCCGCGCAAATCGTCCCGGCCCTGGTCAACAATTCGAAGATCAAGTCTGTCACGCAGCTTGTCCGCACGAAGCACTGGATCTTCCCTGCGCCCAACTTTGCCTACCCGCGCATTCTCCAATGGATCTTCCGCTATGTTCCATTAGCCATGAAGCTGCACCGGTTACATATCTTCCTAATTGCCGAGAATGACTTCCGCCTGTTCCCCATGACCAAAGGCGCGGCCAGGCTTCGCGAGAAGCGCCGCAGGCACGTGGAAAAGTACATGCGCGAGGCTGGGCCGAAGAAATACCATGACCTTTTGATTCCCGATTTTGATGTCGGATGCAAGGTATATTCGTCCCTATTTATTTCCGCGGCTACGTAAAATAAAGAGAGAGAGAGAGAGAGAAATAAAGACTAATTCAAAATTAGAGACGTATTTTCGACCCGGGCTACCTCGACTGCCTCCACAACGACAAAGTCCTGCTAACGGACGCAAAGGCCACCCGGATCACCCCCGAGGGCCTCGAGACAGACAAAGGCTTTGTTCAAGCGGACGTGATTGTCCTGGCGACCGGCTTCCAGACCAACAAGTTCATCCCCTACATGGATGTCGTCGGGCGCAACGGCGAGAACGTCACGCAGCACTGGGCGAAATATGACGGCCCAGTGGCCTACAACTGCTCTGCGCTGAATGGATTTCCAAATTTCTTTATGCTCCTCGGCCCGAATGCAGCGACTGGACATACCTCGGCCATGATGGCTGCAGAGAAGTAGAAACCCCCCCCGCCATTCATTATAATAGATACAGTCCTCTGACTAATAAAATGTTAGCTCGATCAACTACGCCCTCCGCGTCCTCAAGCCCGTTCTTGACGGCGACGCCACATCAATTGAAGTCAAACGCAAGGCCGAGCACGACTACGCGTACTGGGTGCAGGACGCATTGAGCAAGCGTGTTTGGAACGCAGGCTGCGTGTCTGTCAGTTGAGTCAAAATGTCCCTGTCCACAATAGGTCGTTTTTTTTTTCACTAACAGCAGGGCCGGGTTAGTGGTATCTCAATGACAAGAAGTGGAATTCGATGTCTTACCCGTGGACCCAGGGTCACTTCTGGTGGAGGAGTCTCTTTCCCACTTGGTCTGATTGGAGCATCAGGGTGAGTTAAGCTAGTCCTTCCGAATCTATGACCCCGTCAGCGCGGATGGGCTCAATTGTACTGACTATGTCCAAATAGAAAATTGCCAAGCCATCGTCAGGTAAATCGTCTCGGGTCTTGCTCGTGGCTCTTTTGTGCATCGGGCTTCTGGGGCTGGTAGGGTCAAGGGATACAGGAAAGGTCTCTATCGCGGAACTTAACAGCTACTTTACTACGGTGCAATCGAGCCTCCTCAGACGATAGACAGGTAGCAATCTGCGAGCGCACATGTTTTCTTCATACTCGGTCTTGTCCTGATATTGCCAGTTTACCTCCTTTTCTGTTTCTAGTGGCATAGTATATTATGTAGTATTGTAATACAAGATCATAAGTTTGCCACATAATAGCTAGCTACTAAATTACCGATTAGACGTCTATTATCACAATGCTGTGGTGCCCGATGTCTCTGTTTCGAGCATTGTCCAGGAACCAGGATGTGTATCTAGTATGAACAGGCCCGCTCGCACTGATACAACAGATCTATGTTTCTACCCCTCTACCCATGTGGATTCTTTACTAGATTCTTTACCTCAAACAAGCTAGCCTAAAGGTCTTCGTCACACTCTTGCTCAGGGCTGTGAATATATATGGCAATACGATCAAATAATAACATCGCTATGCTGAAACCCAGTCCAGGTTAACGAGCGCTACACAGAGCAGTGAATAGAGAAAGATAGCTGGCGAGTCACCACTCAGCAATGCCGTGAAAACCATGCACCTCTCATTGCGACAATATAGATTTACCGAGCATGTCTATTTCAACTGTCTCCGCATTATCAGGCGCATGGCTTGCTTCCGGAAAGGTTCCAACCTCGGCTGGTTGTCCGGATTCCTTCCGGGGTCGACGCAGAACACGCAGGAAACAACTGAGAGATATTATAACATGGAAAAGTATCAGGACCTTGTAGGCATTGATAAAGAGTTCACATCCATTACGTCTCATCCGAGGGGACACAACCGAGAAGAATCTTCTGTCAGCACCGCCCCTTCGTTTCTTGTCCTGAGTCCCCGAATACCAAGCCATCATGACGACCGCCAAACGAGGCTTCCTCCCCCGCGAAGGCCTGTACATCGACCCGATAGCCAAAGCTATACGAAAATCTATCCTGAACCCGCTCTTTACGTTAGCGCTTCTACACCTGGTGCGAAGGGGAACCCTCACGTCCGCTGCTCCGTATGAGAAGCTCATCCGACTCGCCGCGGCCGCCAGTGTCCTCTTGTGGGTTAACGATTGGCTAAGTAAGCGGATCCGGAACAACTGGGTCATTGACAAGACGTGGGACTGGAACAAAGAACTGGTCGTCGTAACTGGAGGCAGCGGCGGGATTGGCGCGGGCGTCGCTCAGCGGCTTGCTGGCATGGGGGCGCGCGTTGTCGTTTTGGATATTATCCCGTTGACCTTTAAGCCTGGTATGTAGGGACAGCGTGACCTTGGTCCGTGATAGATCTGGGAGCTGTTGCTAATGTTGAGTTTGAAGAGAACAATCGTATCCTCTACCACAAATGCGACCTCAGTAACGAGCGAGAGATAGCTGCCGTTTGCGAAAAGATTCGATCTGAAGTCGGCAACCCAACCGTTCTACGTCAGCGAAATCAAAATCAACCCTCAATTATGTACCGCGTTAACTAACTTAGTTTATCGCAGTCAACAATGCCGGTCTGTCGCGAGGGCGAACCGTCGTCGAGGCCACGTACGGCGACAACAACATTACCCTGAAAACAAACCTACTGGCGCCGTTTCTCCTTACGCGAGAATTCCTTCCAGCTATGATTGAGCAGAATCACGGACATATCTTTAATGTCGCCTCGGTGAGCGCGTATATCCCGCCGCCGGGCCTAGCCGACTACGCGGCGTCGAAGGCCGGGTTAATTGCGTTCCACGAGGTATGTATGCCCGAGTATAGCCATAAACCTGCTAATATATTGCGTTACGTTGCCGTAAATAGTGTCTCGCGCAAGAGCTCCGCGTCCAGAATGCGCCCAAAGTACGCACTTCCGTCGCCGTGCTCAGCTTCACCAAAACGCCTCTATTCAAGGGCGAGACGAACCAGTCCCATTTTCTCATGCCTCTTTTACACACCGACACAGTGGTGGATGCCATTGTGGATGTATTCGACAGTGGGCTGAGCCAGACCATCTTCCTCCCGGGGCTCTTTCGCTATGTTGCAGGCTTGGTGAGAGATTCCTTGTCCCTTTCTTTTTTTGCCTTTTCGCGTTTGGATTATTGCTAAGATCTACCTGCAGCGAGGAGCGCCAGATTGGGTACAAGATTTGGTCCGCGGCGGCACCAAGTCTCTAAAGGTGGATTTTAAAGGACGGCAGGAGATTGATCCGCGCACGGGGAAACTTGTTCAGTGATTCTACCGTCGTAGCAGTAGTTGGTTGGAATTCGTATCCAACAATCGGCTGTTGCAGCCATTCGATCCCGGTTTCCGTTAACGAACAATGGCCCAGGCATATACAGTGAGCAAAACTTATGAAACACAATTCACTGCTGTGGTCTGCGATTTAGATGCGGATTCAGTGTCAGTGAGATTGAAGGAATGAGCCAGAGGGGCGCTAATTGAATCAATTAAAATCTAGATTAGAGATATGATTCACTTGCATGTGGAAGTTCATATTCAGATTGAAAGGTCAACTATCCTGTGTGTCTGCACTTCTTCGAATCATACATGAATGAAAATTAAGTTATTGCGTCACACAGCTCCATCCAAGTCTCGCCCTTACATCCTCTATAGGTTTCCTTGTAGTTTCGCCGTCATTTCCTCTTGGAGAACAGCGGCAATCCTCCGACTCGTCCAATCCGCAATAGCCATATTCGTAACCATCGGGTTCACGCCACTGGCACTCGGGAAAATGGATGCATCGCACACATACAGTCCGCTAATGCCCCAAACCTGGGCGTCGGGGTCCACAACACTGTGCCGCGGCGACGTCCCCATGCGACAAGTCCCCATCTGATGCGCGCTTGCAAAGACCGCCTTCTCGTTGTCAAGTGGAGCAAGACGGCGGACTGTAGAGATCCACTGTTGTAGAACGGGGTCGCTAAGGCCATCCCGTGAGTGCGAGCTATCGTCCTCAGCTGGTGATCGCATCAATAACGGAGGGATTTGCGAAGACGTGGTGTGATATTCCGTTGCGCCCGAGACATGGGCCATTTTGGCGCAGGCGATCAGACCCTCTATGAGATGTTGCTTGTCAAAGGTGGAGGTTGCGTATTCGATCCTGCATCTGCCATCTGTGGGATCCGGGTAAACGCGCCCGCTGTCTCGATCCCGACAGAGCGATATAAACCCGGCCATGCGTCGCATCTTGGAGGCCTGAAATTTCAACTCCGCCCCACTGTGCCACGGCAGGAGAGGCAGGACTGTGGATGGGAGCATTGCCGGAGTCTCGATCTTAATCCCATGACCCTGGCCGTCTACATTCTCCCAGTCGCTGACCACCGTCGTGAGCGCGGACCCTTCCCAGGGACGAACATCCCGGTCGAAAACTGCAACGGAGGCGAGGACTAGAGCACTAAATTAGTTCACTCATGTTTGTAGGTAACTGTAAGCCACGTACCTGGATGTAAATATAAATGCCGACCAATATGTGGATTTCGCAGGCCACTCCGTCGGAGCAGCAGGGGACTCTGGAGCGATCCACACGCTACAATGACCTTTTTGGAGCGGATTTCCACCCGTCGACGAACCCGGGGGCCGCTCTCCTGGTTCTCCCCAAAGTGAAAAGCCCGAGACGTCCAAGTCCCTTCGATGCCGATCGCCGTCGCGTTACCCCCCGCCCGCCTAGTAGCTGGCCCCAGGATAACCTTATGCACATCAAATCCCTCGATAAACACAGCTCCGCTCTGCGCGGCGTCCGCCAAGAAAGTTTCCCTGGGCCCCTTCTTCATCGCAGACGCGCACCCCATGTGGCAATGGCCGCAGTAATGCTTACCGTTCCCCGTGTTCTGCGGCACGGGCTTCGCATTGTACCCCAGCTTCTGCGCGGCGCTCAGCACAAGCTGATTCCCAAAGCTGTGCTCAATCATCGAATCGTCCACTCCCATCCTCTCGCAGACACGCTCAACGCAATCCTGGAACCCGTGCGAGGTAAACATCTCCAGCCCATGCTTAGTCGACCATTCTTCTCTCAGGTATCCCTGCGGCGCCAGCGATGCGGACCAGTTAATCGTACCGCCGCCGCCCCAGCTGGAGCCCGCGAGCACCGCCATGTTTCCATCGTCCGTCGCGAGGAACCCGCCGTTCTCGTATAAATTGGCGTTGCCCGCCAGCGGCGCCATCGGGAACGCCGAGGAAGGGAAATAGTACGACTTTTCGACAACCACCACGCGGTAGCCCGCCTCGGCGAGGTTCTTGGCTGCGACGCTGCCGCCGCACCCGCTGCCGACGATGACGATGTCGGTGTCGATCGATGCGATTTCTTCCTCGCCATCGGCGGCGGCGGCGGCGGCGGCGGGCGGGAATTGGAGGAATTCATAGTGTGTCCCCTCGGCGCGTTTGAGATGTACGGATGACGCGGTGCTAAGCCCCAGAAGAGCAGGCAAGCTAGGACTCAGGGTTGTCCAGGCTCTTTTGAATATCAGGATGAGGACGCGGGATACGAGACGCACCGGCGGGAGCCGACTGTTCCTCATTCCTTGGAAGATCCTTTCGCGCGCTTTTTCTGGCTGGCGATGAATCGGAGTTGCGCTGCCAGTGAGGAGCAAAGATCCTGCACGAGAACTGCGCGGGTTAGCACTGTATGTCGAAGAAGAAGAAGAAGAACAAAACAAAACATGGGGCCTTGAGGCATCCATGTCGTGCGTACCTGAGAGCGTCCAAAATAAAGAGAATCCCTTTCCGGCCCTCGGGGTGTATATATTGGCCAAAGACTCGTTCAATGAACTCTTGAAAGCCGTCCAGCGAGGATACGCTTTCCTCCAAATACTGTTTGGCGTAGCTTGACGGCGATTCCGTGGAAGTTTCGGAATCAGAGTTTCCTAACGAGGTGTCATCCTCCTGGGATACTGTTGGCAAATGGCGAATGCTAGAAACAGCATTTGCGCTGGGCGGAATGCTTGGGATTACAATGTCAGCCAATGCCCGGATGACCTCCCACTGATGTGGCTTCAATACTGCTTCCGACATTGGCATGACAGGGGGAAGAAACGTGTTCTGCGGGGAATCTTCAGCCATCTTTCGGCGGGCTGAAGTAAGGAATGTTCGATTGCAGATGAGGGTGTAAGTTGTATGGAGAATCTGGGGGGAGGAAGCCCCTGAATATATTGCGATCTGAATGGCTGTGCAGTTGACTTGGTTATTGGTTATGCATACCACCGCAATTGTTGCCCCATACTCGCAGCTGACTTTTCTATGCTAGGTATGGAAAGGGTGCTAGTTTGGAGCCGAACGAGCTATACGCTAAAGCCCTCCTCCCCCTATTTCAAACACATGCAAACCCCCAGGTTAGGCCTCTGCTAGGCTGGAGTCGAGCCGGGGTATAGCAATAAGCCCCTTTGGGCAAATCCCGGCTTGTTCCGGCCGCCTACATGCCAGGCTCGGGACGTCAAAAATATCATACGATACGAGAGCACGACATAGATGTTCCTAAAATGTCTAGTCTTGCGAGCCACGGACTTGCTCCAGACACAGTGACTACCGACGTGATTATCACCACTGCACTTATGATGAACCGGTCAACCAGGACAGGAGCAAGATGGAACTGCTCCGAGACGGCTCCATTTGACACCGGAGCGTTCCGAATGATTTCCGCCCACACGTGCCTGGCGATAATAGCCAGAAAGAGTAGTATCATACAGGAAACATAAGTATTTAATTCATTTGTGTTATACTGATACTCATATACTAGAGACTTTGTTCTTCACATTATGGTAGCTTTTTGTTGATATCATCCCCTAACCGTTGCCTTCAGGGCTACCTCGAGAAGATATTATGCCTCAGGAGTTATCATTTTGAGATGAAAAATCATTCAATCGCTCTAGAGAAAACTTCAATGCCCTGTGATGCAATATTCACAAAATTACTTACGCAACTTGTGTGCTTGTGATACTCTGTCTATATTTCTAGATCGCGCAGCTAATCCGTAGCAAGGTGCCTTTTCCAGACAACGCACTAACTATATGCCAATATTGTTAATCCATGCCAGAATCGTCGTAGATAGCTAGTTACACGTCCGATTATATGCGAGTGTAGAAAACACGGGTAAACTGCGTTGCAGTCCCCTTTGCCACCACAGCCTTGCGAATCAAAACCGGCCCATCGTCAGTCGCTTCCAGGGTCCAGAGCTAACCATCTCCAAGTAAGTGAATCGAACCATAAAAGGGAGGGACCTGTCTACAAGGCAGGTAAGAGCAATGCTCAGCTCAGTTGATGCGTACCTGCTCAGCGGTCCAGCCATCATTGGTGCTCCGCACGTAGTCGTGCATGAAAGCCCTCTCCTGATTCTGCCCAACTGTCTTGTCCGGAACAACCGACTCGTTGAAGAACGACTCGATGTTCACTCGGTCAACTTGCGTCTGGATGTCGAGAACCGGCCGCAATCTCCCATCGGAATCTGTCGCCCCGGGTATGAAGCGGCTCTGCACAAGGACACCCCCGAAGAGGGTGTCGTCGTGCTCAGACACAGTCCAGTCCAGCTGGCGCTTCTCTGGAGCGCTTCGGATGCCGCCGGTCAGTACCTGCTCGAGGGTAATCCATCCATCTGCGTCTGTATCCGCGTCGTCCGAGCCCTGCGTGATCTTCAGAGTAACCGTCGACACGGAGATGGCCTTTCGCTTGACCCAGCCGATGCCTTGCTAATGGCTCTAATATTAAACTTGATGCTGGGAATGTATCTCTTTTTGTCTTTTGAGCCCTGACTTACCAACTGCAAAACTGAGTCGAAGTTTGTGGATCGGGCCTTGTCCTACGGATCGTCAGCGGGATGGCCCCAACTATCGCGCGCTGTAGGACCATTCGGCACGGTCACTACGGAGAGGAATGAACTGTATTTACCAACTGCCAGTCGCCGGACAGGTCGAGTCTCCCAGTTTCATCTGGAGACGGCATTGTTTCAATTCAGGCGTTTCTCGTTTCTCTTCTCTCGTCTCTCGGATCTGACTTTGGGGGAGGGAAAGAGAACAGGAAGAAAAATGGAAAAAGGACGCGCGCGAAGGGACTTAGATCAAAGGCGACAAGCGAATACGCGTATCATTCGGTTTATAACCCCGGACGTTGGAACCCAGTCAACCGAGGTCATGTCTTCGTTCCGATTGTCTTCTTGTACGCGTCAACCGGAGTGTTTCCAGGTTGGGACGAGGGTGGGAATCCTTCCTCAGGGTCCGGTAGTTACATCCCACTTTTTTTTGGTCCGCTGTCTCACCTCTCTAGGCTGATGCGGGGGGCAATAACGGGAATCTCCAGCCTAGCACACTCGGGATCATCCCGGACTCAGCGGAATCCTTCCAAACTAGTCCTTTTGGCTATGTTGGGATAATCAGACGCCTCCTAAAACGTACTACAGTAGTATAGTATAATCATTTACAGGCGTCTCTTCCACATTTCGGTCTTATGATATAATTGTAAATTAGAATTGTTCCGGGGCACTATCACGGATCGTGGTGCAAGCAGATCTCCGTGTGCACAACAATCCGGGACTCGCTACCATTCTCCAGACACGCCACGCCGCGCGTTTGCATTCCCGGCTCGACCCTCGGCTCCATCATATACCATCTGTCAGAAAACCCCTCCAGACGTGATTGTCGCTCCTTCCCACCGGCCTGCACCCGCGCCGCTGAGCGGCGGCTTTCTCGCCCCCTCATTGTATATGAATCTCCCGCGCTTTCCCCGAGCCGCGAGGCACTCAAGCAGCCTAGGCGGACCATCAGGGGCTTGACTGTTACCCCCGCCATGCAGATAATGCTGATTGCGGCTTCGACAACGGACCAGAAGATGAGGGCGTGGTGGGCGATGAGGGGCTCGGAGACATGCTTGAGAGGAAGGTAGTTTAGGCGCACGATGGTTGCGATGCTTGCTCTAGTTTTAGGATAGGCGTTAGGCGTTTATTTGGTTCATTTTTCTCCTCCTTTCTTTTTCTCACTCGGATGGGGAGGACATGACAGGGCCGACGTACAGTAATCCAATTCCTAGCAGCAGATAAACCGACGCTTTCATCTTCCGAGGCAGCTGCGAGTTCCAGAGGATCAGGACAGGAAGGACAAGACCGAGGGTTAGGTCCGCAAGGAGAACCCAGACGGCGTGGGTAGTGAGAACAGCACCCAGACTAGAGACGGCTTTGCAGGATCCCCCGATACCAGGACTAGCGAGCTGCTCCCAGAAGAACTGTACCGGCTCACAGAAGAATAGGACCCAGAACCAGGCAAAGACCGTTATCACGGCTCCGGTGATTATAAACAGGTACAGGATGCAGCTGTGGGTCCTTTTTGTGACGATTCGGAAGAGGGTGAAGATAAATGACAATTTGGCAAGGTAGGTGGTGAGAAAGTAGAAGAGCTCGCCGATCATAACAACCTTAAGCCCGGGCTGCGAGTCTTCTCTGGGCATATGGCTTCCAAGGCTGTACCAAAGGACCCCGAGGATATAACTAATGGCAAGCACGGAGTTCATAACCTGGTAAATAATGTGAGCTGGGTTATTTAGTTTTCATAGCTGTAATAGTTTTGCCGACTGACAGTAGCGATTATTGCGAGATAGTCATCGAGGGCGAAATTTCCGAGCAGGAAGAGACGCACATAAACTCGAAGAATAAGCGAGATGCATGAAAGGATATAAAGGGCAATGGCGCCCCCAACACAAGCCGTTGTATTGTATAGCATGTTGTCGGGTGCAACATTGAGAACCCCACGGGGTAGTGTGTCTAGTCGGGTGGATAGGGGTATTAAAAGGACTGGGCCCTCGCTGCCTCGTGACTTAAGCTAGACTCGAGACTTGCAGCGTATAGTAGATAGACTTCAAGCTAACAAAAATGGAAGGAAGGACACATTGGCCCTCATTCTGGGGATCCATTAAGAGCATCGCTGACAAGCGCTATCCAGGAAATGGATGCCCACACGAATCCTCCCGCTGCCCAGGGTTGGTCAGGAAATGCCTCTTCCCCAGGTTGGATCCATGGACCTGGGTAACCTCTAGTGCTAGTCATTATCGGTATACTTCACGAGAAGCCGAGTCTCGATTGCCACATCTAAGCCTAGATGCGGAGATCCAACGGTTCATAAATATTCCACGATCATTTGCACGAGCCTGGGCGTACAGTATGTACAGGAAGAGCTCAGCCGTCTAGCAACCAGCCCCTTTTCCGATCACCTCTGGAATAAAAAAAAAAATAAGTGAAGCCGTGCCATTCTCCCACGCTTATTGGATCCTGAAGTCTGCCTCGGCGATCCGCTAAGCCAGTCCGGGCGGTAACCGAACCTGCCCGAAGCTGAACCCAGACCCGAACGCCACATTCCGGAATCAAACCGCACCCTTCCCACCAACGCGGCACCCATATGTCCGAGTCGCTGGAGACCTCAGGGACGTATCATTGAATAGCATTGTTTTGCATAACAACAAGACCCCTGCACATGCGATCTACTCGCCTGCCATCATGACTACGTTCCAAGTGTCTCGGTCAGCGGAGTCCACCTCATTTGGATGTGAGTGTCCCGTTCCTCGGCTGAAAGAAAGACAGGGTTCATTTGTCTCTTTTAGATGTTGTTACAGATGAGTTTCTTGATACGCACCCGCAGGACCCGTATTGCGGCGGCAAGTGTGATCTACCGGCGCGCCCACGCCCATGTGTCCCTCGGAATGAGGACCGAGCAGCGGCGGGTGGCCATCTTCAACCTGGCTGCCATGATGCGACGTTCTATGCCTCCATTCTCTCTCGGAACGGACCCTTCATTTATAACAGCAGTGATCTGGGTTTGTTATCCCGGACAAACGGCGCCCGGTTGAGCACTTCGCTGTATCCCTACGCTAATACACAGGGGCTGTGGAACATCCCTGCTTCGAAGCCAGGTACTATTACACCCATCCCCTTCCGCGAAACAACCCTCTTAAATGTCTAGCTTGAGGCGGCGCCTGTTAATACCCAGTCGCGAGACGAACAGATGCTCAGGGCAATGCCCTCCAGGTCGACAGACCTTGGGAACACGTCCCCACACAGCCTGCGATATTCAACACAGCACCCACAGGCGCGTTAAAGGGTGATATAAGGTCAAGTCCCCAAAGCCTCAACTGGGGCTCGGACATGTGTTTCCAGCCGAACACCAACTACACCGTACCGAAGCATGAACCCAGCGAACAGCAGCTCATGGCCAGACTGCTAGAGAATAATAGCTCGTTTATCCTTCGCTGCAAAGATGCGTGCGCACAAGAACAACAAGAAGAAGAAGAAGAAGAAGAAGAAAAGCAACAGCAACAGCAGCAACAAAAACAACAACAACAACAACAACAACAACAACAACAACAACAACAACAACAAGAAAAGGAACAAGAACAGCCACAGAAACCTTACAGGCCTCGGGCCCGCACGAGAGACGAGCCGGCTGGGTCTCAGGCTCCGCGGGTGAAGAAGAGGCTCCTGGCAACGGCGCTTGAGAGACAGGCAGCCCATATTCGGTCAGAGCAGCAACGGCGACATCTTGTAAACCAGGGCTTTGACGAGCTGAGACTTCTGGTCCCCGGGCTCAGGGGGCAGAATTTCTCGAAAAGCCAAATGCTCAAGACTGTCTGTGATTGGGTTGAGGAATTGTCGCGAGGAAACGAGGCTTTGAAGGCGCAGATGGCGGAGGTGGAGAGGATGCCGTTTCTGGGGGGAGGCATTTGGGAGGCGGCGGTTGAGAACTTTCGTGTACATGAGCAGGTTCCTGCAAGAAAGTAGGAAGAGTTTGTTTTCAAGACTCGTCTCTCAACGCATAGAGGTAGTGTATATAATGCGTGCTCGTGTTTTTATCATTGCAGACACAGTAATACACTCTATATGGCAGCAGCAACTCGGATAATGTGCACTAATCGCGCCTTCCTCAGCCGTCCCATCCAAGCTATTAAGCTACTTTAAGTCAGGTTGTGCTTATTCAGATCAGTGGAATGCTCTCGTTCATGGGGGAAAGCGACTATTTTCAAAGGGAGTTGGAGAAATCCACACCCAAACGCTCTAACGCGATATATATAGTTTTCAATTGGGAAAATGAGCAATAGCTAATAATATTGCTGTACGGCGTTTGTAGGTATCTAAATCATACTAAAGGAAAGAATTCAACAACACTATGTGCTTTGTACCTTTCTATAATCTAGAATGTAATTTAATGTCCATGTTCATAATTTTTTTTTGGCTAAACCCGGCTCACCTTAGGCCTTGGATCTGTAAAAGATTTGCGGTTTGCGAAAGGATCGAATGGGCTGTTTAAATTACTCTAGGCTTATGATTTAAGCAAAGACGTCTCAATTCAACAATTGGCCGGTTGGTGTAGTTGGTTATCACGTATCGTTAACATACCATGTTAAAACCGATAAGGTCGCCGGATCGAGCCCGGCACTGGTCATTTCTTTTTTTTTTTTTTTTTTGGAGGGACCGTTTTCATAGTGGGTCCTTCCGAAAGCCCTTTCCTAGGCCAGGAATATGGTTGTTCGGGCTTGTTATTGAAGAAACTGAACTTCGCAAAATTTCCTAAGAGACCTTGTGCAGGTTGGTCGTCTCGTACATGGCCATGCTACCGCCATCTAGGCTCTAGGATACGTGGTGGTCCTTTGGGATCGAGCACCCTGCATCATAGCATGCTGCGCGTCACTGCCCAGGCCTGGCATAATTTTTATGTACGGATACATACATACATACATGCTGAAGAATTCCTCTAAACGGGCGCTCCATCACCTCCTTGCTCACGAAGAAACTCTGCCATATCGCTGTGACACAGTTTCGAGGATATTATTTCTAGGATATCAACGGACCACACGCATTTTGATCTGAGATTCAGTGGTTATTATACCCCGCGTTCATATGCGCTCCATACGCAACCAACACCCGCATCAGACCCAGATGCCCACCACGAAGGAACCACCTGGATACGCGGCTGTTGACCCAGCTCTTCTTGTCTCCGGAAATTCACACTCAAAGCTAGCTAGGCGGTTGTAGTGGCTTGTCGCTCGGGCCAAAATGTGCCGTTTCTCCAGCAGGATGTGAGCGATTGGGCTTTTAGGGTACTCAACGCAACGCGGGCGCGATGTCGGCGCCAATGGGATGTCCGGCCAAAGATAAGGGCCTTTGCTATTTCTGCATCTGTTGCTTCATCACGGACGGATACAGCCTTTACCACAAGCTTCCTTCGCTGGCTACCCTCAATTACATGTTAATAGACTCTAAAGCAACCCCAGAAGACGACACTGAACATCTTTTCAAGGATAGCGCAGTGAAATTACTAACTGGAAAGGAGCCCATCTCCACTTGGGCCATTGAAGGCCTCCCAGAGGGCGGCACCTATCCCCAGGGGGGACGTGGAACTTTGCCGCTCCTGAGGTGAAGACTAAATCAGTACAGTATAATCGTAGTCCATAAGATGATGGGGTACTAAATAACCCCAAAAATTAATCCTATATGCATCGCTATAGCATATTTACTACCCAAAGACAAATACCAAACAGAATCCGTCCAAAGATTCTCTACCAGGAAAGAACCCCGACTAATATCAGCGCCTCCGCCCCCAATTGACCTCCTGGGCACGCTCAAACCCGGACCTATCCCCCTTAGGATGATAAATCACCCCCTTAACATTCTTATTCCGGTCGGTGACGGTGCGCGTAAACTCCGGGTCGACCTGCACGCGCTGCCCACTGGGCCCGGTCGTAAACGCCCTCCCTTTCGCATTCTGCTGGTGGTACGGATACGGCTTGGACGGGTACTCGTACAGGCTGGGCTCCCGGAACAGGTTCTCCCTGTCGTTGTAGCGCTTTGGGTACCGCTTGTTGCCCTTCTTGCGGCTGTCGGCTGTCGGGGCCGGCGAGTGGTCGAGGTGGTGCTGGATGCTGGCGCGGGTTCGGAGGTGGTAGGCGTTGGGGTCGTTTTCGTTGCGTCCGCGGTTGATTCTGTAGGCTGGTTCGCTGGCGCTGGACTTTTTTAGGTGTTGGTATGGTTCATGCGCGCATGGTACATGTATGTCTTGGGTATTATTACCTTCTGGGACGGATCGGAGAAGCACATGGTATGTGATGTGGATTTGCGCCGATGATAGAGGGTGCTAGTACTGTACAGAATATGGACAGAGGCTCTGCGAGAGAGGACGGCTACATGTTGGAGATCAGGCAGAAAGGTCTTCACTCTTTATGATTACACGCTCGCAAGGCTGGATAGAGGCCCGAGCGAGCTTACGGTATGATGTGATGGACTGGCAGGGATATTCAGCGCATCAGAAAAGCGGTCGTCCACCCAAAGAACTTCCGTAGGCGCCTCAGCGCTCCCCTTTCAGATTCAGACATCAGCAAAGAAAATATACGAAATTGTTAATATCACAGCCGCATCATCAGGGCCAGTCATTTGCCCACACAATTATTAGTCTGTGTAACTGTAAAAGTAAGGCTGGGGGTCCAAGCGCCGAATGGGGGAGCAAGAAATGGACGATCGGTTTCAGCCTCGGAAACCGTCACGCTGACACAGCCTCAACTGCGACTGCCCCTCCATGCTCTCCTTTATCAGTTCTTGTATCCTCTCTCAACCACTCCATCTTCATTTCACCTGCGTCTACTTTATCTTCCATGTAAGATGTCTCTCCACCTGAAACTGGAAGGGTTCGACGAGCCGGATCTTGAGAAATCCTCGAACCCAACCTCTCTTGACTTCCGCGTCTTTCAAGTTCTCAACGACTTTCTTCAGCCCAACACAATCACTTCTCTGGATGACACTATCCAGGAGATATTGGCTCTCCTGCCTGAGAATGCGCCCGAGTCGTCAGAGGTCTGGTCTGCTGGCACCGTCTTTGTCGAGATAGCCGGCCAGATACCGTACAACCACCCGTCTCAGCTAAAGCTCGCGACCCTGATCGAGGAGCTCTCCAACGCGGATAAATTCACACAGAAGCGACCGGATGAGAAGGTATCGCAATTAGTCTGCTACTGGAGAAGAAAAGAATGGCCGTTTCCGTCTAACCGCCGCATATAGGGATTCCGGTATAGATGCCAGAGGCTGAAAGAGACAGTGAGAGATTCATACAATAGTATTTTTTGCCTGCCCTCGATACTTCGGCCCAACCGACTGGATGCCACTGAGGCTGACATTGTATTTCCCAGCTCCCAACGACGAAGACGTCAACGAATGGCCGAATCTAAACGCCTTTTACGCCCATCTGGACGCGCGCCACATCTTTAGCAACCACCCGACCTTTATGATCTGGACAATGCGCAGCGCTTTCGAGGAGCACCCCGAGGACGACCCGGAGTACTTTGCCGGTATGAAAGATCAGTGCGTCCTTGCTGCGGCGCAGTATATCCTCTGGAGCGGTCACGAGCAATTTAAACGGATTAGTTTTATCGGTGATGTTAATCCATCGACACTGCAGGATTGGAAACCTGGTCCCTTGTATGAAGGGGATCCTGGGTTTACTTTGGACAGGTGGCGGTTCTGGAAGGCTGGTTTTCGGGCAGCGGCGGAGGATTCGGGGATTGGAGCAGAGGCGAGGGATGTAGCTGGTAAAGCGGCGGGGTTGATGGATGCATTCGAGTATTCGTTACTGTTTTAAATTGATTACTATAATATTTGAGCGTGAGAATGTAATACGTTTTGTCCTGATCAAAACCACCAATTTTATCTGTGTAGAGGATTTGATATCAATATTCCTGCTCCTGCAATGTAGCCCGCCAGTCGAGACCCAAAGACTATGTTCCCGCTAGACGCTGGGGTAGAAATCTCGACCGCATCCGACGACGCACCGATCGAGCTCTCCAAAACAGCACCGGTCCTCTACGAGGGTAGCGGAACGCATATAGTCCGGCTTTCCAAGACACTCATCCTCAAAGGCGGCGAACCCACGCGGCCGTGCGAAGCGACAGTCATGAAGTTGGTTCAGGCCGAAGCGTCAGTCCGCGTGCCCACATTCCACCATGTCGTCAATATCGAAAATGCGGATTCCGAGTATGGAGAGCAATGCCTTATCGTGATGGACTTCATCGAGGGCGAGTCCGTCGAGACAATCTGGGATGAACCAAGTGAGGAGCAGCACAACGAGATGACATCGCAAGTCGCCGAGATGATCAATGCCCTCAAATCAGTGTCATTTCCGGATCGTTTGCTTTCCAACATAGAGCGCCATGAGGTGTTTGCGCGGCAGTTACAGTCGATTATGTACGGATTGACTACTGGCGCTTTTATTCAATGATTTGATATCTTTTCGTAATCGGACATGTACACACCGTTTGGCTCGGTAGGATCAGACCATACGAGGAGCCCAAGAAGGAAGCGCAGAAGAGGCATCTACATCGCAGGTGCTAGAACTAATGGCCACCAGCGAGCAGCGAGCTTGCAGGAATGCTGATGCCCAAATTTGTATTCGTCTGGTGAACGAGTTCTGCTTCCCTACACTCGAACTTCGTGTCTTTTGAGAACCTCGAGAAATGTAATAATTCCACAGCCCTAATACTTACCACGGAATCACTCCATGTATATCCGTGAAAGGTCCTGTTAGATAGGCCAGTGCTCTCCCTCTACCTACCTTGTTCCCCACTTCCCCGGTCTTGGTGTTCTTTCCAGGGAATAGAGCAGGGGCTGATTACGAAAAAAGTCCCTTGCTTCGATTCATCCGTATAAGATAACAGCAGCAGAGAGAGTGCATTCTAGAACTTTCTGGCGGGCGGACGGGGGATTAAGAGAGGTGTAAGACAAAGATAGAAAGAAAGCCTGCCTGTGCTGAAGGGTCTAGAGAATTAAAATCATGAGAGGGGTTCTACTCCAAGGTTCGAACTACAGTCTAATTGGATGCTTTCATAAAACGCCGGATTGGGCCCAGTGTGTAACTTTTTTAATTCAGCAAGCATATATTGAGGAAGCGCAGTTTCATCTTTGGAGACATTACTACAGTCCTAGTCTTCTCCAGATATATTCATTTCACATCCTCTATATGAAATATCAACCCGAATCCTAAGCGCCCCACTCCCCGAGAAAACAACCGGTTACCACGGCGCATCCTTCCCATCATACCGATTCGATTCCGGCGCATTCTCCCACCCGGGAACATGGATATTCAAGAACCGCCCGTTCAACTGTGGACCAGCCGCCTTGAGATACCGCAAGACTTCTTTCGCGCCTGTTTCGACGGGGAGGTCGGCACCTGCGCCGCCGAGTTCCGTGCGGAGCCACTGCAGAAAAGCTGTATGTTAGCCATGACTTCACCTAGAACACTGTCGTCTGTAGGGAGGAGAGTGGGCGAGGTGATAAAGGCAGGTCGGAGTAGATACGCACCCCGGGACTAATCGCAAAAACAGTAAATCCCTCGCGTCGGTAATCCAGGGAGTAGTTCACGGTGAGCATGTTCATGCCCGCCTTGGAGATCTTGTACGCGGGTGCAGGGTGGTGCTCGAAGGTGGGGCCCAGGGTGATCGAGCCGACAGTGCTTGAGCTATTGCTCTGCTTAGTTGTTGCTTCTAGCTAGATCGGGGGGGAGGGGGGGATCTTTACATATTCGCAATAACCTTCCGCTTCCCCTGCCGCAGGAGCGGCAGGAATGCGCTGGTGACCAGGTGGGTGAGAGTGACGTTTGTGTGGAAGGAATTGGTGAGATCGACCGGGGATCTGAGGTTGCACAATGCATATGCGTGTCAGCGATCAATCCACAAACTCGAATCTAGACCCAGGCCCAGACCCAGAGGGGATGTAAAGAAAAGCAACACAAAAAGAAGAGAATCTCACAGGTTCTCCACCTTCCCCCTCGTCCACGTCTGCACACCGGCATTATTCACCAGGACATCCAGCCCCTTCCCCTGGACGTGGTCCGCCACGAGCTCAACAGCGGCCGCGAGACTCTTCGGATCATTTGCGTCTAGTTGCACCGGAACGACTCGGCCGGATGTCTTCTCAACAAGCTGTGCGACCTTGGGGGTATCCGTGTTCCGCGACGTGATGAAGACGAGGCCTACTTGTGACTCTGCTTCGCGGGCGAGTGCCGTGGCGAGGCTGAGTCCGAGACCGCGGGATGCGCCGGTGATAAGGTAGTTTGCCATTTTTTTTTTTTGGCTCCTTTCTCCCTGATTGCGTGGTGTGGGGACTTTGCTGATCTTTTTGCGATGAAAAGTAAGATTGAATAGTAGCGGGCAGGGTTTACTTTGTATAGGTATTTAAAGGATGTACTCGGTGTCGGAAATAACAGTCGTACTCCAGCGTATCGGCCGCGGGTGGAGGAACAACCTTAAAGCCGCGCTTGTTATCGATGCGATTCCTGCTTCTGGAGTAGTCATCGGCGAGGGGCATTGTGGGGTTAAATACGAAGGATCTAGCATTGACCAACGAAAGGAGGGTTCGAGTCAGCGTTACGCGGGTCCATTAATTAGTAGCGGCCATTATATCCGGGGGTGCCGCTAGACCCTCTCCGGCCTCCGGCAGCAGGACACCGGTTACCGTCACACCTAAGTAGTGTTTGCATGTACGCCGGCCCTTAACAGCTGCCTATCAAGGTAGACTTGAAGGCCATTGACTTATTAATTGGTGTGCCTGTAACAGCCAGCTATACGCTCACCGTTCCTTACCAACAGCCGTCTTACTAAGGACGGTGTGTAGCGGAGGCTACTCTAAGGTGCATACAGCGAGGCCTGTGTGTATAGCGGCCCCTATACCCGTATGTGGTGACGAGCATTGTTCTGATTGTTATTCCACGCGCCTGTGGACAATAAACGATCCTGCGAGCCGCTAGCCGTTCGTGAACTCGAGGAAAGAGCCGATGGTGTGATAAATGCCCTAATTAGCGAGCACAGTTCCCCCTTTCGTCTGATGTTCGAGACTCGAGGGATTTACCATGGGCCCAATCAATCTCAAGCATGGGACGCATGCTGGCCCGCCGGATATCCACATGCTCGCTCCCCCCAAGTGCCGCTTTCTCGGCCAACTGCTCCACGTGCTGGTCCAGTCCAACGTCGGCCCTCGCCTGCTGAAGCATAATCGCGTCTTCTTCACCCATGCGACTGCCGAACACCCTGTCCATCTCTTCCAAGGACGCGCCCTTGGTCTCGGGGAGACAGAACCATACCCAGACAACGTCTGCCGCAAGGAAGACCGCGAAGAAGATGTATGTTCCCCATACCCAGGCCTCGAACATCGGAGGGACAAAGAATGCGACCGCGAAATTGTTAAGCTACGTTCATATTAGAAGGAAATCAAAGAATGTACAGAGAAACAACGTACCCAATTGCTCGACGCACCGATAGCCGCTCCCTTGGATCGGATCGACGTAGGGAACACCTCAGACACTAAGGTCCAGCTTACCGGGCCCCATGCCGCTCCAAAAGCACCAGTATATAGCCAGACGGAGACGACGGCCGTCCAGCCAGCAGCCCGATGCCCAGGCCAGTCGTGTCTGAATTTCGCCACAATGATGGCCGGGATGACCATGAAGATCCACATGGCAATAGACCCGGCAATCAGCATGGGCTTGCGACCGAACTTGTCCATGACAAACATAGCGGGGATCGTGAACACGAGAAAGACTACACCGGTGACACCCGTGGCGAGAAGAGCAGTCGTACCGCCGGTTAGGCCGAGGCCCTCGAAGACGTTCGAGGCGTAGTAGATGACCGCGTCGATGCCGCTCCACTGCTGGAAGAACATGACGAGCCACGCAGTCGCAACCCGCTTGAAGGCGCCCCATTTGCGGAAGATGTTATAGTACTGAGCGAACTCGCGCATGGGGACATTTACTTTTCTTTCTCGGCAAGCTGGGGGAATGCTTTGGCAAAGGCACGTTATTCGAATAAACATTCGGTTTTGATCTCCTTGTACTCGATGTCGACGAGAGGGTGATCAATTGGCAGCTTGCGGAGATAAGAGAGGGTCTGCATAGCTTCCTCGTCTCGGCCTTTCTTAACGAGCCACCTCGGGGAGAAGGGGAGCCACCAAGTGCCGACCAAAAGGGTGGCAGCAGGAATTCCCTGGATGATGGAGGGTAGCTGCCAGGCGAGGTTTGATTGAGTCTCTCCAGTGCCGTCGAGATTGTTGCTACCGTAGCCCACCCAGAAGCTGATGCAGATGCCACTAAATTCAAGTTAGTATACTCAAAAACGGCTGACCGGATGCCACTTCGGTCATGAAGGTTCTCACAGAATAGTGGCTAGTTGATAAAGTGACACGAAGAACCCACGAAGCTCTGACGATGCTAGCTCGGCGTTGTACAGAGGCCTGATTGTACAAGAAGAATGGGTTAGCACTATGCAGCTTCGGCGGAGAGCGAGACTCACCCGACACCACTAAACGTCCCAACACCAACTCCAGTGAAGAACCTTCCAGCGTGCAGAAGCGCAGGATTGTGGTAGGTCCTGCCGACGTAAAGATAGCTTCCGAGGACGACCCAACAGCAGGCCATGAACATGGTGTACTTTCGACTGAAGATCTCTCCCAGTATACTTGCAGATATGGGGCCGAGGATACCACCGAGCTGCAGCACCGAGGTCAACTAGCCCTTGGCGCTGGAGGAGTTGACGACGGAGGGGAAGTTGTCGTTGAAGCGGTACATGACGAGCGACTGGCCCAGGACACCCTGCTGGTAGCCATATTCAAAGCCACCGAATCTTGGGCGAGTCAGCGAGTGCCGTGCGATTGAAGTGGAAGATGGATATAACGCACGAGGCGAAGAACGCGATGACCAAAAGTTTGGGGTTGTGCAGGAAAGCCCACCTATTCTTGTAAAGGGACTTTTTGCGCTCTTCCTGAGCGACGATGTCGGCTGGATCCATCTTGTCAAAATTTGTTTCAACTGCGTATAGGACTGATATTTTCTCTCCCTGGGGATCAAGGGCCTTTTAGCTACCCCGTGGAGTGACGTGAGCGGGCACGCCATAAGCCGGGGAAGAGCAAAAGTTTCAGAGCGGCTCCATGAGGGGGGTTAGGACTTGAAAAGATGGCAGTCTGAGACGCAGCCAATGCGCTTACTTGTTGTAACTTGTTGGAGCAGTCGAGAACGCACGCTAGCCGTGCCTCGAGTTTCCACATTCACTCAGCGCCAGGGCCTCCCCACTGCCCCAGGGTTGGTCCCACATCGCTTTAGGCCAAGTGCTGCTAAGCCCATGTCTGCGAATGCTTAGTCCTTCTCTTTTCGTGGTCTTCGGACAACCCCCGATGCTATCGTTGCTCTGCTTGCGGAGCCCCGTGTTTTGCTCCCTGCATAATAAGTTCCCGTAAGACCCTTGGGTGTCCAGAAATAGGGTGGTCGAGTCGTCCGTAGCGTCCGCTGCCGGCCCGGTTATTGTGGACTTGTCCACATGTTCCGCTGTCGTTTCTCCCTTGCCGAATCTGCTGAAGTTGATCGCTGGGCAACAATCTGCTCTGGAATTTAGGCTGCTCGGGACACTGCGGTGGATATCATAGTCACAAGACATCCGCTGGATGTATCTGTCGAAGAGCCTAGTGATTATTCATCATCGTAGGCGGCCTTCTTTTGCCACGAATCGTGCCTCCTGTCTGGGGAACATTAGCCTCCGGAATGACCCACACGGCGAATGTGACGGGGGGGTATGTGACAGATTCGGAAGGTACGGAGGACCGGGCGGGCGGGTTGGGTCACTCGGGCTGCTGTCATGAAAATCATCGTGCACTTTTTTTACGCGGAGCTCGAAGCTCAAGGAAGGTGCGATGCTCCATAAAAGGCAGGAGCACCGGTTGCCCGGGCATCCCGTGACCCATCGTACCTGCCGTATGCTGCTAAGATGCTCGGGAAAGTGCAGGAAGGAGCGCCGGTTCGTACCTGTCTTATGGTATTTCACACTATAGTGTGGATCGCACTTAGATCTCAACGCCCAGCTACGCCCAAAAGCGTGTAGATCTTGGATCTTGGATCCTCTCATATTGACTAGCTTTTTCGGCCATCACGTTTGGCTGTAACCATCTTCTCACTCAAGATATTTAGTAGCTGAGGATGTTCTACTTTGCTCGGATGATACCTCGAACTTGCCATCGTGATGGTTTAGTGAGGGGCTGGGAAGTCTTCGGCCGGCTCCGAAAGTGGCGCCAGCGACGCCCTTCAGTTGACAATGATCTTATCTTCCATTCTAACCCCCGCAAACCCCTCTTAGTAATTCACCATCACGCAGCGTCACTGCCATCACGATGGTGACCTTTGAAGATACCGACCCCGAGCTGATCAAGTTCCTGGAGAAACCGTGGAGTGTGGACACGCTGGCCCAGGTGCGAACTGGCAAAGTCGAGCCGACATTTTCCACTCGAGAGCCATCGGCCATCTGCAAGCAGCTCCGGACAGGTGCCGTTGCCGTGACGACTCTGGGGTGCGAAGGCGACGAACACGCGTATGAGCTCGGCGGCGGTCCCGAAAAGGCCCTGTTGCAGTACAGTGCGCAGCATTACCCGCGATGGAAAACGGAGCTGCCCCAGACCGACGACGCGTTGTTCGTCCCGGGCGCCTTCGGCGAGAACCTCGTGGCGACTTTTGCGAACGAACGCAACGTGTGTATCGGCGACGTGGTGCGGATTGGAGGGCAAGTCGTCGCACAGGTCACTGGGCCGCGACAGCCGTGCTACAAACTAAACCGTAGATTCCGGGTCGAGGACATGGCGAATCGGTCGCAGGAGCTCTTTCGCACGGGATGGTACTACCGCGTTCTCAAACAAGGTACCATCCAGGCGGGTGATGAGATAGTCCTGCTCGAGCGGCCGAATCCGGAGTGGACGGTCGCGAGGATCCAGTTCTATCTCTATCGTGACATACGCAACGAGAAGTCGATGCGAGATATATTAGAGATAAAGGAACTCGGCTCCGAATCGCGCGGCATCTTTACGAACAGGCTCAAGAAACAGTTCGAGAAACAAGTTGGGAAGGCCTTGACCACATGGAACGAATACAAAATTCTCCACAAGACTAGAGAAACGCCACGGATCTATTCCCTCGTCCTTGAAGCACTGGCTCCTGTGGAAGTGCCTACTGTGGTGGCACCTGGATGCCATGTCCGAGTGCGTCTCGGTGCAAAGCTCGTCCGCACGTACTCTGCTGTCACAGGAGACTCGAATCGCTTCCGACTCGCCATTGCACTGAGGGAGAGTAGCAGAGGAGGGTCTGAGTACGTTCACAAGAAGTTACAATCTGGCGACATTATTCAAACAGGCCCGGTCACGCTGAGCTTTCCCCTTGTGGAGGGTGCTGGTCATCACGTCTTCATTGCTGGCGGTATTGGTATAACTGCATTCATCGCTTCAGCTCAGCACTGCCAGCGACTAGGAATGGCATACCACTTACACTACCTCGTGAGAAGCTCAGATGATATCGCTCTAAAGCTGCTTCTGGCCGAGTTTGGCTCGAATGTTACCATCTACGACAAATCCGCTGGCAAGATATTCGAAACAAGAACCGCTCTGAATCAGGTCAACGACCAGGCGCATGTATACTGCTGCGGGCCTAAGCGACTTCAAGACTCAGTTTCAACGACAGCGAATGAGCTCGGAATCAACCCGTTGAATCTCCATTTCGAAGCGTTTGAAGCTGCCACATCCGGAGACCCGTTTACAGCGCAGCTAGCCAAGTCGAAGATATCGGTAGATGTAGAGGAAAACGAGAGCTTGCTCGATGTCCTTCGCGAGGCCGGGTTGGATGTTCCATCTTCGTGCGAGGCTGGAAATTGTGGTACGTGTCGGGTGGATGTCCAACGGGGGCGCATCGATCATCGAGGGACAGGGCTGCCGGAGGCTGAGAAGTGCTCTGCGATGTTGAGCTGTGTGTCTCGTGGTTTTGGGACGATTGTATTAGAGCTGTAGAAGCATGTACTGGTGTAGCCCCGCAAGGAAGGGTTAATAATGATAAGTTAAGTAGTCGGTTGATTTGTAATTTTTGCGGCGAAGCGAAATGATTCCCACCTGCACTTCTAAAAGTATACAGTTGCGTACGTCCTTACCCCTGCACAGCTACTAGTAGCACTCTCCGCATGGACGTTGCTCTCCAGCCTCTATCCCCTACACTCTCTCTTCTGCATTGCGCAACGCATGTCCAACGAAACTGGGTCTCTCGAAGAGCTACGCATTTTCTACGGGGCTGATTACGGCAGGATACATCGCGATCCATTTGCAGCCCATCTGCCGTTCCCAGTCGTCGTGGTTGCGTTTCTCCCTTTTTTGTTTCTCCTCCTGGGGTCTGGGATGGTGTTGAGCATTGCGATGAATAATGTCTTTTTCTGCAAATCTGGCGTACTCAACTACGACACTGGGCCGTTTCTCCATTGATTGGGAGAACCATTGTGTGGAGTGGGATTCGCTGGGGCTTTTTTCTATCTCATCCCTTTGGGTTTCCCGCTCTGAATGTGATTATTTCGGCCTAGGCTTTCTCAGGCTATAAGCGAGAATATACACGTAGACTTACAGCAGCCGGCTTTCCCTCCTCGAAGCCTCCCTTAAGCGCCGCACAACCACCCTCTTTCTCGTGCACGCTCGTCTTAGCAAATGGGAGAGTCATGTTCCCCAGTAGGCGAACAGATTTGCCTAGCTCTTTGGCAAAAGTTAGAAAAGAAAGGAGTAATAAAACAAGACGTGACATCCTACGCACAAGCACAAATTCAGAGGGAGGCAAGTTTCAGGCTAGATGCAAACCTACAACCCGGCCAAAGCAGATCAGCTTCTCAAGCAAGTTGCACTTACCAATATCAAGCTATATTGAGTGCGCGTGTCTGATTCTTCATCGCAATCACAGCTCCAGATTTATTCATGGGAAGCCTCTATCATCACAACAGCAAGGACAATGCTAATTATGCTGCTATCAAAGCGTGTGCCTGCCTCAACAGCAGTGCTGGAGCTCATGGAATTAGCGTGCTGGCACACTGATTGAAGGTAGCGCGATGAACTTGTCAAGCATCACCTGGCCGAAGGGCGGACTTTGGCTTTGTGGCCACCAACTTTTTTTCTCCAGACTTCAGGCACAGAAGATTTCTGTTACAATATATACACTGATGCCCGCGCACGTCTGCGACGAGATTCACTCACCTTTTCTTTCCATCGACAACTCCCGCCCTAGATAACGATCACTCAGACCAAATGAGTGCGCGGATCCTTCATCAGATGGCAGATATCGTGTCACAAAGCAAACGGGGAAAACGAAGATCGTCTTGATAATGCTACTACATATTTACCAACTCTATTCACATATCACTATCAGGAGCCTGAGGTGGACACCTTCCAAGGCCAACAAGGGTCAACGTGGGCTAATAGGAGTTGAAGCCAGTATTGACATGGAGAACTAGGTTGGAAATGCAAAACCGGCCATGTTGGGTTATTGATTGATTTATTTCTTCGTGTCGTGTCTAGGGACAAAAGCAAGTCAGCCCCGCGCAGCCACATGAACGCGTCGCACTGCCAACACGGAGGTAACTGGACAAGGAAAGGCCCAGATCGGCGGGTATAATTTCCTGTCATCATGCGCATCATTTTTTTTTTTCTTTCATTGCTTGGATCATCTCAAAGTTGGACCAAACGACAAAGAAAACGCCAGGCCCACACCCCACACTCCACACTCCAAGACAGAGCAATGGCTAAGCTCTGACAGCGGATGCTTTCGAGGAGCCAGCCAAGGAGAGATAATTCGCTTAATGTAGCGCACTTGACTCCAACTATCCTTTGTTACGGATGGTCAAGGTTCTCGACGAACCCCAACCAGCCTCTGGGAGGCGAGGGCTATTCCGGGAGGAGAAAAGAGGTTGACGGTTATGCGGACATTCTTCTCAGCCACGAATATTCATTATCCCCTCTGGCCTCCCAGATAATGCGACGGCAGCAAACAAGGCCTTAGTTCAAAGGCCGCCTTATCATGCGAGACTGTTGTCTTTCAGAATCACTGGGATAATGCCTCGATAACTAAGGAACTTGGTCTCCTCCAATCTTTAATATCCCTTCGAGTCTGTGAGCCCTGAGGATGGGACGGAAAATCCATAATTGCACGCAAGACCTCGCCCATGAGATATATAGAACACCAACAACTCCAATCCAACTATTCGTCATAATGCCATCTCCACGAGGTACTGGTCAAGCAGCGGGTAAGCGCCTTTTGAGACTCGACTTGCGTGTTAGGCAAGGTTCTAACGAAATGTAGCAAGCGTCGTTCAAATCATCGAGCAAGCAGGTATACCCTATGCCCTATGGGGATGGTTAGCTATCGCCTTTCTTGCTAGGGACAGGGGATGTCGCGTAAGTATCTATCCGAAAACAGTCAGAAGTGGAAACCAATTAATGACTAGGACATTGATTTCATTATCCCAGACGCCCTGATCAACTCGGCTGTCGATAAGTTAAACGCCTCTGGATTATTCGGCAGAGTGTGCACCGGCGAGGACTGCCCTGAGCTGCGAGAGGACCGGGTTCCTGTGAATCACCTCGATCATTGGAATAGTACGCCCCAAATACTGTCGGCGTTGAGTCGAAGCGGGTTAGAGTAAGTACAGAGGTCGCGACTCTGGTTAACCCAATGAAATAACCAACAAGGTAGCACTTGCTACCAAGGAGATCGGTGAGCGTTGCCCAAAAGAGCGTGGATACAATGCCAGCTGCTGGAACTCCAGTTGGGTGGTTGTTGAGCTGAGGAACTGAATATTTTATGAGGATGCACTTTCATGTAAAGGGCAAGAAGCGAGTTGGACGATAAAGATTCTGTTTCGCTAGGGATTACCCAGAGAATCACAAACCCCCACCAGTGCCAGGTGGTGAACAACTGCTTCACAAACGCCCTGTTGATTGGCGCGGGCTCTGCAGATACTGGCAATTTCACAATTGCCAGTTCACATTCAGCGGCGCTGAGGTATGGCGCTCGTGTCGTTCTCAGAGTGTCAGGGAAGAGAAGCAATCCATATATTGCCAACGGCAAAGTAATCAGACTGTCAATCTGGGTTTTATTGTCAGCACGACTGACAAGCGGCCTTATATAGGTACTCATGACGGCTAACAAGCGAGGAATGGGAACGACATCACTCACTATAAAAAGCCAACGCCATCCAGACAGCTTAACTACACTATCGAGCGACGAGTGTATGCCCGTCTGAATAAAGCTACTAAACAGGCTACTTGCAAGCCCCGACACGGTAAATATCCTACTTCTCTTCCCAAGCTCACATTCGGTATACTATGAGCCTAGGATATAGTGCGTCTTGGCAAAGGTGTATGCTTCAGCTAGGCCCAGGAAGAACCGAATGGCTATGATTCCTTGTGGGCTATGGACAGCTGCAGTCACTATAGTAAGTCCGCCCCATAGCAAAACCATGGCGGGGAAGAAGATGCGTGGAGGGATTGAAGTTCGTGAAGCAGATCAGACAGGCGGAAGCTAATATTTAGACCCGACGACCTACCTATCATGCCGATCGCTTATCTCCAACGGCGAGACTATGCGAAACGATGATGCAACCCCGACTCAACTTGGTGATGGAAAAGTGCAAAGGTCGATCATTGCTGATTGGCTGAGATTGTCTGCCTCAAAAACTGGGCAATTATATCTGCTTAGCCACCCAGCTCAAGTCACGGGACTCGGTGGCATCCGACCGTGGGAACGGATCTCGAGCAACGTTTGTGGCATCTTACGTTTGGAATAGGCAATCGCGCATGTGAGGACTCGCAAATCCCAGATTTTGTTGCCCCTCTCAACGAATGCGCTGACCGGTGGCCCAAAGCTGGTGTCGCTGATCAAAGTCTCTGGCCGGGCTTGGCGGCCGCACTGCGAGTTTTCTTTTTTCTTTGAGCAATTTTTCCTGCTCAGCCTCCTCCTTACCACCACCGACCTCGTCTCTGCGTTCACAACACGCTCCCCACGGCACAACTATCCTTGCCAGAATACTATGCGGCCATCCATCCGCCTCCCCATTGATGTCGCCGTCTTTGGAGCCACGGGTTCCTCTCAACTAGTTGCAATTCCACGCGCAACCGACGCACTCGCCCTTGAACTTCCCGATCGAAGCCCGGGATGAGTCCCTTCCGGCTGCCCTGGAGGGTGACCCCGAGCACCGCAAAAGAACCCCGAGCCAGCTTGGACAAAAAGGAATATGAAATCTCAGAACCGACACAGGTGACATTTGTCTCCTCGCAGCTGGATTCGTGCCTGTATGGGTCCAGCATCGAGGAGCTGAAATCGCTCTACGAACCCCTCTGTCCGCTTCTGGAGGATGGGACATATGGTGGACTGTGGTGGCTAGATATAACGGCGCCCTCGGACGATGACATCGAGACGCTCTCGCGAATCTTCAACCTGCACCCGCTGACGACGGAGGATATCAAGACGCGGGAAACTAGGGAGAAGATCGAGCTCTTCGGTCCATACTACTTCCTGTCTTTGCGACCGGTTCGTCAGATCGAGACGCGAGAGGGCGTACAGACGGCTCCGGTGAACGTCTACGCCGTTGTGTTCCGTGATGGTGTTCTCAGTTTTTCACTGGCGAGCAACCCCCACGCCGCCCACGTCCGCAGCCGTATCAAGGGGCACGAGAGCCACCTCTCCGTAACCAGTGACTGGATCTGCTACGCTCTCATGTATGTTCTTTTCCAAACTCCCCATTCCTTCGATTCTAACCCTTCTCAGTGATGACATCGTCGACGGCTTCGCCCCCTTCATTAGCCAAGTCGAAAGCGGGGTCGAGATGATGGAAGACAGCGTCTCCATCACCCGCCCGGACGACATCGGCCTCGCCCTACAACAAATCTACAAATGTCGGAAGGAAGTCCTGCACATCCGCCAGCTCCTCAATGACAAAACCGACGTCATCCGCTGCTTCGCCCGCCACTGCGACGACTTCGGCGGCTCCTCTTCACAAGTGACACTCTACCTAAGCGACATCCAGGACCACGTCCTGACGATGGTCGCGAACCTCGACGCTGCGGAGCAGATGCTCTCCCGCGGGCAGTCGAAATACCTCAGCCAGCTTTCGTTTGATTCAACCCGCATGCGCAACCAGATCATGTCTGCGCTCAGCCGGCTGTCGATTATTGCGGGGATTATTGTCCCCCTGCAGTTTGTCACCGGACTCTTTGGCATGAATGTTACTGTTCCCGCAGAGTCGGATAAGGTGAAAAGTCTGACGGCGTGGTTCAGCATTCTGGGCGTGCTGCTTGCGATGGTGTTGCTCTTCCTTATGATTGCGCGCAGGTTACGCGTGCTTTGAGCGTCTCTTGTTTCGTGTTGTATGCTGTGTAGAATTGTAAAGCGATTTATCTATCTGTTTCCAGTTCGGTTTTCGATTCATGTAAGATAGGCATAGTGAACCTACTCATGAAATCGTATTGTACTTAAGAGGACTCTTGATGCCCATCAGTCGCTCGCATGTTTAGTCGCACCCGAGTGTCAGCAATCAACCACCCGCTCTTGAACGCATTCTCGCCTGGTGAATGTGAAGAGCTTGAGTAAAGAGCGATCCCATCATGTGACATATATATATATATATATTCCATTAAGCATTTAGATACCGTCGACCTACGCCCACATGTTCATCACTAGACACTACAATATCAGCATCAACTCTTCTGTTACTGAGTACGTCTCGTTCTTGTTAGCGAAGTCGTATAAATCTTCTTCCAAATTCTTAATCAAATTAAGCTTTGCGCGTGAAGAACTACTTCTACCTACGGAAATATATTCCGCGACAACGAGCCAACACAACGGACTCGTACTTAACCGAGTAACACCACTTCAACCTATCTACCAGAACTTGAACCAACTTGGCAAGAAGCTTTACCATATCGTATCGTATATGAATTCCTATGTACTGACGTTTGATGCTTACACGTATGAAGATTCTATCGCATCGAGAAAGCCGGAGTGGGTATAAACAACCTGGCCCATACGGAGGGAACAACCGTGAGTGCGCCAGATCCGAAACAGAAGGTAACCGCCCGAAAATAAAAACTACCAATCTATGCATAGCGTGATTAAACATTGCTGACGCGTTGTTTCTCAGTCTCCGGGTTGAAGGTGTTTGCCGGACGCTCTGTGGGTGTGTCGGGTTCGTCTTCCGAGCCGTGACCATCATTTTCATCCACTTCCTCCTTCTTTCGCAGGCTACGCAGCTTTCTGAACAGGCGGTGCATGGCCCGGCTGCAGGGGCGGTAGAGGAGCACGACGGGTGTGCCAACGAACTTGGCAATCGCCGCAAACCAAGCGTCTGGGAAAATTCGCACGACTACAGCCCACGGCAACGAGATCGCAGCAACAAGGATGACAATTGCCCACTGCTCATCATGAATCCGGACGATGCTGAAAGCAGAACCTCCGAAGAAGGAAATGATGATCTGGCAACCGACCATGATAAAATTGATTCCAATGAAGAACCAGTTCCTGTGGAGGCCAGTAAAGATATTGAACTTGTTGTCCAAGCGACGGTTATTAAATTCGTTGAAAATTTGCATCCAGACGAAGCAGTTGAAGACAATGGAGCGACGGACATCATCGGGATAGTTGAGGAACCCTTCGCGTGGACCGAAGTGCAGAATGAGCGTTACAATGAGTTGGAAAACCGACTGACCGATGATCATCTTCCACATGGTTGTTGAGATGAGTGGTGCACCACCTTTGATGGGCTTCCGGTCGAGGATTTCTTCGGTGGGCGGGTCAGTCGCCAGAGCGAGGGCCGCGAGCGAGTCCATGATGAGGTTGATCCAAAGGAGCTGTACCGCCGTAAGGACCGACCGCATCTCCGAATCAGCCACGGACGAGATGAATGTCAAAAGCACAGCAGTAATGTTGACAGTAATCTGGAATTGAAGGAACTTCCGAACCGCATCGTTGACAGCGCGTCCCCACATGAGCGCAGTAAGAATACTGGAGAAATTATCATCCATAAGGATGATAGCAGAGGCTTCTTTGGCTACCTCCGTCCCTGCAATTCCCATTGAGAATCCAATATTGGCAGCCTTAAGGGCAGGGCCATCGTTGGTGCCATCGCCGGTCACCGCAACGATTTCACCCATCTCTCTCAGTCTGGTGACAAGGATTCGCTTGTCCTCGGGTGAGGAACGAGCCAGGACTTGCAGTTTAGGCAGAACTTCGTCAAACTCAGCGTCGGACAATGTTCGGAAGCGAGGGCCCTCCATAACAACTCCTCCCGTATAGATTCCACAGTCAGTTGCAATTGCTTTGGCAGTTACCATATTATCACCGGTAACCATGCGCACAGTCACACCAGCATGGTGACATTTGGCAACAGCTTCTGGAACACCAGGACGAATCGGATCTTGAATACCAACAACACCAACGAAGACCATGTCATTTAGAAGGAGACCAAGATCCGCTTCTGAGGAATTATCGGGATTTATGGCGTGCTTGGGCGGCCATGCAGCGAATTCGCGAGAGACGAGAGAAATAGTACGCAGGGACTGCTTTGCATAATCCAATATCACCTGTTCCAGTCGTTCACGCTCGTCTGATACCATATCAATAGTTCCAGTAGGTCTCCAGACCGAGGAGCTGTATCCTAGGAGAATTTCCGAAGCACCCTTCACGAGGAATCGATATCCGCCCTCCTTAGGAAGCTTGATAACAACTCCCATGCACTTGCGGCCAGAGTCAAACGGCATCAACTGAACAATCGTGGCATTGGCACGTTCTTCAGCAAGCGATCCCATCCCAAGGCCATCCTTAGCGAATCCAAGAAGTGCAGTCTCTGTTTTGGAGCCAATGAAACCTGGCACACCATTTTCCTCGCCCTCGAAAGCAGTAGAGTTGATCGCAACAGATTCAATGATCATACGCTTGTCCTCCGCAGAGAGGCTACCCGCGAAAGCAACAGACCGGCGTTCCTTGCCAGTCTGATTCTTGTCGTCGAATTCATCATCGCCAAAGGCGCCGGTCACGACTGTCATCTTATTTTGGGTCAAGGTGCCGGTCTTGTCAGAGCACACTGTGGTAGCATTCCCCATTGTTTCGCAGGACTTGAGAACTCGGACAAGATTGTTAAGCTTGACCATTCGAGTGGTGGCGAATGCCAGAGCAAGAGTTACCGCTAACGGTAAACCTTCGGGAACAGCGACGACGATAACGGTGATAGCGACGATCAAGATGTCAGTGACTTGGGATGCCTTTTCAGCGTCGGTATGGTCGTTTGATGAAAGACCCCCAAGGAAGCGGAAGAGCAGAATTAGAAAGAGGAAGATGGCGGCACTTGCACCTAGCTTTGCAATTGCGCTTGCAAGACGGTCCAGCTTCTTCTGCAGCGGAGTAGGCTCCATATCCTGACGCATTGCCATAAGAATTTTACCGTAGCTGGAGTTCACACCCACGGAAGTTACCAGACAGGTCCCAAATCCTTCAAGCACCTTGCTTCCAGAGATGATGAATGGATCCTGCGCCTTGCTGTGACCTTGATCGAGCAAGCGAAGAACCTGCTCCGCGCCAGTCTTCTTGAGCTGGTCAGATTCGCCGGTAGCTGATGATTCATCGCACTTCACATTATGCCCGTCAATATAGATGCCATCGACTGGAACGAGATCCCCAGGCTCCAAGTGCAACACATCGCCAACCAACACATCATGCACTGATATCCTTACTGATTTGCCAGATCGCACCACGGTCACCTCACGGTCCTCCTTTTTCTTGTTCAATCTGACGAATGCCCTTTCTTTCTGGTAGTCATTCAAAGAACCTACTAGCACGACAATAACTATAGCAACGCAGATCGCACATCCCTCCACCCAGTCAAGCGGCATGCCAGAGCCCTCGGGGTGATCCACACCGAACGTTTCGTATAACCCCAAAGCCAATGAAATCGCAGCAGCTCCAGTGAGCAAAATCAAGACCTTGTCGTTGTACGCCAGCCACATCAACTTCCACAGTGGCGTTGCCTTCTTCTCGGGGAGCACATTCGGCCCGAAAACGCGTATCCGGTCCGCAAAGGCATCTGAGGCACCACTCTTTCCATCTGCTACCGATGTTTCGTTTGTGCTGAGACCAGATCTGAGATCCGTGTGTAACCCGCTCACCAATCCGGGTAACCCTCCCAGAGCGACCAAGGCGGCCAGCGACTTCGGATTTAGTAGTTTATTTAGCTGCCCTGGCGAATATGCGAAAGAGTTGTTTTCGACGACGAAATCGGCCTCGGTTCCGGGGTCCGGCCGGAGCGCCTCCTCTCGCTCGTCGGAGGAAAAGACACTGGCGGGACTTGAAGATGGTCTATCCTTTCCTTTTGGCACGCCCAGACTGGAACTACTGGGGGCCATGGTGCTGCCGCTCATGGCTCGACCGCGGCCGGTATAGTCGCTGCCGACGGCGGTTAAATTGCTGAGAGACCTTTCCCGGGAGGTCACATTGAGATTTGGATTTGAAGCATCGGCTTCAGAATCTGTGGTAGTTTCCTGGTCGGCGGTGTGTCAGTACGCACGGTGCGATCCACAGAAGTAAGTGGATGATTTTACCAGGACATCAAAAGTTATCGCCGGGACGGATCCTGGAGCTGCCATGATTATTTAATGAAACGTAAATCTCCCATGAGAACGCAGCAAACAAATCGAATACTAGCATTTGGAGCGCTTTGCGGGACAAAGCCTTGAAAAGGGCGTTGAGGTCGCGCCTCTGATTGCTTGGAAGGGGCTGCACAGCCTCGCTGGCCTCTTGGGGAACGAGGCAGATTGGCCAGCCAAGCAACCCCCAAGAGTAAAACGCGGGACTAGCTCCGCGCCTGCAGCTCCCTTCAGGGTCTCGACAATGGATTATTTCTGCCAATTCTTGTCACAGATTAAATTGTGCAGCGGCTACGCGGATTTGCGCCAGGGTTCTCTCGCTCCTCTTGTCCAGTGTCCAGCCCGCTGAGCTCCTCAACAGCCGATTTCATACGCTGAAAGCTCTGGACTGGTGGCCAAGTTGTTTGCTGACGAATTATTGGCGTTAGCCCTCTCATCTCACATGCAGGGTTCACCAAAGTGTGCTGTAAGCCAAGCTGATCACCCGCTCGACACGGCACCTCGTAATTAATCACCTTCTTCTGTTCATTATGATTGCTCGCTAAGGACCTTGACCCTCCCTTTTTTTCCCATGCTTTTGGTGGCTTTCTCCACTCTCCTCGTCTGGGATGGGCGTTTTCCTCGCCAGGGTCTTCTTGTGCCCTGCTGCCCAGAGATAGCGTCATCTACATTCATGCAGAGGAACTCTGGATACTAATACTTCTCTCCGCACTCAGCGGCGCGTCCTCCGTTGATACCCTGAGATCACTGCTGGCACTGGGCGCCGAGGCGAGGGCGCTTGCAAGAGCGGCTCAATGTCCGTCTTTCAAGTCACTTGTATCGGAAATGTTGGAAACCCAGGGTGTCCGGACTAATGCGTGAGATTTGTTGAGGAAATACTCCGTAGAGAGCGATATATAAGCTTACGGTCATCAATTATCGCGATCGCAAGCCATGAGCCAGACGCCCCTGTCCCGTATTCAGCACTCTAGAGCCTCACCAGAGACACCTCGAACTCCAACAATGGGCGGCCTTACTCCACGTTCCTGCAGGATGAGGATGGAATTGAGAGGGAAGGATCACAAAATTTCTCGCAAATCCGCTCGATTTGATGACCTCAGGTTCACACTCTCTGCACAAATACCTCCAGCATCTGTCCAACAACGGCTGGAAAGGTCGGTCGATAATTTCCTTGGCTAGTGTCTAGACTCGAATGCCAGTATCTCCACCTCGGAGTTCATCCATTATGCGTTGGACGGAGTCGTGTCTAGTAAAGATTTCGTGGCGCAGCATCGCGGTCTGACATCTAGTCGGCACTCGGCAGTCCGACACAAAGGATAGGCGAGGTCCGGCCAGGTTGGACATTATTCTAGAATCTGCCGGTCATGATGGGGCTAACCCCAGATTGCAGGACACGGCGATCGTTGATGAGGGCTCATCTCAAAGTCCGCTGTGTAGTTCTGTGCCCTTGTCGGCATCGCATCATATCGTCTGCAAACGAGAATAAAATGAGGCGTCTCCCTCGCTGTCTGACCACAGCCGCATGGATTTGACTGAGACTGCCTGCAAGTGAAACAGCCGATTGTGCGTCACCATCGCCAACTCGTCGAAAATTCGAACACACGAGAAACTCAGCTATCTTGCTCCGAGCGGTCGGAACGCCACCATTTTATTTCATCGACCCAAGCCGATCTTTCACTCCATCCGGAATGTGAAGGAAAAGTCTCACGCGAGGCCGTGGGTGGTTGAGGTGACGCGAAGAGGTTGGCAAAGTGGCAGTGCAGCGGGGCCTCGCTTTACCACCCAGACATTTCACTCTGCACCACAACTCATCCCAGGATCGGGCAGCTCCCCTGTTAGAGCCTTGAGATTTGAGTGTGTAAGGCTTGTTCGCCCTTCGCCCCTCTGTTTCTCGCCTTCGACTTGACTCAGTCGCCTCCGCCGATGCGAGAGCCGCCTTGCTTCGGCTTCGTCTAGTCCGCCTCGCTCATACCATCTCGATTTCGAAAAACAGCAAGTTTTACCATTCAACCATGAATGGGAGATCACGGTGCCTATTGTCATGAATGTGCCTCGGACGTCTGCGGAGTCGGGCCAGCACCACCCTCAGCATCCTCACGCCGCAGCTGAGAGTGGGCCTGGCCGGGGAAAGACTGTAACAACAGCCTGCGAACGGTGTCGAAGGCGGAAGATTCGCTGTGATGGGGAGACTCCGTGTGCGACTTGCCGGCGCTTTGGAATAAAATGTGTGCGAATTCAGAAGAACGATACGCACGCTCTGGAGACGCGCGTTCGCCAACTCGAAGCTCAAATCGCCGAACTGACATCGGGACTGCCTCAGGACCCAAATGCTTTGGCATCGCCGCAGCCATGGACGACCGATATTCGCCTGATGACTGATTTTGGCTCTCCTGGACCAGCGCTCTCGATCGACCAGCCATTCAGCCCGTTCGCTGGCAACCCATCCTCTCCAATAGAGATACCGAGTATTCAAGTAGTCGATTATGCAGATTCGGCATCCCCAGTATCGCCAGTGTCTCTATCTCCCTCGCCATCTCTTCACCCACTAGTTCCGGTGCTTCCAAAGACAATATCTGATGGCCTGGAAACTGGATTGCGGCCAACCACGAGCACAGCGCCTACAGTGTCTTCTCCAATGACTGCTTATCCGTCCCCCAACTATACCACTATGCCATATCTTTCTCCTCGCAGTGTGCCGGGTCCGTCCAGATCCCGTAGCTCTTCTGTTTCATCGTTGAACCTCGACTATGATTGGGCATCGGCACCCGGGGATCTCCCTGTGTCCGGGTTCGCAGAGAGTAATCTGGGTGCAAGTATGTTCGAGATGGTCCCCAAAAATTCAGAGTCCGCAGCTGTTTGGACGCTTACGCGATTCGAATCGGAAACATTACTAGATAAATATTTCGATCGGACCCAGGGGTACTCAATACCAGTTGACCGAAGCAAACTCTTCGAGTTTCTCGACCTCATCGACCTTCCGCAATTGCCGTCGAGTGGCCACGACCTTCCATGTTCAGTGTCGATGGCTCGGTTTCATGTGAACATGGCGATGGCAATAGGACTTAGGATGGAAACGGCGGAAAGGGCGACCACGATCCACTTGTTACATACTTGCTATCGGATGGCGTTGGACGAGGCTCGCGCGCCGACGTTCTGGACTCAGCCATATGGTGTCGAGGCTGCGATGCTGGTCATGATATTTGCGCAGGTCAGCAGCCAGGAAACTTGATCGCATTCCGCACAGAGGGATAGGCTACCGTGTTGTTTTTTTATTTGACCAGCGTGCTGCATGAACGACGAAATGACTGATGACAAAATTTCAAACCCTTGAAGGTGCTGCGATCTAGACTATTATAGGACGTAAATAGAAGGAGCGACTATTCACACCTGCGCCCCCTCCTTAGATCTTGTCTGCCGATCAACCTCTGATGGCTTTTAACTCACCATATTTTGTGGTCCTGTAGCCTCTGAATGATATTTAACTGTCTCTCGGGAAAGTGAAGATCTCGTTCATCCTCTAAAACTCCAGTTTCAAGTATCCGCTTCGTTAGCTGCTTCGAATCCCTTGCGATGTATGCGCTTGGATCGTATTTCAGCTACTATTGATGTGGAGGAGAGCGGCAAGGTGGCAGGTGTGCATCTCCGATCGTCGTCGCAATAACTACGTCTCATGCATACATTTGGCTTGCTATAATTATGGAGACACCATCTTCCCTGCGCCTGCACAGCAGGCACGATGGCTCGGATATATAGAGGATTGACTAAAGAGATGTCACGAAACTGGTCACCCAACTAGGTAGCATCAGTTAAATGTACGGTCGCGGGACCAGAAAGATATAATATCGCGCATGCTACAGCTTTTAGGGACAAGGCGTGGAGTTTCAAATTCTCATGCATTACGTTGATATAAAAGCCATAAATGCCAGCTCTTTATTTCTAGACTGGATCAGAGAACATGTGCAATATTCGATCATGACGCCGCGAGACGGATATCATGAAGTTTTCGCAGCTTCCTAACTACCTTGTCCGGATTCGACAGATCGACATGCCGCCATCTGGCGCCCCTGGCAACTTTGAGTAGAATCCACATCGCGACAAAGACGACTATCTGTACGGTACAGTAAGCCATTGAACGTCATTCCAGGGGGTGTAGTGGTGTACATACGAAAAGATAAGATGATAGAAAGGGAAACTTGTGAAACCCCTTCCATAAGTATGCTCCGTTTGCCACGACAAGGACGAAAAGGCAACCGGCTAGAGCGACATAGGCGAGTACTGGTTGGGCATGACTGCGATATGGATAGTCCTCGGCATTGTCTCTGCTGAGTTGCGGGATTTTCTGCTGTTGAAGGACGTCTTTGTGTCGCTTGATGCAGTGGTAATACCGAATGAAAGCGAGGACTTGACAGGTCCATACAATTACGACGGCAACACTCGACATCTGCGCAAGTATCTCGATGAACATTCCGATAGATGTAGAAGAGCTCGTGCCGCCTTGAAGCTGGAGGAAGGGAACCCATATGAAGGAGGCGGCAGAGAATATCATCGCTCGCAAAGGGACCCTGTAACGGTTTGTTCTTCCAAACCACGCAAGGAGACGCAAATGCCAGGGTTGGCCTTTTCCACCGTCCAAGCGACTCGTGAGGCCGAAGAGCACTCGTGACGCAACGTAAAGGTTGGTGCTGGCGCAGGATAGACATGTGAAGACAAGGAAAACATTGACCACGTCGGCGAGATGCGGTATCCCGGACTCAACAGCGATGGCAACAATTGCCGATGTTGTATTCGCAGGGATACTATTCGACACATCATTGCAGTCAACATTGGCTGTGCTATCAACCCAGCTGAGTCGAGGAAGGTGGCAATGATACCACGGAATGTCAAAAGATACGAGGAGGCCGCTCAAAGAATAGGAAATTGTGGCAAGAAGCGATATGTATTTCGCCGAGAACCTGACAGTGTTGCCAATCAAGGAGTCGTTTGGGGTTTGTGCGAGTTGTGACTCCCTTTCGTCGCTTGATTTTCGGGTCCATCTTGCACTTGGGGCAGACTCGAGGGCAGATGCTGCTACAATCTCCACTCCCATGTAGGCATATATAGCTACCGAAAGACACATGCTGCCATTGTTAGCGTACGAAAAGGTGCAATCAGGCGCTGCAAGGAATCTCACAGAAACGCGGTACCCCAGTCATTAGCGGCGTCACGGTCATAGACTTTTGGCGAGGCCCAATCTGTCGAACCGTCAGTATCCAGGTGTTAAACCTTTCGCGACCGACATTAGATTGACCTACACTGAGTTCCTATATAGCCATGCTTTCCCGCTAGGCTGGGTTAGCAAAATCCCTTTCAGCAGCCCGCTTCTCTCTACTCACCTCCTACGTTGACCGCAATCAGCACTCCGCCGATAGCCAAAAGACAAGCAACCTTCAGACAACCTGTGACAACCTCAAGGAGCCCATAAATCTTCATTGGACATTAGCTATGCATTTGTGAAGAACTGGAGCCCGATCCTGGAAACGATGGTTTACACACCTCGATGTCAAGCGCATTCACTGCGATTAGAACTACGGGTATCAAAAGGTAGACGATACCGCCGTCTATTCCCTTATCACCACTCGTACCAGTCCAGAAATCGAACTCAGCAGCCAGCGTGGCAATGAGTGCACCAAAACCGACCGAATACGAGAACCTGTACCTATTGTGAGCGACACCGAAGATATGCGACATTATGGAGACTGACCAGTAAGCGATGCCAACGGCGATTCCCAGCTCTACGTCGACGAATTCACTCACATAGACGGACAACGCGCCGGGAATGGGCCAGATACACAGCATCTCGGTGATACACTGCATGACCGCCCAGGATAGCAGGCCGACCAGGAGGAACGCGAGAAGTGCTGCCAAGGGACCCGCGAGCTCAAGGATCTGTCCACCGCGCCAGTAGAGCCCTATCCCAAGGGTACCATTAACTGTGATCATCTGTTCACCAGACTTGTCAGCGTCTCTTCCACTGCTCAGCGTAGAAGCAAACATACAAACAGATGAATTCCTCGGAGTTTCCTCTTCACCATCCTATTTGGACTCGGCATAACGGTGATATTGGTGATCTTCGGAGGCTTGAGTTCATCATCGTGCTCGTGATTACTCTGGCTCAGTTGGCTTAATGGTGTTTGCAGCCGGGAATCTTCCACCTGGTCGGGGACTTGAAGACCTGCTCTGTTTTGTGGTGTTATCGCCTGTAACCAATCTGGCGCCCAGTCTGAGAGTTCCTGCACGTCGGTCATGTTGTGCGCATGCCGACTCTTTCAGCGAAAACGAGCGGGCCCCAGATGGAACAAAAGGATATCGGTGCGAATGCTAATCATGGGGACTTGAATTCACCTCGTCCTCAGTTGAAGGATACCCCGGTTTCTGATGAACAGCAGGAACGGCTCAGCCACACAGTCGGACGATGCTTTGTGCCCGGATGGGCATTGATTGGCGATCCACGATCGTATTCGCAGGGGTCTGTCGCCCAGTAGGATGACCCCGACTCTTCATGGTGGTCATTCCCGTTGCTTTTTTCTCGCTCCCACTTGCCCCTGATGACGTGGCATTTCTCTGTTCGGACATTAATCCGCCGCCTTGAAGAGGCTCTTCTGATGAAAGTTTTGAAAACGAGGCAGCCTTCTTCCCCGCTCCAAGATGTACATAATTCATGCGTCTGTCGCTTGTTGAGTTTCGACGAGAAAGCGTACCACAAGCCACTCATGCCGAAACAGAACGTAACGTGTCGGTTCCTGCAGAGGAGGCGTCTTCTGGGCCTTCTGCAGGAACTTTTCCCCGAAGTGGACGATTTCGATCTCCAGGTATGTACTCCATACACGAACTCCCTCGAACTGACACCTTCTAACAGTGTCGCGCAAAGCTGAGAGCGGACCAGTGGGTCTTTACGGTGCCTCAAGTAATAACACAAGTGAGTTTCCAATGAAGCTTGGTCATTCCGTTTCAAAATTATGGCTGCTGACTCGCTCCGTTTCGGGTGATTTTGTGCGATAGGAGGAACTTGAGTGTGTTCCATGCCCTTTAATCCTGATTCGTCATTCAAGGCTTTTGCTGACGCGGGATCACTGGTCTACCAGAATGGCTTGGGACTAGTCAAGATCTCCGGTGAATTGCAGAGCCCACGATGCGGATTCCGTACTTCATCCACTGTTTAAAGAACCGGAAACTGTCTGTATTGTTGCGCCCAAGAATAATCTAGATATCTAATCCTTACCGATTCGACGACGACATCGTTTCTGCACAATCTACCCCCACCCTCAAGATCGCTCGTCGGCCTTTCCCTACTAGCGCGGCAATAATGACGCCTTTCTCACCATCGATGTCATACAGCCTTTCAGTCAGCTGATCGTCTTCTGATAGACCTGGAAGATACGCAAGCTCCCGGATGCATAGTCCATCGCTCCCAGACCTAGGCACTTTCATCTCTATGAGCATCATCCGGTGGTTTGCTGATTTCCGAGCCAAGGAAAATATTTTATCGTCGCTTGTAGCCATCATGAGCTTCAACACGCGATAGTTTTTGATGTCTTTTCGAATGGGTATAGTGGGACTTTCGGTTGCCATATCGTGTATATACAGCTCTCTTTCTCGCGTTACAACTGCACAAGTGGCGATCTTTCGATAGAACGGAGCGAACGTCGTTAGAAGACGCGCTGTGCTGTCAAGGCCCTTGTTTTCGAGTCAGTCCAGTGACCTTACCCAAAAGGATAATTATCTGAAAGTGCTTACCCGAGAGTCGAGATGTAAGATATGTAAATCCCGGCTTAGGACATTGACATGGACAAGAGATACCTTATGGTCCCGATTATGGGTACCAAGCTCAGGCAGAACAACAAAATATAAGTCGTCCGTAGTGCTGAATGACAGCTTGGTAACATTCTCTGCAGGCCATTTCAAAGGGTACTTCCACCAACAGTTCACGGCCGTCACCTGTGAAGGACTCGTGGGGGGCTCCTGAGAATGGGCACTAGGAGATGAGCCTGGCCTACTCCGACATATGTCAGCCAAAACCTGTGAAGTGGCCCGATGCGATGACACGTACCGGTAAGCCTCCATACGGATCAAATCTAAAACGGACGCAACGAATAATGAACCCGGCCTTCGTGCGTCTTCACTGGCCCTCAGAACACACGCAAGCGTGCGACTGTCTGGCGAGATTGCAAGCTTGCTAATTGCGGACAGTGGCGGTTCGATCATGTATAGATTGTCGAAGTTACTATGTTCGAGATCGAAGATATAGCACTAAGCACAAGGGCAGATGTCAGATATCTTGCAATCAAGCCGGTAATGGAGGGCCTCTCACAAGAAAAGTAACCTTCGTAGTAGAGGCGACTAGGTATTTCGATGTCAGTCGAATGGTCTTCCAAAAGCAGTTCTCTTCTTCCAACGTATACTCAGCCTCGGGCTCCAAAGTGGTCCCCCTGGTGGACAGTGGGGAATGTGCGGAATACAGTGAGATTTTGCGGTCTGTCCAGTAGGCTATGAAAGAGCAATCGGGGGAGATTTGGCATCCCTTCAGAGCCTCGGCTTCAGAGAGATACCAGGAGTGGATACTCCTATCCCCAGTATCGTGTTCTTTGGCAGTGAATATGCTGTTCAAGTTAGACTACTCGACCCTAACCGGTCGCTTGTTGGAATGTTGTCTTACCTGGGTAGAATTCCATGTCGAGGTCGCCCCACGCCAGGTGAGGGAGGCCTCGTACTTAGCCCCAAATGGGGAAGTTGTGGTTCATCTTGATCCAATTTCTGATACGCCCTGAATGTGTTTTCGAGCATGGTCATTACTTGTCTTGCGCCGCTTCGCTTAAACTGGTCCACCTCTAAGACAAGCTTCTCAATATACCGCAGCGCAAAGTCCACTATTTCCCCTTCGCGCGGGCTTCTCTCAGCGGCTCCGCGAATCAGGTGCGTGTGTGTTCTATGAACTACTAGACTGAGTTTGGCTGGTCTGAATCTTCGACTTGGCAGGAAGAACGTATCGCACCCAAGAGCATCGTCATGCATCATGCGCTCTTCGGCGTACTGGATCACACGGTCACGCCCTCCATCCATATAGCAGAACAAGACGCTTATGACGCAGCCTAGCGACCAGACATCACTGCTGGCTCTCATCGCACGACCCGAAGCGGTCGACTCAGGTGCCAAGTACGTTCCATCTCCACGTGCGTTGCGGGTGGCCGATGCGGACTGGTCCTCTTGCTGTGAACGCCGGACAAACCAACTATTGACATCTTTCTCCCTCGCCACGCCTTCTCCGGAGGTCTTGATTTTTACCCGCGACATGCCAAAGTCACTCAGTTTCCAAATGTTGCGCATCTGGCTGTCTTGAGGGTCCTTTTCCATAAAAATCAGTATGTTGGAGGGCTTGAGATCCAAATGGTAGCAGACTAGGTCCTCCATTTCTGGAGTCTTCATCTCGTTATGGAGGAAGTTCAGCCCTCCGGCGAGACCGACCGCACAACGAACCAAGTCTTTCCGTTCTTTGATGCTGTTGGGTCGCGCTTGATGGTGTTCTATCATGTAAGCTCGGAGATCGCAAATAGCCTTGGGCATGAAAAGACTGTACACGCTAGAGCCAAGTTCTAGGCTGCCTATTGTCTTGACGATATTAGGGCACTCCCGGGAGGAGCTTGAGAGAATCTTCTTCATAGTCTCTCGTTCAACCAAAGCATCCCTGCTGAGTTCGTAGTCCTTGCGGGCAATTTCTTGAGGCTTGAGATTTGCGCTCTGTTTAGTAGGATCATAGAAATGGCCTTTCGCGATTTTGACACTAAAGACGTGACCAAAACTCCCTTTGCCTATGCTGTGTTCTTCAAGATAAGGCAGACGCCGGTAGTCAATCTCCTCAAGTCGAACTTCCTCGTTTTCGCGGAGGATAACTGGGCAGAAATAAGCTTGTTTGCCCAGGAATTTGTCCGCAGCAATGCCATCTTGGCTGAATATCGCATCAAGATCTTCGCGCGTGACGGGTAGAGAGCATATACTCCGGCCTTTGGAGCCTGCAATCGGCCAGGTGTCGATGGCGACAAGTTTCACAACAGCGGCTCTTGCCGCTGTGACGGAGCACCCAGCAATAATGAGAATGGCTAGAAACCTATGAAGTTTCCGTTCATTCACCCGAGCAACGTATTTCTCCACCGCCCGCTCAGAGTACCCACGTTGCTGATCCTGCTCAAGTGCGGCATCGTCAGGTTGGTAGAGGCTGAGGAAGAAGCGTCGGAGTTTGTCTGCGTGGAGGACTTGCTCGGCAGTACCAACGGGCGCAAAGCGAAGGGTCTCTCGGTCTTTTCTCTCGAGTTTACCGTAGATCTCATTGTATATCTCTCTGTGTAGTGCCTCGTACGTGTCCATATTCATTTTGGTGCTGGTGGGTTGCTCACCTTGCGACCGGGGAAACCTCAAAAGGCTGAGGCTGAAGACGCGTCGGTCACATGTTATCTGATTTAGCGTGGTCTGCTGTCATAACATGCAAGCCCAGGGTCTTGTCATTGCATATCATCATCAAAATTTTATTTTTTCTCCCCGTGTTTTTGTGAGGTGAGGGAGAAGAGCGTCATCTAGTGGGGGATCTTCGAAACGCCTCGCTGCCTTACATCCCATTTCTTGTGGCCTTGTTGCCTGACACATTGTGGAGCGGTTTCCTACACAATCAACAAACACTCAACAGCCTTTTTGTCGGCGTGCCGTTCTCCAAGATTGGTGTCACGGTTCAAATTTATTACATCTTAATGATTACTGATTGAAATCAACAACTATGCGACCGGCTACTTGTCCCCTGCGCAACTTGTCCACAGCCTCCGGCAGTCGATCGATCGGATACACCTCGCAAATCTGCTGAAGCTTGCCTCTCCGCGCGAAATCCAACGCCTTTGCCGTGTCATGACGGCTACCAACCAAAGTCCCTTGTATACGCGTGTTCTTGAAAAGCAGAAGATTGGGGTCCACTGGGATTGTCATTGTCCCCGCTGGTGCGATTCCAATACACATTACCGCGCCCCCGATCCGTTGGCCAAGGTATGCTAGAGCAGTGGGATACGCTGCCTGCGCCGTGACAAAGACACCATGGGCACCGATTCCATCTGCTATCTTGATGACTGCAGCAGCGGTGCTGGCCTCTTTCTTAAAATCAACAAATGCTTCGGCACCCATCTTCAGCGCTAAGGCGCGCTTGTCATCCCCACTATCTACAACAATAGGTCGCATACCCATGGCTTGAGCGAGTTGGACACCTTGAATGCCTACCCCGCCGCCACCTCCAGGAAATACTGCCCAGTCACCTGGTTGGAGGCGAGACTCAGAAAGTGACCGATATATGGTAGAGGCACTGCACATGATAGGGGCGGCGATCTCATCTGGAATTCCGTCCGGGATCGGTGTTGCGTACCGTGCGGGAGAAACGATGTACTGTTGGTATGTTCCTGGTCTTTGTTACCTCAGTGTGGACGTGGGAGCTTGGGGTTCGCTTACCTGGAGTCATAAGACCCGTGTGTACCACGCCGGCACAGTACGTCTCCTTGTCGCTGCAGCAATGCGCGCATGTTCCGCAAGTGTCCATCATCGGTTTAATACCCGCACGATCGCCTAGCTTCCAGTTTCTGACATTCTCTCCCATCTTAACTACAACTCCGGCACCTTCGTGTCCTGGAGATCGCACTCCGAAAGTGGACATGGAAATGCCGAGGTCGTCAAGCATATAGTGGACGTCGGACTGGCAAAGTCCACTGACGTTGAGCTTGATAAGAATGTCATTCGGACCTTGCAATCAGTTAGTTTAAGGGCAACGATAAGATACGCCACCTCCTACCAGGCTCGGGAACCGGCACTAGCTCGACTTTAACCCTGAATTCAGGTCCTGCGTTCTCGATCACGCCAGCCTTGCAGTGGGTGGGAATATCGTACGAAGGAGAGACCAGGCCCATGCTGAAACCTTTATTAAATCTTGATGAACATATCTTTGACAAGAGGCTGTTCTGCTACGCAGAGATGTTACCACCTCTATATAGTACTTCGGCTTGGGGCGACACCCGAGGTTCCCCTCCTTCCCCCTCAATGTGCTACTCCGGGGTACGATCAGGTAGGGGATCCGATTGGAAGATTAACGCATTGACCATTAATGCTACTTACATCATGAATAAGAGTTAGTGACCGTCCAGAAGCAGCCAACCCAAGGTGGCAACTATGCCCAGCGAGAAGACAATGGTGAGGATGGCTGCACCGCACCGGTCACCTACAGTGATGGACCTGGTGAAGATGCTGCTCAGTGGAGGAGGGGGAGTCTCCGCACCGGCCGCTGGATTGCCTTTACTTGTACCTCCATGTCCTTGTGAGACAGGTGGATCAACTTTCTCAATCAGTGTTGACTGTATCACTTCCAGGGCGGACATCTGCTGCCCCACATCATTCAAACCCCCAGCATACCTCTGCTCCGTCCATTTCAATCCGCAAATGCCGTCTCTAGGTCCGCCTGTACATGCCTTCGCTGCGGCACTCGCTGAAGCACGTAATTTTGGCATAACCAGATCATATGTAAACGGAGCCATTTGTGTTGATGCCGCCATCCAGCGCGCCAGATATCCTTTGAAAGAACGCTGATCAATTTCGCATGTATCGACCGGCTCACAGGCTCTCTCAAACATGACGTCTTTTGGCTCGTCAGCGAAGAAAATATCAGTGCCCTTTATAATGCCTTCAGTTCTTTCCCTCCACACTGGGTCGCCATTCGTCTATTACAGTCAGCTTGCGGAAACCACGCGAATACGGTGGGAGCTAACAAAGTTATACATCGCGGCCGCACCCATTAGATATACGCCTGCGTTATATGTCCACTGGATGTGGTCGAGTTCCATGCAGTTCTTCGTTTCGTCCGCACCGTCGTAGAAGGAATACTCATCGGTCATGAAGCCAACCTCGCGTGTCCAGTCCCAAACCTTGATCGCCCAGTCCGCATACGTCTGGTTTCCGGTATATCGCGCTAGCCGAGCCGCCAAATTGAAGAAACAACCATTTGAAATTGTGTTCTTATATGTGTATCCAGCATTCCAGGTGAATATCTGCCACTTCAGTCCTCCGTTGCAGCTCGAAGTATCCCATCGCCACGCCTGCGTGTTGAAGGTTGCTTGTGCCATTGCAAGCCAATCTGGGCCTTTACCTGGTGGAGCCGGGAAGTTCCTCTCTGCCGCGGACATGGCCGCGAACGCCCAGAATCCCTGGTCATCGTTCCCTTCCGTACGCGTTTGGTTCGCGGGCATGAATGTCCCCGAATCCCCGGCTTGCCATACGAGCCCTTGTGTGGTAATGTCGTTCCATTGATCATCCCCTGTATAGAACCAGTAATCGATCAACGCGTTAAACATCGCTCCAGCTTCCCACCAGTAGTACGGGTCCGGAAGGTTACCTGGGACATCGCCAGGTTGGTTTCCGGTATAGTGCTCGAGCATGACCTGAGCGACGTCGTGGCAGGCTTTCTTGACGGACGCTGTACTTGTCAGTAACAATTTATGATATATGTCGTATCACCCTCACCAGCATCGTCCAGCTGCAATTCAATTGCCTGGACATGAACCAGGGGGAGTGATAACAGTTGCCATAATTTTCTCATTGTCGAATCTCTGAATGGCTCGTCCGCTGCCCGCAACGAGTTACTGAGGAAAACAAAAATTCAATCAAGGGATGTTGAATCGGTTATATGATTCCGATGTTGATGTCAGGTGCACACATTCCTAGAGATGGAATGCTGTATCAGAGCATCTTTTGGCCACAGAACTGCAGGGGAACCCCGCTGCAATCATGATTTCTGCTATTGGGGTTGAAGACCTGGCCTGACCGAGTCTATTTTATTCTGGTCCAATAATTGTTTCGCTCGTTGGTGAGAGTTTCAGGGTCATAGTCCTATCGCAAGGGGCCGGAGAGTTCATCCACATTCCAATGTTTCTCCATTTGTTTTCTTTTTATATCCCTTCTTTGATCGGAATCCAAGCTAGGACTTGATCTGGGGTTCAAGAGACGCTAAAAACCATCAAAACACACCTCTAAGACAGGACATGCGGCCAGACAGCGGCTTACCTATAGCTATCCTACCCCTCGTTTTTGGCTAGAGAAGATCGCTGCCGCGGTGGGTGTAGTGTGTCGCACAGAAGTAGTTCTCCAGCTTCTCCTTTGTGTTACTCAACCTCACCTCCACCTCTCGTTGACTCCCCACGGCCACGATGCCGTTTCCGCTTTTGATCGTCACTTTCATCTCCTCCCTCGCTATGGCCCTCCAGAATCCTGGGGACCAGGTCTCCATTGCGGGCTGGCATCTCCAATCCACCCACGCTGTGAATAGCAATCTTACAGCCTGGTCTCTGCCCCACGCGAACATCTCTTCGTGGTATCGAATCGGTCCGCGAGCTACAATCCTCGCTGGGCTCCTGGAAAACAACGTCTACAATGAATCCAATCTTTTCTACAGCGACCACCTCGATGGCATCTCCAAGGCCGATTTCAACGTTCCATGGCTATACCGCGAGGAATTCTCACTTCCCGACTTTCCAACCGATAAGCATCTGTTCTTGAAAACACACGGGATCACTTCTAAAGCGGACATCTTTTTCAACAGCGCGCAGATTGCCTCCAGTGACCTTCAAATAGGATCCTATGCCGGACATATATACGACCTCACGTCGCACGCGCTTGTAGGACAGAACGCTCTCCTCATCAAGGCCTACCCGACTAGCTATCGTGATGACTTTGCACTGGGATGGGTAGACTGGAACCCACATCCTCCGGACTCGGGCACTGGAGTTTGGCGCAACGTTGAGCTTAAACTTACGGGCCCTGTATCTATATCACCTTCTCGCGTCACAACAAACTTTACAGCTGACGCGTTGCGGTCACCGGTCAAGGTGATGGTGAAAACTGACGTCGTGAATCATGGAGACTCGCCAGTAGATGTTGCCATACAAGGTTCAATCCATTCCCCAGATTCAGCAAAGACTATCGATATCTCGTATCAAATCCATCTGCCAGCACACTCCAACTCGACCGTCAGCCTAAATGCGACTATTAACGATCCGCAAATCTGGTGGCCCGCTACCTGGGGCACCCAGCCACTGTACAACGTCAGTGTAAAGGCTTCACTCCCATCCGGTGCTATATCAGATATTGCCCCCTTGACCAAGTTCGGTATCCGTCACGTCGTCTCAGCTCTCAGTTCAGACGACGATGTCGCATTCACAATCAACGGCCATCCATTCCAAGTCCGCGGAGCCGGCTATGCCGCCGATATCTTTCTGCGCTTCGACCTCAATCGGCTCGAAGCTGTATTCCAGTATGTCCTTGATATGGGACTGAATACTGTCCGGCTTGAAGGAAAACAGGAACACCCCGAGCTATATGATCTTGCGGATCGCATGGGTCTGATGGTGATAGCAGGCTGGGAATGCTGTGATAAGTGGGAAGCCTGGAGTGTCAGTCCCTCCCCGCCTCTACTTCTATGCTCGCTCTAATATCTTCTTAGTATAACGAGGACAACCCTGGAACCCTGTGGCATGACCAGGACTACACTGTTGCCCAGGCCTCGATGCTCCACGAAGCCGAAATGATGCAACCACACCCATCGCTGCTCGCCTTCCTCGTCGGCTCAGATTACTGGCCGGACGATCGTGCGACAGACCTCTATCTTACCGCGCTGCGTTCCATGGACTGGCCAAACCCAGTCATCGCATCAGCTAGTATGCGTGGCCACCCGAGTCAGCTTCCGGCGTCTGGCATGAAAATGGATGGTCCATATGACTGGGTTCCACCAAATTATTGGTACGGCGACACCCTCGGCGCGGCGTTCGGCTTCGGCTCTGAACAAGGCGCTGGTGTTGGGACACCAGAACTCTCTAGCCTGCGGAAATTCCTCTCCGACTCCGATTTGAAGGCGCTCTGGTCGAGCCCCAATGCTGGACAGTATCATCTTGCGCCGAAGAATGGTGTCTTCAGCACCCGCAAGATCTTCAACAATGCGCTCTCGAAGCGATTTGGCCAGTCAAAGAGCTTGGAGGAGTATGTGCTCAAGTCTCAGATCATGGATTATGAAGCGACTCGGGCGGAGTTTGAGGCCTTTGCTGCGCGTCAGAACGCATCTCGGCCTGCGACTGGTGTCGTATACTGGATGCTTAATAGCGCATGGCCGAGTCTTCATTGGCAGCTCTTTGATTACTACCTGCAACCAGCGGGCGCGTTCTTCGGGGCGAAGGTTGGTGCGCGACAAGAACATGTCGTGTATGACTATGAGTCAAAGAACATCTACCTGGTAAACCACTCACTAAAGTCGAGCGGTACCCGCCATATCGTCGTTGATCTGGTTGCACTCAATGGAACGCGGCTCCTTTATCGTGAACTCGCAGCTGAAACAGCTCCCCTTGCCTCAAAGGACATTCTCCATATCCCGGAGATCACAACACTGCTCAAGGGTACAGTCGGCTTCCTGCGCTTGATACTCAAAGACGACAACCCCTCGGAGCCGCTCAGCCGAAACGTGTACTGGCTCTCGGGACAAAACGACGTCCTCGATTGGGACAATTCAGAATGGTACACGACGCCCGTGACAACCTTTGCAAATTTCACGGCGTTGAGCAGCATGGAACCATCTACTGTCGCTGCGACCGCTACCGTCCTTGGAGATGACAAGTCGCGTGTCTGTGATACTCTTACGTCCGTCGAGGTCAATCTGGAGAATCAGAGCGATGTGCCCGCATTTTTCATTCGTTTCACTATTGTTGATTCGACGACTCATGAAGAGCTGGCTCCGGTGTTCTGGTCCGATAATTATGTGACTTTGTTTCCGAGGGAGAAGCTGCGACTGGTGGTGAAGGTTCAGGCGAAGGGTGGATTGGCGGTGACGATGAGAGTTGGGGGTGGGGGTGAGCAGACGTTGAAGCATCAATGATTTACGCGTCGGACCTTCTGCTCCGGAGAGCTTGGGTGTTTCTTTTACTTTCATTCTATGTTCTGTGTGTAGGTCTTCTTTGATCTGTTTCAAAGTTCGACTTAGTATCTACGCGATGTCTTTTCAAGGTACAGCTGTGGGGTTATTATGTGTGGCTGGCATCATGTGCATGAAGATATCTAGAGCGCATTAAAAATATATTGAATTGCCAAATACCAGAATTAATCTTCCTGCTGGCCCATTACCTAATTAGACGCTGTGTTCTGTCAAATGTCAAGTTAGGCGCTGCAGGGGCGAACTATATATTTCTTGTATGCTGACTCGGATATAACACAACTCTTGAGTGTACGGCTCCTCTGCTACAAAGTTTCCTGAATGATCACCAGAATAAACGCATAAAGCTTCTGTTATCAAACGAAGACAAGATTCACATCTTAGTGCCTGCAACCATGATCAGTTGACCAGCGACAGCCGACGATCCTTCGCGAGCAAAGTCACTAAACCAAACACGATCCAGCGACGTCATCGCCGCGGCAACAGATAGTGCTCAATCTTAACTTCTCTTCACCCCTCTTTTAACACGTTTTCTTCTCTTCAATACTCGGCCTGCTGATTTGGGGAGACAATTTATCGTGTTTTGCGATCGCGTCGGTAGCAGAATGCGTGGCCTCGAGGAAAGCACCGAAGCGCTCTTGCGAGTCGGGCACGACGCCAAGGAACAGATTTCCCAAGCTTGGGAGGGGTTTATTGATTTCGCGGCGAGGGATAATGTTCTGGAGGTCGCGTTGGGTTTGATGTGCGTTCATTTATTGCCATATGTGGCGGTTTGTGCTTACAGTGCGAGTCGATCTAACAACTTATTCGGTACAGTATAGCGCAGTCTTTTACCGGGGTGGTCAACTCGTTCGTGTCGGATATCATTCTCCCAATCGTCTCGCTTCTACCGTTTCTAAATCGGAACATGGATGAAAAGTTTGCTGTTTTGTCGAAAGGTCCAAATTATGACAAGGAGGTCGGCTATAATACGCTTGGTCAGGCGAGGGACGACGGAGCGCTTGTGTTGGCGTACGGGTATGTCCTGCTTCACTGGAGGACATTTTATGAGTGCTAATGACGGGATCGATAGACTGTTCCTGGAGACCGTGCTCAATTTCCTGGGCATTAGTTTGACCTTGTATACGGTTGCGCAGATATATATGCGTTTCTCGCATGATAAGATCATCAAGCGGCAGGTGAAGTGCAAGTACTGTAAGAAGTGGGTTAGCGATAAGGTGAGTTGATATAGTACGTCGAATGATATGGCGCTGATTGATGACAGGCACTCCGCTGTTTCAACTGTTCAAGTTGGCAGGATGGAAGGGAAGAGTTGCAGGGGGCGGGATGTTAAAGCTGAGAAAGCATCCGGGCGGCAGATAGAGAGATGACAAGCTGCGAATAACAGAGTAGCGTAGCTCTAAAGGCAGCCCTTTGTACTGCTGAAGAAGGGATCTCAAAGTCTGGTGGCGGCAACATAGCTCGGTCTAATCGATCTGATAACGAGTCATGACCGAGAGCCACGGACGGTGTGGCGGTGTCAAATGGTGATCCCAGAGTTGTCCTGACAGTGTACATGTGAAAACGGAACACTCTAGAAGGTTTAGGAAGGGTGATGACTGCAAAGTGAAGTCAAAATCTCTTGAACGTGATCAAACGCCTCAGGGTCTAAAGCACACTAGTCCGAAAACAGTAACCTATGCGACTCGAGATCAATTCCCAACAACTATGAGATGGGCCCGAGGGATGCCAGTGTATGTACAAGGTAAAAAACATGTGAACCAGGGATCGCGTTTCATGTGAGTGAAGCGGCGATGGCGTGTAAGGTTCGGATGCGAGATTCAGAGAATCTGGGTGCCTGGTGACGGCTGTCAGTTCGCGCTGTACGAGTTCAATTCAACGAGGTGACAACACATAGACCTAATTGCAAACCCATCGCCCCGTAATATCGAGTTGAGGTAACCCTTGAAACCGGATGCCACTCGCTGGAGAGATATGTGTAGGACGTACTCAGCGATATACGTTAGAGGCTCTAAATCACCCCAGCAGGAGGGTAGACGCCGCGTTACAGATTGATCTCGTATCCTGGATAGTGTTCCATTGGATTCTATAGCGAATGGAAGAGATCGCAGTACCAGAATCCCCTGCATTCACTGTAGAGCGCACGAACGGTTGAGGCGGGGCTTGATAGACGCATCCGAGCGGTGTCCATCCAAAGTAGGAACACTCGGATGTCTGCATACCGTCCAGAGCTGGCCGAAGACCATTGCGCAAGCAGGCTGCTGAGTTTTGAGGTGTTGTTGGGCAATCTCGAGGAGGCCGCATCGCAGTCGCAGAGAAAGCGCTGACTCATCCCACGTGGAGGGGTATTCGGAGCGACACATCCTACACATTGCGATGCGCGCTTTCGAGACCTCATCCATTAAGATCCCTACACAGGCCTTTCGCCACTAGGTAGTGAGGCGAGACGTCCGAGACGAACCAAGAAGCTTCTCTCATGGGCGGCTGATCGCCAGGCTCAGGGTTTCTCAACAATGGCTTCTCCTAGACTTCCGGTTTGGTACTGTCATCCAGGCACCAGTTTTGTGACCCTTAATGTTCTGGTTTGATTCGGGGCTGATGAAAAATTGTTATCACAGATTCACGCCGAGGTGTCGTCGATCTCCCTGCTGTTGCCGGTCCTCCAGGATCACAAGCCGACGAGACATCGTATGCCCGGAGACCGGAGAAGAGATGGTGACTGGGCAGGTTGGATATCGCTCGCCTAAATGCTTGTTAACAACCTCACGCGCACTGCGAGATCGCAACAGGAAAGAAAACACGATGAATGCTTGCGCCGAATCATGGGGAATTAGCGCCGCCCGGCCCAGGAAGGACAAGAATTCTGAGGATGGTGGAGGGAATACCCTGAGATCACCTGGGACAAAACCATGATGTCGAAGTCGTGGTGATGCCCGCGGCAACAAAAAGAGTGACCTCTGCGAGGTGGGCTGATCTCAGGGCAGATGAAGCCTATCGCCCAAGACTCGCTCTAATTTTCACCCCTAACCATTTTCGTGACCCACAAAGGACCGTGTTTGGAGGATCTACAGAGCCCGCGGGGATTAGTGGCGTTTGGCGACCTAGCGAACCACCACTTGTCTTCCAATTTCACATGCCCCAAATTCCAAGCCGACGTTGGGGTTCCTTTATTAATACGGGCTTTGGAACGTGAATATAAAATCCTCAAGTGCCCCCAGGTTGTTTCCAGACAATCAAGCCACGCATTGACCCACAACAATCCTCCAACATGAGTGTTCAACGCAACCCTAAGGACTCGATGAAGTCCACCTGGCGGACGATGGACCGAAGCCAGTGGACCTTCTTCCACTGGCTCTACGAGGTCTTCGATATTCATCCCACTTTGCTCAACAAGGACATTCCTGTCCATCCGAAGACCGACAAAGTGCCCTATATGCCGGAGTGGCACCAGCATCGGTGGGTGCTGATGCACGCCTTCATCCCGATTGCAATCCACCACGTCTACTATTCGTACACGGGTCGAAATTTTACCACTCTCGGAGCGGTGATATTCTACAGTCTTGCTTTCAAGCTCATCGCCATCCACGAGCTGCATGTACTGCGCCGCATCGGCCATAAAATTGGCTTCCTGGACGGCGATGTCCACGATCGCGATGGAGTGCCAGACGTGAGCGTGCGCAAAGTGGCCGAATCTCTTCTCTCAACATCGACCTTCCGACCCGTCTTCACAGTGTTCCTCTCATACCGCACCAGCCAAGCCCCTTCTTCGATCAACTGGTACTGGCTGGTCCTCGAGATGGGTCTATACGGTATTGTGCTTGATTTCTGGTTTTATTGGTACCACCGTATCATGCACGAAGTCACAGCCCTCTGGAAGTACCACCGTACCCACCACCTTACCAAGCATCCCAACCCTCTTCTCACCCTCTACGCCGATCTCGAGCAGGAGCTTTTCGATATCGCCGGTATTCCACTCATGACCTACTTCACGCTCAAGTTCATGGGCCTGCCTATGGGCTTCTACGAGTGGTGGGTGTGCCACATGTACGTGGTATGGGCTGAACTGGCTGGCCACAGTGGGCTGCGCATTGTGGCGATCCCTCCCAACACACTTAGCTGGTTGTTGCGTCTGTTGAATTCCGAGTTGATTATTGAAGATCATGACCTACACCACCGATTTGGGTGGAAGAAGAGTGGAAATTATGGCAAGCAGACGCGTCTTTGGGATCGCGTGTTCGGGACTTGCCGCGAGCGCGTCGAGTGCGACGAGAACAACATCGACTATGTGAATACAGTGGACTTGCCATGGTTCTAAAGATGGAAATGATATGGAGTTGTAAATCAGATATGAATTATGTATATACCCGAGTACCCCGAATATGAATGGTTTTGTGTTGTTGAAGTGCCTGTGGAAGTAGCTCTTTGGAGGTGGAAGTGACTGATGCCTCGGTTGCAGTTGTCCGCTTTGGGAAGGTGTTGCGAGTCGCGCTTTCCCCGCCAAACCATCTCCCCCTCCTCAGTCCAAGGCCTGCTCTCAAGTCGTCCATCCATCACCTTGGTCTGGATTTTGGTTCGCTTTTTCTCCCCGAAGGCGTCAGGTTTCAAGTCATCTGGAACGAGAGTTATTCCGCTCCGCGCTTCATCTACTCGCTCGTCTGGGTTAACGACCTTCGGGTTCCGAAACCCAGCACCATCGGTCGGCGAAACGCCTCACCTGCATCGCTTGCATCATGAATCACGGGCGGATACTGGTATTGGGCCCGGTGAAATCTGCGGGCACAATTGGCTGATAATTCAACACCGAATTGCACCGAACCCATGCCTGTGTTACTACGAAAAAGTCCCCGATGCGGGTGTTACTACTCTCGACCGGAATATAACTGAGCGCTGCCACCTGTGATGGGTTCACGATGCTTTTCGCCCACGTTGTATCTTGCGTTAGGTTGCCATTTACTCAGACACCATGCCCGCACAGTGGGAGCATAAAGCCCGGCAAAAGCGAGAGGATCTCGCCAGCAAAATCCCTTCCGAATGGTATCTACCCCCTGGCCTGATTGACAAAGCCAAGTCGACGGACAATATTCTTGGTCTCCCTCGCGAGTCAGGCATACTCAGTGAAAATGAGATTGATATCACAGAAAACTACGATGTCACGGCGTTGTTAGAACGACTTACAGGCGGGGAACTCAGCGCCGCCAAAGTTACAACGGCGTTTTGCAAACGCGCCGCAATTGCGCAGCAGGTCACTTGTTGCTTGACGGAGATATTCTTCGATCAGGCAATTGCGCGTGCGAAGGAGTTGGATCGTCATCTAGCGGAGACTGGGAAGCCCGTCGGACCTCTGCATGGCATTCCAATTAGCCTGAAGGATTCGTTCAACGTCAAGGGCATCCAGTCGACTCTTGGTTACGTTACCTTCCTGGATCGACCACCGCTTGCGTTTAATAGCCCTATGGTTGAGATATTACTACGTGCGGGAGCTATTATCTATGTCAAAACCCACTTACCGCAGACAATGATGACATGTGACTCTCAGACAAACGTGTTCGGCCGGACTCGTAACCCATACAGCCGCTCCTTAACAGCGGGCGGCAGCTGCGGTGGTGAGGGTGCTCTAATCGCCATGCGTGGGTCGATTCTCGGCGTAGGAACCGATATTGGCGGATCTACTCGAATTCCTTCGTTATGTTGTGGTATTACGGGTTTCAAGGCGTCCGCTGGACGCCTCCCTTTTGCAGGCCAGACACCACCCGGACGGCTTGGTCTTGCAGGAGGCATATCGGTTGCTCTGGGCCCTCTCTGTACTTCGCTCAGGGATGCAGACCTGTTCTTTAGGACGATAGTGTCATCGCTCCCGGAGGATATGGACGACAACTCCTTGGGGTTTCCTTACATCGAGCCACCACAGCCGAAACCCCAGCTCACTATTGGGATTTTACCTGAGGATCCCGGGTTCCCTCTGCACCCATGCATGTACCGTACGATTACCAATGCTGCGCAGAAGCTCAGTGCGGCTGGGCACCATATTGTTGATCTCAACGCCTTCCATATTCCCTCCCTCGCTGGCATCTGTAAACTCGCCTTTCGATTCTTCAAGATGGACCCCGATCGTACGCCCTTGAAGCACATCACGAACGGTGGAGAGCCATATATTCCTTCGCTCAGCATGTTATATGACCTTGACAATACTGCTCCGGAACCAACTTTACGCGATCTTTATGACCTCAACATTGCCAGAGCGCTAGCAGCGGGGAAGATGCGACAAGCCTGGCTGAAAAGTGGAGTGGATGTGATCCTCGCTCCTGCCTACCAAAGCTGCGCTCCTTTGCATGATACATATGGTGACAATGTGTATACCGTTGTCTGGAACCTAGTCGATGTACGTTCTCACCTCCCTCGCACGAGTATCTGCTAATCCCAGTACCAGTACCCGGCGTGCGTCATTCCGGTTGGGCATGCCAATGAGACGACTGACGCGAAATTCGTACGTGACGTTGAGTATACTCCGGCCTGTAAGTCCATTCCCAACATGGGTAAAGCGTGCGTTTCTGACGATTTGAAGACGAGCCGGACAAGGTTGAAGGGGCGCCCTGCCACGTGCAGATCATTGGCAGGCGGCTAAAGGATGAAGCCTTGCTGCAACACGCGAAAGCTATCGAGAAGATACTGGCTGGAGAGGATTAGCGCGGGTGTGCTCGCCTTTCCAATATGCTACAGCGTGAGTCAAAATAATCTTCTCAACAACGACCACCGACCTGCAACGCGCGTCCTGCAAGGATAATTTAGCCAGGAGTCCCTGTAAAGGAGGGCCGCAACCAGAATGCCATTTTTCTGTTGGCGTCGGGGATATTTAGTATGCTAGTTACGGTGACCTAGCGTGTTTTTAGCCGCCTATCAAGTTAAATATGACCTGATGTTGGCTATTGTCTTCAAGCAGAGTTGCCTTTGGGAAAGAGATCGTTCGTAATACAAATAATGCTCCCCCTGCCTGAATCGCCCGATTTGCGCATTTTTTGGCTGTTTTTCGGCATTTGCTTTTTCTACGCAAGGGGACCAACAAAATTTTGAAACAAGATCTTGGGTCATAGCATACATACCCCGCAAGTGCCCAGCGAGTTATTCAGGCTAATTCGACTTAGCAAATGGAACAGTGTCCGCGATCTACAGCCAAGGCGGAGCAAGCGCAAAGCAGCACATTTCACCAGCAAGCAAACTGGATTTCTTTCTCATCCCCCCCCTGTCGAAGGCAACCAACCACACCGGTGCCCGCTTCTCTGCAGTAACTCCGGATGCGACGCGATGGGGGAGTGCACGGCCAAGCCGACACTATTGGCGCCAGATGTCATTTTCCGCCAGGGGAGTCTCCCCCTTTTGAATCGGACCGTCGCCCCGACACCCATTCCTCCGCAGGGGCAGCTATTTAAGGTCGGCTCGGTCGCAATGAGCGTCTTCGGGGTATTTGATTTTCCAGCAGTGGAAAAATCTAGCCGCAATGCGTCCTTTATGCACTTCGGCAACGGCTTCGACCGTTCTCCTGACGGCCGCGTTAGCAAGCGCGCAGGCCCGTACATGGGATCAAGCCTATGAAAGTGCGACTTCGGATCTCGCACTTCTTAGCCAAGAAGAAAAGGTTGGAATTGTGACCGGCGTTCGATGGCAGGGAGGGCCGTGTGTTGGCAATACGTATGCACCAGAATCCATCCCCTACCCATCGCTCTGTCTTCAAGACGGACCGCTGAGCGTTCGTTTCGCCAACCCGGTGACTGTGTTCCCTGCCGGCATAAATGCAGGCGCGACCTGGGACCGTGAGCTCATTCGAGCCCGTGGAGCGGCAATGTCTGCGCAAGCTAAGGGACTCGGCGTGAACGTCCAGCTTGGGCCTGGTCTTGGTGCGCTGGGTAAGATCCCAAGTGCTGGTAGAAACTGGGAGGGCTTCTCCTCGGATCCCTATCTAGCGGGTATCGCAACCGGCGAGGCCATTCACGGTATGCAAGGAAGTGGCGTCCAGGCGTGTGCAAAGGTACGTGATTGAAGAGGAATTGCCTTGCCCCAAGCTAACACGACCCCAGCACTTCATTCTCAACGAGCAGGAACACAACCGAGAGACGATCAGCTCGGTCGCAGACGACCGAACGATGCATGAGCTATACCTCTGGCCATTCTACGATGCTGTGAAGGCCAATGTCGCATCCGTCATGTGCTCTTACAATAAGGTCAATGGAAGCTGGGCTTGTGAAAATGAGGAAATACTGAATGGTCTCCTTAAAGGGGAATTGGGATTTCGTGGCTACGTTGTCAGCGACTGGAACGCCCAGCACAGCACGGTTTTGAGCGCCAACACCGGCTTGGACATGACCATGCCAGGAAGCGACTTCAATACTCCTCCTGGGAGCATCTACTGGGGCGATAACTTAGCGAGTGCGATTACCAACGGCTCTGTCCCTCAAGCACGGTTGGATAATATGGTTACTCGGATCTTGGCCAGCTGGTATCTCACCGGTCAAGACAAGGGTCACCCTCCTGTGGCCTTCAGTAGCTGGAATGGCGGTGCGGCATCCGTCAATGTCACCACTGCTGCACATGGAGATCTGGCACGCACTATTGCCCGCGACTCAATTGTGCTATTGAAGAACAGAAACCAGACTCTTCCACTGGGGACGCCTGCTAGCCTTGCTGTTATCGGGTCCGATGCCATCGTGAACCCGAATGGAGCCAATGCTTGCTCAGATCGTGGATGCAACGTTGGAACTCTCGCTCAGGGTTGGGGAAGCGGCACGGCAGAATACCCGGTATGTTTACTGAATGATTGTTTATAGGCGCAGCTGACAACCCTAGTACCTGGTCGCTCCACTTTCTGCAATCCAGGAGAAGCTGGCTGGCACAGGTACCAACATTGTCACTAGCACGACGGATGATGCTGCCTCCGGCGCCCAAGCTGCTGCCGCTGCGGAAACTGCGATCGTGTTCATCACATCTGACTCTGGCGAAGGGTAAGCCTCCATAATTCCCTGCAGTGGGGCGAGTCTGACAAGGAATAGCTACATCACCGTGGAAGGCCACGTAGGCGACCGTAATGACCTGGACCCGTGGCACAACGGGAATGCCCTCGTTCAGGCAGTCGCCCGGACCAACACTCCTACAGTCGTTGTCGTCCACAGCGTCGGCGCTGTCATTCTTGAGACGATCCTTGCCGAGCCGAACGTTGTTGCGATTGTCTGGGCGGGTCTTCCAGGACAGGAGAGCGGTCATGCTCTCACTGACGTCTTGTTTGGGGATGTCTCGCCAAGCGGAAAGCTACCATACACAATCGGCAAATCCGAGGAAGATTACGGCACGGCCTGGACCACGGCACTTGTTGATAACTTCGCCGAGGGACTGTTTATTGACTATCGCCATTTCGATCATGCGGGAATTGAACCGAGATACGAGTTTGGATTTGGTTTGTGTGAGTGTCCCTTGGTCTTCGAGATTTCCGTGAAAATTGAGCTAATAATGTGTACATGGCGCAGCATACACCACGTTCCAGTACACAACCCTCGCGACGGCTGTGAATGTCGTCGCTGGCCCAACAACTGGCGATACCATTGTCGGCGGGCCCGAGGACCTATTTGCGATCATTGGAACAATCAGCGCCTATATTCACAACAACGGAAGCGCTACCGGCGCCGAAGTCGCTCAGCTCTACCTTGGCTACCCAGACAGTGCACCTTCAACGCCCCCTAAGCAACTCCGTGGCTTCTCCAAGTTAAATCTCCTACCAGGCGAGAGTAGCCAAGCAATCTTTGAGCTTCGTCGCAGGGACATCAGTTATTGGGATGTCGCCACGCAGAAGTGGGTTGTGCCTACGGGGACATTCCAGGTTTATGTTGGTAGCTCGAGTCGGGATATTCGATTGACGGGGAGTTTTACAGTCTAATCACCCTTTTGAGGAAGGGGTACTTCAGATACTTTAAATGCCGTCCGTCTCTCGTTAGTGCCATCTCTCAGTCTCCGTCTATCAGTGGGCTAGGAACCTGAGGTTAGTAGTAGATGGGACCGTACTATATACATTTAGAAGGCAAAGCCTAAAATACGAACAAATACTTAGCTCATTCTTCCAAGACATTGAGTGTGTCACCTTTGATATCAATGTAGGCAACGTGCACAAGATGCTAATTACATACGAAGATTCGAGTGGTTATTCATCATTCCTGCTCCTCATGTTTCCATCCCAGCAATTTTGAAGCCTTATCAGTCGCCCAGAAGCCTTGGTTACCAGACATGTCGGCTCTGATTTCAGCGTTCGGATAATGTTTCTTTGCCAGCTCTCTGGAAGCCGTGTCTTGCGTAGTTGTCGGCGCCACAATGTTCAGCGCCTGGCAGCCGTTTAAGTTCTCAGCCTTCTCGACGGCAAGAAGACATGCTCTCGCAACCGCCTCCGGATGCACCCACCCCCACAGCTGCCGCACCGCCGATGTCTCCCAGTTCTCGCTATGTTCCTTCTGCACGTCCTTCAAGGGGGCGACCTCATGAATCCGCAAACAGGCAATATTCATACCGGGGAACCACTCAACAAAAGACCGAGCCTGATACTCAGCCTCCCCCTTGGCGAGCGCATACGCATCCGTCGGCCGCTGCGGCGCGTCCTCGTCCAGCGGGAAATAGTCAAAATGCAGTGGCCGGTTCGCGTACGCGAGCCCGACAGCATTGACAGAGCTCGCATAACACAACCGCTTAATCCCCAGATCCGCCGCCGCACGGAACCCGTTGAAGGCAGAGTTGACGTTGTTGTTGTGCACTGTCCAGTCCGGCTTGTTGACGGGGTCGGGGATTGCGGCGAGGTGAATCAAGGCGTCGCAGCCCCTGAATGCTTCCACGGTCGCATCGTAGTCGTTCGCGACATCCGCGGTGCGCATTTCCGAGTTCTTTGTCCCGTCGTATTCCTGCGACGACCGGTTCACTTGTACCGTGTGGTGGCCTGCCGCTGCGCAGGCCTGAACGGCCTTTTTGCCGACTGTCCCGCGCGCGCCGGTTATTGCAATCTTCATTATTTTGGAGAGGAACATGGTATTGAGGAGTAAGAACGGATACACGGCTTTTCTACTTTAATGACCTGGTTCTTGTTGTTGTGCCGATGACGACATACCTGGTTTTGCGTCAACGGCATGTCAGCGTCTGGACCCTTCCATTTCTCCACGGAAAACAATCGGAGATCTTGTATGAAACTGGGAATTTCTGGTACAGATCTAACTTTCGAATGAAGAATGATTGTCAAAGTAGGCAGGCGCTTTCCTGCAAACCTTGATCAGAGGTGGATGCTCTTCCGATGCAGTTTTCGCCCACAACAGCTGGCAGGGAAACGGCTTTATGCCCACCAACTCCTTTCCCAAGCAACGTGCAATTAAACGTGCTCGATGGTCTTAGACTTCTAACGTAGCTTAAGATCATATTCTCGCCAACCATGCGGTCGCCCAGTATCAAGCAACTTCATAGCAAGCAAGAGTCGTTGGGCCAATAATTTATCAGGGGCGCGAACAAGATTAAAGCATTAACCATGTCCTTGCTAATGTAGCTCATGCAGAATAGGTGCCCCCTTGTGTAAAGCGCTGAATCGGGAAGAAACAATGATATTCTGGGTTGATTGATGTAGATCGTTTCAACGCCCATGCTGCCCCGAGGCAGTCGCTTGCTTCTTCGCACTCATCACATATACAGCTTGTCAACATTCCCTTATATTACGTTTTTCGTACTATGATATATCGATAGACCTGTGTGGTTCTGGAGGCCATCTCCTCGTCTCTAGTCGTCTACTTATACTCCGGCTTCTTTCTCCGCGGCCCTGACGTCAAACCAGGGTAAGTAACGCGCACTCTTCGTCGTCACCCTCAGCTGGCTGGAAAGCTGCCCGGCCGGTCAATATTCTGCAGGTTTGATTGGGTGAATCGTGCATAGCCCCAGTCTTTGACAACTTTCGACCCGCGGGTAATCGGCAAGTAGAATAATGCTTGTTATGCCGTGCTTATATCTATTCCACGCCCACTCTATCTACTACGTTCAAACAGCGAAAAAGATGTCTTGACAGTCACTCAGTAACCTTGCATAAAATCCGAAGAGCTTGCAAACTACACATGGCAGAGAAAGAGCGTCTTTTTGGTCACGATTCACATGGTAAATCCAGCTCACACCTGATAAGTCACACTTCTCTCGCTAATTCGGTACAGAGACACCCCCGGATACCTGTCTATTTTGTTTCGACGCTATAGAAGCCGAATCTGCCTGTCGCCAGCTATCCTGTGGCCATTACTTCCACTCACCTTGTATAAGTGGTTGGGTGGATCGCGGAAAAAGAAGCTGCCCACTGTGTCGACAGAATCTGGGGCCCAGACCCTGGTCGCGTCTGGAGTATCAGGCAATGCATCTTCGCGCGCACGGGATGATACAGAAAAATCTGGTTTGCTGCCATTGTGTTTGGAAGAAGATGAGGCATTCGCTGGCGAAACGATAACAAATGGAAGAGGCTGGTGCTGCGGCTTACCTACTATGGACGTGCATAGAGCCTGCATGCTTCCTGTGATGGTCAAGACATGGGGCTTCTCTTCCAAAGACCGACTTTTCTATTACACCACATTTTACACCATACGTACCTTTCTTGTCTTATCAAGTTATCGTGCCTGATGGTTATTCTTTTAGGTGGAGCGTGCATTATGTATAAAAAGATTCTCCCAGGCTAGGAGATCACCTTGTCTATACGGTATCACCAAGGACGGTTGACCCAAATGATCCATTTACCTACCTACACAACTAGATCCACTGGAACAAGCCCCTTGATCTGCTGTTCAATCTCAAAAACGCACAAAGGAGTGCGATAGGAAGGATCCCCGTTTAGAGACATAGGATTTCCATAAGATCGCCCCTTACTAAGTCACATCCCGAGGAACTTGCACCGGGGCTCGGTCGCCAGCGGTATGGCCTGGTAAAGTGGCTGAAAACACCCGGCAATACAAATAGACCAGTAGGTACTTGAGGTGGTAATCATGGGTGGCCAAGCCATTCGTCTCCCTGGCTTAGTTTCACAGGTGACAGGATCTCGGGAATACAGTCTGGGCCTGAGTTTCATAGATAGCGAAAATCCTAAAGCGATGAGTGCCAGAAACATGTGCACAAACAAAATGATTCATGAGGTGACCACTGGTGCAAAAACTCTCAGGTACTCCCAGCGGTTGACGTACCGGTAAATGGAAACCCAAACATACAAAGGGAAGAGATCCGCGTCGAGATTGTCATGATGGTCATCCACATCATCCCACCATCAAGCGGGGCATACAACTCGGCAAGCTGTGGCTATAATTTCCTAAACGGGAAGCGCAAGGGGATATGATAGAGAAGTCTCTCCACATGGCTCATGAAGAGTGTGGGGTTTGCTCCACAGATGAAGGGATTTTCGGAACGTACAGGCGTAGTATCGCATGTAGAAGCGCCGAAAGAAAAGCTCCCCCAGTGTAGGACCTAGAATTGCTGCTCATCATTGCCAGTGTTGTCCGGAAGCTTGGAGCCGCACAGATTCGGAGCGGATACCAATTCCATGAACTCTTTCATCGGGGATATCACTGCGTGTCTAAGTTTGGGGTTGCTTTCTTTGACAAACTACCGAGTGTTCCACGATGGGCGTGTCTCTACTCCGATTAGCAGTCCTCTGGACCCTGGCAACACAAACACTCTCATGCGGTCAACACATCCTCCCTCCTCTCCTACCCAACAAAGCCCCGCGTCTTCACCCTCTCAGATATCTCCAACGAACCCGATGACCAAGAGTCCTTGACACGCTACCTCCTCTATGCCAACCAGTTCCAGACCGAGGGCCTTGTCGCGACCACGTCCACTTGGCTCCGTGATAAGGTCCACCCAGAGGATATGCTCACGGTGATCAACGCATATGGCAACGTGAATGTGAACCTGAACCAGCATGCTCCGCCTGATGCGCAATATCCGTCGGGGGACTATTTCCCGGGTATACTGCGGAGGGGCACTGAGGTGCGTGAAGCTCTTGTCATTCTGAAATGCCGCACAAGCTCTAACCTGGCATTGTATACATAGACATACGGCATGAAAGCAGTCGGCAAACACGTCACGCTTAGTGGCGGCGAAAAGCTCCTCCTCGAGAGCCTCCAGCTCCCATCAGACGAGCCCCTGTGGGTTCTTGGCTCGGGCGGCACAAACGTCCTAGCCCGCGTACTGTACGAGATCCATAAAACTTTCTCAGAGGACGAAGCCGCTACCTTGCGGGCTAGACTGTGCGTCTATACCATCTCCAACCAAGACGACACGGGAGCCTGGATTCGTCGCAACTGGCCAGATATATTCTACATCGCCTCCACACACGGCTGGAACCAGTATGGCCTCGCAGCGTGGGTTGGTATCTCTGGCGAAAGCTACTACGGCGTCGACGAGGGTGGACCTGATGGAACGACCGTCACGTACCAGTGGCTTCGCCAGAACATTCAGATCGGGCCTCACGGGAGTGTTGCATAGCCGGATTTCAAGTATATTATGGAGGGCGATACTATGAGTTTCTTGTATCTCATCCAGAACGGGCTCGGCGGCCCGGACAACCCAGGGTATGGATCTTGGGGTGGGCGGTATTCCAAGGTTGATCCACCAATAGCTTCGAATTATAACCATTACAGCGACGCGGCGGATCGCGTGATTGGTCTGGGTAACCAGACGTTCAGGTCGAATCGTGCTACTATTTGGCGCTGGCGTGACGCCTTCCAGAGTGATTTTGCGGCTCGGATGCAGTGGTCGCTGCCCGGAAATACCCGCAGGGCGAACCACCACCCTGTTGTGTCGGTCAACGGGGGTGCGGAATTGAGTCCATTCAAAGTGACGGCTCTCGCGGGGGTCGACTGTGCGCTTTGATGCCAGTGGCACCTATGATCCAGATGGGGATGAGTTGACCTACAAGTGGATCCAGTATCAGGAGCCTGGATCGGATTACTGGAACGTAGCTGGGCTGGTTCCGGCTCTGGAGGTGACTACTTTGAACAATGGCCAGCAGGTGCAGGTCGAGATTCCAGTTGCCAGCGACAGTTGAAATGGACGGGGTGATGACCCATCAGGTTGTTGGCTGTTGCATTTGATTCTAAAGGTCAACGATAACGGCTGCACCCCTTGACTACCTATCGCCGGGTGCTGATCTAAACTACTAATGAGACAATGGCGGCTTGCTAAGCGCTTTATAACCATCATTGTAGTAGTATTTGTTGCAGAGTTAAATATTGATAAAAAAACCCCCCATACTCCTCCGTCTGACGTGCTTCTCGTGTGGTACTGTCTAGCGAAGTCCGTCCGTCCGCTTTGAGATATAGCATGGCCATCCATAAGGCACAGCTGTGAAATACGCCATATACTTCCACTCCTGTCCAACGTTCTGTTGCCGGATATCGTAATCTCGGACGAGAGTCGCAATCACCTTGGAAATCTCTATAGTAGCTAGATTCCGTCCAGGGCAGGAATTGTAGCCGGCACCAAACTAACTAGGTTAGTCGAGGAGCAGAACTTAAGTCTAAGGAGACTCACCGGCATAAAATACTTCTCGATAGCTTTTGCCTCAGATCCGATCCAGCGGTCTGGATTGTATTCGTGCGCATCAGGCCCGAAGAGATCCTTGCATTTATGGATCACCCATGGGTTGACGGATAGTATGGTCTGTGAAACCGTCAGCATACCTCAAGAGAGGGAGGAATGGTCCTTACGCCTTCTGGGAAGAATCGGTCGCCTATCTTGAGGCCATCTTTCGGAACTTGGCGAGCGAGCCCAAAAGGTACTGGGCCAAACATGCGCAAAGACTCTTTGATCTGCGTTATGATCAGCAACTATTTCGACGGGCTAGGTTGTGGCAAGGCATACACAGGCTTGGAGATATTCCATATTCTGGGCATCGGCGTACGAAACAACAGTGTCCTTACAGCGGCCTTGAGCTCGCTCAGCGTCAATCTCCGCTCGGAGCTTGTCTAAGTACTGTGACTTCCGGAGCATGTGGTACATAAATGATTGTAAGGCACCACTAATTGTATCCGCACCTGCCCCAACTGTGCCAGTTGCTGTCGCATGAAGGTCGGTGATGGTCATGCGCTCCGGGTGCTTGGCTAGTGTTGTCTTCCAATGCTCGATCATATCATTTCGGTGTTCAGGGTTCGACTGTCGTCGTTCAAGAGCGGCCATCGTGGTGTCAAAGAGGTGGTTGTTAGGCATCAGGTTCCATTTCGATAGGATCGAGTTGCCCAGAGTCAGGTTATGCAGCCACTGAAAGTATCCTGCCGCCGCAATATAAGCATTCAGACTGCGCGAGTTCGCAATGGAGCTTCCCAGGTCTTGTCCGGTTTTGAGAAAGCCGAAACTCTCGGAAAAGACTACTTCGCCGATCACGTCGAATGCGAGGAAGTTGAACCACTGATCAAAATCGACAGGTGCGCGGTCGTCAGAAAACTTGTCAAACCTGTCCATCATCAATCGAATCATCTCGTCAATATGTTCTTCAGACTTGATCAGGTTTGACAGAGCATAGGCGGATGCGACATTCTTCGCTCGTTCTACGCGCCGCTTTGGATCTGTCTCAGACATGGGCGTCTGGAAGCGACGGTCGGGGAGCGCGAGGACTTTGTACCATGGCGCCTGCAGTCGGATTAGTATGCAAAATGCTTCAAACCGCGCGATGATCTACTGGGTGCCTACTTTGGGGATCGGGTTCAGAAGAATCGCACGGATCGCATCCGGATGGCACACACTGACTTCATCATGCGCGATTCGGACAAAGGGGCCTAGAGTTGTTTAGCCCAGTATAAGGCGTCTGACACAATGATAACTTATACCGTGCTTTTCGTGCTCGCGGATGCTTCGAACATTAATGTCGCCAGCGAATATGCGTATGATGTGCCAAAGACGCGTGAACGAGGCGAGGAAAGGGCCAGGAATGTCATTCAATGGAGACTGATAACGGCGCCAGAGAAGGAGAACAGTCAAAGCCCCAGTAATAAAAGCAATTATGGTAGTGCTTTCCAACTCTATGATCGCAGTCATTACGGCGGCCGTGGACCAGGAAACTGGGCAGCTTTCCCAGGAAGTCGTAAATTCTGAATTTGAGGGGCGCACCAGCTTTTGAGGTACTTTTGATCGGTCGCCTGCGGTTCCAAGGCTAATCTTCGGCTCCGTTTGAGTACTACTGGCTAGCTTATTCTTAGCGTTGTGACCCGCCAGATCCTCCACGAGCGAGACTCGAAAGTGACAGCAAGATCCACATTGGCGGGTTGCCTTGTTGTTTGCTTTATTGGGATTTGCGCTCCATTCTTTGAACCCGCTGATCCTTACGGGCTTTGCCGCAATACTTTCGACGAAGTCTCACTTGCCGTGCAAAAGTCCCCTCAATGTTGACATAGTGAAAGGAAATAGGGCTCTTATCCGTATTCCGATGCTTAACCGGGGCAAGTTAGCGCGGAGAAGGAGATGGCGTTCTTGTGTTCGCTTCTTCTCTCCACAACAGCTAGTCTGGTAAAAGTACGCTGGGGCCTCACAGAGGCAATTGGGCGGCGAAAACTGAATTTGATAAAACAATAGAACGATCTCGATTGGCCAATCCGCAGACCAACAAGGCCAGGATCTTGAACCCGGCCACACCTTCCCCAGACTAGGCGTCGTGTGGGCGACCGGGGTGACGGTTCGCTGTCGGATTGGCCGCAGGCATTGTGGGATTGGCCCCCGTCGCGCAAGGGCGGGAGGGCCGGCCCCGTTAAGCCGTCTCACTGCTCCACTTTCTCTCCTGGAAAAAGAAAAGAGATTCTGGTGCCGTATCGAAGACAACGCCTCTAAAAAGCTTTCAATCCCAGTCAGCCATGGCTGGCTTTTTCAGCCTCAGGGACCGGCCTTCCCCATACAACAAAAATGGTGGTATTTCCCCTCGTGAACAACGCACAGAGAGAAATTATCGGCGTGGCTGTTACCTTCATCGTGCTGCCATGTGTGGCTGTATCGTTGCGGATATATGGCCGCCATCTGAAAGGCGTTCGTTTCGACCTGAGTGACTATCTGATCTTCGCCGGCCTGGTAAGTTTTCCGCTTCGATCTCATACGACCATGCTAACAACGAGAAGCTCACCTCTATCGCCTTTAGCTCGTTGGATATATCATGTATGTTCCATGCTGAGAATCAAAGAAACTAGTGCTAACCGTGTCCCGAGGCGTGATCAATTGTGGTGTTGGACATCATATGCAGGATATCTTGGCCGAGCATGGGACGGGTCCAATTCAGCAGCTGATGAAGGTAGCGGTGTCCTCCCCAACATTAGGGACCTGTATGCTGACAAGAGCAGAACCTGGTTGGAATCCAGATTCTTTGGGCAGTGGGCAATTCTTGTGTCAAGCTCTCTCTTCTCTCTTTCTACTGTCGAATATTCTCCTTCCCAAACTTCATTCTTGTGGCGAAAGCAACCGCAGTCTTCATCTTGTTGTGGGCAACTGCTGTCATCCTAGGCGGGTTTCTTCTCTGTCAACCGTTCGCATACAGTTGGGATCAGACCATCCCCGGGGGTCATTGCGGCAATCAAGTTCTTTCCTACCAAATCACTGGGGCGCTAAACCTGGTGACTGACTTGATGGTTTTAACAATGCCGATGCCACACCTGTGGAAGCTCGAGATGAGGTTGTCGCACAAAATCCCCTTAATGTGCGCGTTCGGTGTTGGGTTATTGTATGTCAAGCTGAGTGCGTGTTGACTCGAGACTGACAGTCCTAGTGTTTGTGTTGCGACAATTATGCGCCTTGTATCGCTGTCAATCCTCGACTTCAACGACCTGACGATAAACATCCCAGACGCTATGATCTGGGGAAATATTGAGCCGGCTCTCGGAGTTAGTCTTTCTTGTATTCCCTTCATGAAGCCTGTTTTCCCGTTTACCCGTTCTACAAACAAATATGCCCAATCTGGTCCGACAATAAGCGATCAACCAACACCGTTCCGGAAAAAGGGCTTCCAACACCCCTACGATCCATATCCGTTGCAGACGTTCGTCAGTGCGGCGGGAATCGATGAAACAGCTCATGACCCAAGCCCACCGCGGAGCTCTGGAAATGAGAGCGATCAGCAAAACTTGGTGCCAGCTAGTCCGAAGAAGCGAGGGAACGGGATATCAATTGTTGTCAAGAGAGATTTTGATATGAGTTGAATTTTCCCCCTCAAAATTGCGTCTGTACCATCTCTATAGAAGCAGGATTTATCAGATTGAGACCTTACGATTCATCCTGACCCGCTTCTATTGAAGAAAGAATCTCCAAGCAGAAGCCGCCAATATCGATACACGCGGTCGTTATAGGTGGCCTTGTTTTCTGGGGAGTTGTTTCTTCCGGACCTCGATAGACCGACTAGATATCATCCGTACATTAGGGGACTCATGGTGAAGTTCTTCAATTACTATATATCTTCTCGCCGGCTAGCAGATTATTATTCACTATAGAGTAAGAAATCCAACAATACTTCTACATGGGAATCCGAATGGCTAGTGTGAAGACAGCACCATCCCGACATGGTAGGTAATACCTAGTGTGAATTGCTTTATCTTTCAGATGGAACTGTAGTCTGTACTAGACGGGTATCATTATGTATCACGGTGCGCCAGCTTCTACATACTCCTAACAAGCAGCTATATTCTCAATAACATTAGATAACAGCATCTCCGAACACGATTTCTGCTGCATACGACGTTAGAAGATAACTTCTCAACTGAATGATACCGAGTGCCGGAGCCGAGTTTACACCCGTGCACCAGACCTACAGTTTCGTACAGATAACACTACGTTCTACCCATCAATTCATATCCCACCTATTTACATGGGAATCCTCAGGCCCTGGCCCGATTTCGCTGAAGAGATTCGGGAGGGCAGTAAGTTTCACTTGAAAAGGGACCCGGCCATTTCGCGCCAGCCTCCTCCATTTATGTACGTTGCGGGCAATGAGATGGGAGTTTCAGCTTGTTTTGTCACTAGAGTACTCGAGCCGGTTGGGTCAGTCATCGCCTCTCAGGACAGGGCAAATGGGCGGATTACTCCCCTCCGGTTCGGGGACATCCAATCGGCTGACGGCGGGGCACAGCAGAGGGCATACCCGGACTGCGTTGCACTAAAGCGCACTGCCACCACTTCGCAAGTCGCATTTGTCATAGAGCTCAAGACCCCCTGGACACTGGATCTCACCCAGCGTGAAGAGCGTACCTGGAAGAGTTCCGCTGGTGCGTGATAACTTCATATCAGGAGTAAGTGCAGTCTAGCGTTGAGAAGCCCAGTTTATTTCGTACATGGATATTTATGATGTGATCTACGGTGCATTATACTCCTACGACGGGACGATTTTCCTTAAGAGGGTCGAAAACTCCACTTTCCGCGTGTCTCCTATCATCTATCAGAATGTACAGGCCACGAAGGAGCCTCAACAGGTTTCACTAAAGGCATCTTTTTATTATCTCGCAAGGAAGGTCACCCATGACCGATGGGGATGGTATGGACAAGGGTTCGGCATGGTTTTGGTAAGTCTCTCAGCTCTTGCACAACGGTAGCATATAATTAACAGGTGTTAAGGTGCACGGCGCCCCCCATACCTATTGAAACCAGCAAGCATACCAGGAGGTACATAAGCGGATGGGGAAAGAGAGAATATGCTACCTATTATATCAGCAACAGAACAGGATCAGCTGGAAAGCAGAAGATAGAAGATGGTTTGAAACAGGCGTCAGTACTTCGGATGAATTTGGGCCAGATGAGAGGCAATCGTAAAGCCGTAGGGGCCTAGTAACATACTGGGGACATTTGCCTAACAGGTCCACATGGCATTAATTGGTTCCTGAATTCTTTGCTGCTGTCCAGATATGTAATCAGCTGGCCAGCAGCTTATCACCATTCATATTGCTTGCTTGCAAACAGGACTTTCTTGGTAGAGATCAAAATCAATGGAAGCGTGGATAGAAACGGCATAAATTTGACCATCCATGTGATTGTCGCGGTACATCTAGACAGCATCTGCCAACTAGTTTCCTTTTTTAAGACTTTCTGCGGAAATACTCATCAAGCAAGCAACTTGGCCCCGTCAGGAGTGCAACGAGACCCGCTGCCATTGCGCCACCAGTTCCCAATACTTCTTCTGTTCATCAGGTATTTATGGTGGAGAATATTCATGACGTGTCTGGCGCAGAAAGGAATCCCAACCCAAATGCGGTGATATCAATCGACTGAGCAGAGATGGGCGCCTTGGTGTGCGGAGGTGCGGACCGTAGTCCAGACCTTGATAGACCGACCAGGGACCTAGCTTGGGTTAGCACGAAACGCTATCAAACATCAGTTGTAGGGAGATATCCTACGTCTTGCGAGTGGCCCTGTCATAGAATATTTGGTCGGGATGTTGCTCGGCGAGGGACCAGTTCCGTAGTCTCATGTACCTGTCTCATGTTAGCAGGATTGGCGGGCGAAGGTACCAGTCTATCATACTCCAGAATTCGAATAAGATTGGTACGAATTGTTTTTTTCTCATTATCCGTCAAATCATCCAGCATACGCACTATTCTTTCGCCAGCTACCTTGGACATTACAATGGCGGTAACGTAGCCGCCAGGGTAGATGTCGAGATTATCTTGGGCGAGGCGGGCATGCGAGAGGAGTCTGGGGGTCGCACCAGAGCCCTGACACTCACGAAGAGCCAAGCATTCCTCGTTAAAGTTGTTCGTCGCGAGACCGACAGCTGCTTCACGTTCGAAGGGTCTGGCAAGGCAAGGATTGCACCTTATTGTTATCAGCGAAGCGCGCCGAGTATTTGGGGTCGGTGACTTACTGGAATCGTAACTTGAGAATTACTCGCCCATTTGTCTGCTGAGACGTGGCCTCAAGAACTACCCAGCGCTCGTTAAACCATGGCTGGTGTCTTTCGCTGATAAGCGCATTGATAGTGTAGTTGATTCCGCCGATTTGACGCGTTGTCCCAATCAGCCTATCGAGGGTTCGGCCGTCCAAGAAGTCGAATTCCATATTTCAAGTCCAGGTGCTGACCGGGTAAAATGGCGACAGCGGGGAGAGTGTAGGGACCGGCGGCGAGGGAAGGAGAAAATGTGGAAAAGGTGAAGAAGATGCGGAAGTCCCTGGTGACTTTCATTTCAATTTTTGAGTTTCACTCCCAGTGTTACTGTATAGGCGGTAGGTGGGGTGGTGCACCTGCTGAATTTCCGTCCACTGGTTAACTATCTTCGGTACGCCCGTCTTAAGTTGTCTATTTACATACCGCTTGTATCCTAGCGAGGCTCTATCACGACCATGTAGACCAAATGCCAAATCATATCAACGACATCATCTTACTGAACACAGACAATCGTTTCCCCTCCGTCCCAGGTAATACGCTTGTGGAATTGAGTCTGAAGACATCGTACTTGGTATCCAGCTCATTCCTATCTTGGCCAATCAGTTCAGCTGAGTGCGCGAAAACTAGAGCCTCGCCGGTTTGCAAATTTGCAATCTGATAGAGGCCTTCGGAGATACCATGCTTGTTATTATTGTTCTCTTTCCTTTCACAATCGGGAAATGCGATCGAAGTGCGCTGTACCACTGGGGACTGGTGAAGCGGTATATGAAAGTCATCGAGCAGAGATCTATGGGCCTAGACGAAACGGTGGCTCCTGCGTGGCGATAATTATTCTGACCCCTAGATGACGTTGTTGGCAAATGATTGTCAAGAATGTTTCCGTGAGCTCTTCCGCGGCCGCTGCTGTCATGTACTGCGGTATGTACGTTAGACAGGGACTTAGACGCGACTTGGCTTCGTGGAATACCTAGTTTATGCGCCTCATCGGCCACAACCACATTTCCGCGAGAAAGATGCGCGTAAAGGAACAAGCCAAAGGCGATCCGGAATAAATAATTACTAGTTCCTACACCTTCGAGATACTAAAACACACACATGCTAGGGTCTCTGTTGAGACGCGTATCCAGGTAGGAGGGGTGCTATGAATGCGGCCTCGCTCAGCTGAGAGTTCACATTGGAGCGTGGTTCCAAGCGAAGTCCTTCCGTGGCTTCTTTATACTCGTTGAAAGGCAGCACACGTGTCGAGACGGGTCGTCGTTCTAGCTTGCCTGGAGCCGGAAGCCCCATGGAACAGTTCTCTGTTGAAGCTGTATAATTAGCTTGATCTTGCATTCTAGATTAAAGACATACGGATAATGCACGAAGTTGTGTGGGACTTGCCGCTGCCTTGAAGACCACAAATAAATGCTGAAAAGGGAACATTTGCGTTGAGCACAACTCTACTATCCTGTGTGGTTACAGCATTTTCAAGTCTGAGATTTCCCATGAGCGCAAACTGAGAGGGCAATTTGCGCCTGGCTCCTGCGAGGGTGGCGGAGAGCACGACATGCTCCAGGTTCAACGATGTTGAACCGCTTCTTGATTCATTAATCTCCTCATCTGAAGTCAAAAATTGAAGTTGGTGATCAATGGAGGGCATTGCAGGTAGGGTGTTTGTTGTCTTTTTCATATCAAGCCTTCCAGCAATGTCTTCTTTCAAGTCTGTTTTATTATCAGTGACGAGCCTGGTCTAGTTTCGCTTTGAGAAAAAAAAAATAAACTTAGAAGAGTACGTAATCAACATTCCGTTTGCTATCATCATCCTAGGTGGCCGTCACGTCAATGCTGTCTGGATTCAAATCTGTTTCGTCGTCGTTGGAGTATTCGGTCTCATCGTCGTTCAAGGCGGGCTTGGCGGTCGTAGGTGCAATTGGTGCTCCGAAAGTAAACATAGAGGGAACCTATGGTTTTCCCGGTGGATAAGGCGTGAGATCCGCCGACTCTTTTGAAGAGCACGCACGCCGTGAAGGACGATGTGGGCGGGGCATCAGACTGAGGTAATATGGTTCTGCTGATGGTATTTGAAACCTTTCCTTGCAGGTAGGTAGAGTAGCGAGACAGCGATCTGTCATATCCCAAATAAATTGCATAAAATAGAATGTCACTTCATCTTCGTCGACGATTGAACTGATGTTTCTGGTTCAGGTACTTGGCCTTGATTGCATTCCTGTCGATTCGCCGGTTCTCTTGTGGATGGCCAAAGTTTCGTGCGAATTGGCTCAGAGTCTTTACCTTTTCCCATCTTGCGTGACAAACTTCAAACATGGAGCCTACCGACGGCGGGGGGTTGGGTTCGAGGGCAATGACGGAAAGCGCGCGCTTGTATTATAGAGCGGATCAGCACATCTGCATGAGCAACATAAACATAGCTGACTCAGCGCTTGCATAGAGGAAGAAAATTTCCATATTGAGAAAATCCTGCACTCATCTGCGGTCCCGACAACTCAACGTACAACGCACAGCGAACTTCCATCTTCATTTTTTTTTCTCCCTCTTAATTTCTACTCCTGGGGTCAAATCATTTGACCTCACCCTGAAGGAAATTTCAGGATTTTTGTGTTCTCAGTCTCTTTCGCGCATCTTTCGAAAAACCTCGGTATATATTTTGCCGCCGAGGTATGGCGAAGGCGATGTTAAAGTCGCTGTAGTATCTCGCATGACATGTTGTATAAACCAGATTTTCTAGCGGGAAGTATCTCCTTGACACGCAACACTCCTGTTCAACGTGCGTCCGTTTCTCGACGTCGGGGACACTGCCAAGCAGCAGAGCGGTCTACTACCGGAGTTGTTTATGTCCGGACTGTAACATCGAATGGTTGGTTGACTCGTGCTGGGGAGAGGGAGACCGCTCAATTACTTGCGGATAGTGAGCTTGGCATGCGACAGGGAGGAGCTGTGAATTGACGAAATTATTATGGATTCCAAGCATGGTGTATGGAGCTGCGAAGTTATCTCCCTGATTATTGAATGCGTATCAGTGGCGAAGGTAAGTGGGTTTCTCTCAACCGGTCATCCCACGATACACCTTACTGATCTCCGTAGTTCGGACTAGAATTTGATGTGGAGGTCGCGATCCACAAGCGCAGCGCTCGTCCCTGCCAGCACCGGACATTCGTACCCCGGATGTTGCACCCCACGGGGTTGATTATCCCGGGCCCCGCCACCATGAGATGTCTAGCGACACACGCGATTGACATATCCCGGGGAATTTTGGGTTGAGTGACATATCTGATTGGGTTCTGTCTAGACTGAATTAAGAATTGGACGTGCTGGCTTGGAGAATCTTGTCGGGGTCGCCAATTCTTGGTGCCCAGGACAAGCTATAAAGCCTGTGATGCAGCCTCATTCTCCATCCCCAGAACCATCGGCCCTTTTATTTATCTTTTACTACTGTTCTCTATTGAATTCCCCAAATATTTGATTACAATGGGATCCGAGAAGACCTTTAGTGACCAGGACAGACCTCTACACACGGAAAAACGAGATGAGGCTTTCGTGGAAGATGCTAAGTCTTTGGACCAAAAACCACACAAGGACCAGGGTGATTACTCCGGTGCTGTTGCAAAGACAGACCCCGCAGAAATTCGGCTCGTCCGCAAGCTGGACAGGAGAATCATGCCTATCGTTTGGGCCATGTATTTTCTGAACTACGTGAGTCTTCCTTCCCAGGCCAGCATAGTCCTAGCATAACCTGATATATTTTCTCCTAGGTCGACAGGAACGCCATCGCAAGTGCACGTCTCAATGGTCTCGAAGAGGATCTCGGTCTCGTTGGTACTCAATACAACACCTGCATTTCCATCCTTTTCGTCGGGTGAGTCTCCGGTACCCTTTTTATTCCAACGTCATGTACTGAAACTCGGCAACAAGATACCTCCTCATGCAAATCCCGTCCAACATGCTCATGTCCTCTGGTAAGGTTCGCGCTTCGGTCTACATGTCGGTGTGTATGGCGAGCTGGGCAGTCGTATCCGCCTGTACGTCCCTCACAAAAAACTATGTCGGTCTGGTAATGGTCCGGTTCTTCTTGGGAATTACGGAGGCCCCCTTCTATCCAGGCGCTCTCTTCCTCCTGTCGCTTTTCTACACCCGGAAGGAGATCGCGCTGCGAATTTCTATCCTGTATTCTGGCAACATCGTGGCAACGGCTATGAGTGGTCTCATTGCTCTTGCAACATTTGAAACACTGGATGGGAAACATGGCATAAAAGGTTGGCAATGGCTCTTCATAATCGAAGGCGTTGTGACCTTCGGGATTGCCATGCTCGGCCTGATCATGCTGCCTGACCACCCACTCACGACTCGATGGCTGACGCCCGAAGAGCGCGAACTCGCTCACTCCCGCATCCTCGCGGACACGGTGGGAAGCGAGAACTCTAAGGGTGTCTTGGCTGGATTGAAAGAAGCATGCCGCGACCCTCGACTTTACCTCCTGGCCTTCATGCAGAACATGCATCTCAGCGCCTGCAGCTTCAACAACTTCTTTCCTACTGTGATTGGGAGCCTCGGATTCAACTCTACGGTCACGTTGGCTCTGACATGCCCGCCCTACCTCGTCTCGGGTGTTGTCGGTGTCGTTGTCGGAATCACGTCTGGCAAGTGGAACGAGCGCACATGGCACATTACCATCACGATGGGAATCGCGGTGATCGCTTTCATCATTTCGTGCGCGACAATGAATACAGCGGCCCGATACATCTGCTGCTTCCTCTTTACGAGCGGCGCGTACGCTGTCAACTCGGTGATTCTCGGGTGGGTCTCCGCCACACTGGGCCAGACAGCCGAGAAGAAAGCGGCTTCTCTGTCTGTCGTTAATGTGGTCGCGAATGCATCCTACATCTACACGGCGTATCTCTATCCCGAGTCTAACGGTCCGCGCTACTTGATCGCCATGTCGAGCAATGCGGCGTTTGGGGCAGCTACTATCATGAGCGCTTGGGCATTGCGATGGTGGTTGCGCGCCACGAACAAGAAGATTCAGCGGGGTGTCCTACCGGGTGCGGAGGATGGAGTCTTCTACGCGTACTGAGCTGGGTTTAGTGCAAACTCTGGTCTAACTGAGGATGAAAGGTCTGTGATGGAATGAGATGGGATGGATGCCATAGCTACGGCTACTTTTTCTTGATCCCAATATGATTTTCTCCACCAGGGAAATTCAATGTATGATTGATTTGACAGACTTGATTGCGATGCTTTGCCGCAATTACCCGTACCTCATACCTTAAACCTAGACTAAACAGACTGTCCGGACGAGGAGGAACAAACGGATTTAAATCATCCGGATAGCCCCGTAATCGTCAGCCGATTCAACAGCGGCCCAAACCCATTCGAAAAGATAAACCTAATAGGATAAAATTCCCCATTCCCCAGCGGCCAAATGATAGTCGAACGAATGTGGCAACCCTTCTGGCTGCGTATAACTTACCCCGCCATCAACATTCCCATTCGCATACTGCGAGTACGCATGTTCGCCGCCCCAGAAGAAAATCGTGTTATCCTCACGCAGGTCCGGGGCGATCGTATACGGTCCGCCAACCCGCGCGTGCAGGAAGCCCTGGAAGACAACTGTCCATTGTGCGCACCATGTTGAGGATGATTGTCCCGGGAGCTGGCAGTAGATTGTCTCCCAGTTGAGGTAGTTGTCCGACTGGAAGTTGATGTCCCAGGTTCGGCCGCTGGTGTAGTAGCCTAGGTTGCTATTTCAGTCGGCTATGTTGTACCCACCGCCGTAATAGCCGGGGGATTATTGGACGACGCGAAGGCGCAAGCGTCGTGACTCTACTGATGCAACTAATCAATGTTGGAGTGTTGCTCGTAGTTGTGACGGTCTAGACGAAAGCCTAGACACTTATCGGATGCGCCCCGGTTGATTATGATGGGGCAGTTACCGTTGGTGGCGCCGTGACAGTGACAGTCCTAGTTGCCTGGTGTATTTAGGGAACTGTATACTAAAAAGCCATGCATGGGCGGCGTACCGAGTATACGGTCCTTGTGGCGGCCACGGTGTAGGAGCGAGAGAGCGAGAGGGTAGTGGTGAATGTTCACCCGAGGAATGGGTATAAGCCTTGGGATAGGACGAAGGTAGCATTGAGTCAACTTATAGTAGAGAACCATGGAACACTCTTCATGTTGGTGATGTTGCTCTTCCAGAGAGTGAGAGATAAAGTTGGGTGTTTGAGCGAAGGGTGAGAATGCAACTAGGGTTTACGGGTCTTTCTATGCTCCTCTTGCGTACTGTACGGCCTTGGGAGCTTCCATCTGTGTAGTGATTGTAAATGTCAACCGGCCGTCAACATCCAGTGTGAACACGGGAGGATCCACATATGCACTGTGATACCCTGCAGGGTTGAGCTGCAGCCATCTTTACCCATGGAACGAGCTAATAAAATAAGGAAAAGGAGGCGATTACCTACAGCAGTCTGTCAGGTGTCGGCCATAGATCCTGCGAATGGCGATGATCAACATATCCGTCATGAGGCCGGCTGAGCTACAGGAGACACTAGGGTGCAAAGCTACATGTTGTCGCAAACCAATGTCTCATCAGAAGATGACAACTGAGTCTGCTGGAACGGATTGACTGATGTGATATGACAAGGGGCAAACCCTTTAGTTGCGTTCATAATCCAAGAGAGATTCTGCAAACACCCTGACGAGGTCAAGCCATCTAGATACGGTAAGATGCGGGTGACAGCAAGGTCAAATACAGGGTTCCCGCATCTAGCTACGAGACAAAACGGGTATTGCAGCAAGAGGGGTTGTGTGTGTTCTCAGGCGTCCATCTAGCATCGGATTTTAGCAAGCCTCGTATTGTTGTTTCCGGCTGGGAGATGAGAATTGGGAAGAGGTTGGAAGTTAGATTGGAAGGGCCAGCAGGAGATTCCAGGAGCAGATATACGGAGTTGATAGGGACGGCTTGAAAAGAGCGCACAGATAGAGGGTCTAGTTCAAGCAGGTCACCCTCGATAGATTATGATATATTCATCGCGCAGAAGAAGTTTGAAAGTAATTTCAACTCGATTACACATGTTCTGAACTGCGGCAAATTGTTGGCTAATGGTAGATGAAACGCGTACATCCGATGGTGGGCGATGGGGCCCCATTGGCGGCGGTTGCGAACTCTCTGCAACTGCCGAATAGATGATTATTTGCTCTAGATCTGGAAATAGTTCTTGGCGATTGCTCAGTAGGTTTAGAAGGCCGTCCACAAGGACCGGGCAATGGTCTTCGTCACAATCAGTCAGGTGCAACCATTTCAAACTGTTGGGGAGAATGCCCTTCAAAACAACGCTGTGATGTTGATCTTCAGGGTGCAAGTTGAGCAGGTTCTGCACGCGAATACGGAGATCCCACAGCTTCTCAAATTCTGCAAAAGAGCCCAGCCAACGGCGAGCCGGCTCGAAGTCGCCGTCCTCCCAGCTATCATCCAAGCCCCATGATCCTTGGCCGCAGTCATTTAGGTGAAGAACTTCTAAGCTATTCTTTTGACTCGATAGGGCGCCGTAGAATGGCCGAGGTCTGAAATCACGGTGTATACCCTCTTCGACCTCGTTATCATGTTGGTAGATCAGTTTTCGGAGGTTTGCGCACGACTTGATGAACCTCGCAGCCGCATTGCTGAGATTGCAGCTTCGTAAGGTGAGAGTTTCTATTGGGGAAGTACGAGAGGCGGAATCGATAGCTCGTTGGTCACAATGGAGTAATGACAAGTCGGCCTCAAAGGGGCCAAAATCCCTAACATTCTCCAAGGACATACATTGCATGGACGGAAGATGAAAAAACGGCATCACCTGATAGAACGACGTATATACGGAAGGATCGTCCGGCAGGATATCTAATATCCTAACGGTTTGCAGATGTTGTAAAGCTGGTCGGCTATCAAATGGAGGGTTCTTGAGAGCAGCTCTTGAGGCCACAACTGTTACCCACGGAGAGGGCCGAGTCAAATCCCAAGACAACGATATCAGATTAGGCGTAAGAAGAAGCAAAAGAGCGAGCCACGAGTCTTGCTCGGCGCGTAGTAGCTCCTTATTCCAGTCATTGATCTCTTTTGGTCCTTCGGCGATCTCATCCAAAAGAGTTTGTATATTCGAGCTGAGGGATTCGCGTGTAGACCAACTGCTTCTCCCATACCACTCTAGCACAGTGACGTCCCGGATTCGGGTTGCGAGCCGAGGGGTGCTTAGCAGGGTCTCGACCAGGTTCGAAATCTGACGCGTGTTAATCCGCAAGGTGTCGTAGACAAGGTCAAAAAGGGCAGCGCGCCAATGGCGGCAGACTCGGAGGAGATTGAGGCGGTCTTTGACATCAGAAACATGGTCAGCAATGGCCAATACAAGCTCAGTCGGCAGACGATCCATTGTTGGCAGCGAGTATGTCAAACGAGGAGGAACGTGAGCGATCGCGCGGCTAGACTGACGCTGCGGCTTGGCAGCGGTGTTCCCCTCTTTCCTTTCTCGTCCATCCTACCTCCATCTCCATCACGCATCTCGCCTCTATCTCTCGTCTTCTCAACCCCGTCGTGTTTGGATATTCCCCCGGCAAACAATTTTCGGGCGAAGGGATCGGTCGGGAAAACTGATCATCTTTTCGCAAATGATTGCCCGACGAAATGGTGCAATTCTAGTGTTTGTCCTTAAATATGGGGAAATCGTCATAATTTCTCCGCCTTGGCGCCGATCTCTCCGCACTCTGTCCCTGACAAAGACCCCGGATTGGACATCAAATGCAAGTATTTTGGCGTTGGTGCGATTCTATCGCCGCTTTGGCCACAAGCGTTCTCCTGGAATGGCACGGGGAAAGCTGGAAATGCTTAGCTCGGGCTTTTCAACGCCGAGGATGAGCTCATTCTGCAAAAATGCTTGACGGTCTTGGTTTCCATACAAAGACCTTCGCTCGAGATCCCTTTATCCGAGATGCTTCCTCCGCTCGGCGTAATTGATTCTACCGTGCGAGCCATATAAGCCACATAGCCCTTCCTTCAGATCACGCAACATCATCTCCTTCGAACCATCGCCAATCCACACGACGATTATGCTTTCCTCCTACCTTCTACCAGCACTCGCTCTCATGCGCACTGCTCAGGCGAAACCGCGTCCAGTCCGAGATCTTCCTCCGGCATTCTTCCTCGCTGGAGATTCGACAACTGCGCCTGACGGTGGATGGGGGGATGCCTTCGTGGCCAGCCTCACGCATGGATCGACAGGCACCAACTTTGGCCACAGCGGCGCCACGACTTCCTCCTTTAGATCCGGAGGAGACTGGGATGAGCTTCTTGCCGCTGTCGAAAACCACAAGGACAAATACCGTCCCATAGTAACGATCCAGTTCGGACACAATGACCAGAAAACCGAGGAGGGTCTTGCGGTATTTGTCGACAACCTTGTACAATTCGACGAAGATGTTCGCGCCGCCGGTGGTGAGCCGATATTTTTGACATCACTATCCCGACGAAACTATTTGGATGATGGGACTGTAAAGCAGGATTTGGGAAATGTAGTCAACTTGACTATCGAGGCTGCAGAGCAGACTGGAGCGCGTTGGGCAAATCTGAATGAGGCATCGAGGGAATATCTGAATGCTATTGGAGAAGAGGATGCGATGACGTACAACCTGTCTGAGGACGACCATACCCATCTCAATGATGCAGGTGGTGTTGTATTCGCTGGGGTGGTTGCACAGTTGCTCAAGGATCTTGAGCCAAGTTTTGACCCTTACATTGAGGTCGACGCAGAGTTGGTCGCTGCTCTGGAGGCGGGAGAATACTACTACCCAGCATGATGGAATGATATGTTGAATGTCTTGAGGAATAAGCCGCTGTTTGATGGCACTGATGTTTCTCGAATCTACGTGCTATGACTACATGCTTATAATATCCAACATATTTTAGTTTCTGAATCAAAGTTTTACGTGTACATCTGTTCATCACACTTTTGAATTTTGAGTCGACCATCTCTCGCCAACCAACAGCTTACAGTCCAGCAGCGTTAACCAGGAACTGCGCCGCTTCAGCAGCATTACTTCCGTAAGAGATATGAGCGATAACATTACCACCATTCAGGCAGACAGGATCGCCGGTGGCACACCACGTCTTGAAGTTCTCGATATTATCGGGCTGCTGGATCTTGAACGGGTCACCGAATGTCACAGCACCAACGACTTGACCGGCAGAAAGCTTGCTAGCGGCGTTATGCACGACCATCGCACCCTGCGAGTAACCACCGAGCACAACCTTGGTGTCAGGGCATTGGTCAAGTGCTTTGTTGACAAGCTCAGCCATTTCGGGGCCACCGGATGCACCCAGCTGCGCGTTTCCCTAGACAACGTTAGAGGCTTAATTCTCTGGAAAAATGAATGGGGGTGAGGGACTTACGGCAGCTGAAGCCGGGTAGTCGACACCTTGGATGGCGACCTTGCCACCGGTAAGCGAGTCAAGCTCGCTGCCCACCTTGGGCCCGACGACGGTGCCCATGTTACCAATCTCGGTGGTCCCGCGGGCAAAGATAAATGTGAGTTCCTTGCAGCCCGTATTGTCGGTCACATCGTTGGATGTCGAGGAACCGCCTAATAGAATGAATCCGCGTTAGCAAGGTATTTCTACACGTTATCCGCAACATTTCCGAACGACCCACCGAACAGCCCGCTGAGGCCGCTCGACGATCCAGAATTGGTCGAAGAGGAATCGGAGTCGGATGAGGAGCCCCAACTTCCGATGCCCGAGAGATCACCCAGGCCACTGAGGCCACTCGATCCGCTACCGGTTGTGCTAGTGCTTGTGCCCGTGCCAGTAGAAGTAGCGGCGGAGCTGGTTGTGGTAGCTGAGCCAGAGCCGAAGAGGGAGCCCAGGTCGGACAGGTCAAAGCCGCTGCTGGAGGAGCCGGACTTGGGGAGAAGGGAGGCCCACGAACCGAGGTCAAATTGGCGAGAGTTGAGGGTTGGGGTCGGGGCGCTGAGAGCGCTCGCGACGAGGGCGATAATGACGGCTGTCTTCATCCTCAATGAATGAAAGGTAGGCGGAGTTGGTCTAAACGAATGTGGAAACCGAGCACAGCTCTGATTTCAAGTGAATGAATGGATTGAGTGAGGAGGTGAGACAAGAAGACAGATCAAGGCTTGCTCTTGGTGACATGAAAACCGAGGGCTTTCAGGGCTTATATACTTGCGACGCGCATCAAGCTCCCCCTCACCGTTCAGGGTAGGCCTGTCCTCTTCCGAGGCTAAACCCTGCGCAATATACAGCATCGAAGCCACGACCCTCGGCGCTCATGAACATGATTTGCTAGTAGATCCAGATCAAATAGATCATTTCTCGGTCTCTGGACGGTTTCAATCGAGCTAATTGCCAGCCGACAAACTGCCGAGGCCGGATGGACCGGAGAGGCTACGATGAAGCATTGGTGCGACGTCTAGTGTCAGCCCCGTGCCCACGCCAACCCTCAAAACGGATTTAGTTGCAAACAGGCCCTGGTCAGAAGCTTTATTCGGGTGTTTGTTTCTCAACCTTTGTGTAGCCCTGAAATATCGTTGATTGCAGGATGTCTCATGGTGAGACTCATGGATTGTTGTCGCCTGATCGGATGTATCGCGCTGCGGAAGGCTCCCGAAATTCGTGTCGCGAGGTGCTCAAAGAATAACAGCCCAAGCTCCCCTGGAATGCTCTGCGATCTTGCGCAACGTGGAGTACCAGGAATCAAATTCACGATTTAGCCTCCTAGGGCACGAGTGGCTCGGAGCAGTTCGTGATAAGTCGGTGCTGGAATTTTAGCTTGTCCAGGACCCACCACAGCCTGAGAGAGACTTAGAGCTTGGCCGAAACGAAGCTGAGACACCCCACAAACTTGGGGTATGTTCCTGATTAAGTAGCCCCTGAGGCTTCCATGACTCCACTGAAGCCTCGAAAATTCGACTCTATTCATTGTGTCAGATCTCACAATAGCACCACCTCGGCTGGTACTTTGTAGCACAATTTCAGCATTTGTTGTCGAAAGACCGAATGATAGCCGGGATATTGAGAAGTCTACTTAGGCAGCCCAACGGCCAGATTGTGACACTGCTAATGAGAAAGGCGCAGAGAACTACTTGAGCCCCCGTCAATATCAGAGTTGCTTCACAACCCATCCGTATTCATATTGACTGCAGCTTCATTGCAGAATCCACGAGACGAAACTCAGTATCATTCTGGGCTCTGCAGTACCACTGCGCGCGGCGTGAGATAGAAGATATCCGGCTTTCAACCTAGGGTCTAGGGAAAGAGGTGGAACAACAAATTAGGCAACTCTCTATGTACGTGCCTGGGGCCAGTGACCATATTCTCCGGACCTAAGGCTTTGTACTTGCTACCACTACTACCCTAGCCGTTGAGATATCGCCTTCGGGGCGGAAGGCCCTGGTGCGTAGCGCTGTGACATCAGCGATATATGGTACTAAAGGTGACAGAGGGTAGAGCTTTATGTCGCACCTTAGCAGCCTAGAGGAGCGACAGAAGAGTTGGCATGAGGTCTTGCCTGTGCACGGTTGGCGTTGCCCTCCCAAATATGCGCCATGTACCTGATCAAAAGCCATCTTGTCTCATGATTGCTGAGGATACAAGAGTGCTTATTGCGCTAATAGGTTTAAGGCACACGGTGTGATTGCTGTTGCACGGAGGGTCATCTTCCTGGATTGTTGATTCGCTTTCAATCCCGCGGTCGCTGCTGTATTTCTTGCTGAATATTTAAGTATAGAGGCTATCCATCAATGAATGGGCTTTGGATTATTTGTCTGTCCAGTTTCAAACATGGATTTACAACTTAATAGGAGTGGAGACATTCCTCATCGCGCATACTTGGAGTGAAATCTGGGCTTAAGACGGAAGGCCCTCGACATCTGACACAGGAATCAACCTTCATCGAGTATTCGTGGTCAAGATAGACAAGGTACTAATACTCTAAGGCATTCTTCCGAGCTCGCAATTTGGATTCGTCTGAGCGGGCAAGCGTCTCCGCTTGTAGAAACAGATTACCTAACGTAGGGAGGATACTGTTACCGTCGCTCATCAGCCCTTGTATGGTAAACCAATTTTATTTCTAGCGCTACTCTCATCTAAGTTGTCATTCAACGTCGTATAGGCCAGACTTCCAAACCTACCATGTGTGACGGCGGTGGAACGCGCGGAGAGAGCTAGAGCACTAGATCCGGCTATTGGTAGTCCAAATCGTCCTACAAGCATCGATTAGGTGCCGGTCGGTACGCACTTGTTTGCCACGACAGTGGTTCTTGGTGCTACAAGGGCGGTCAGGTCTGGCTGGGTATATCTTGAGGCTATACACAGAGCAGCAGCATACAAAAATATCTCTTTCAATGTCCGGTGCGTCAACAATGGAAATAGGTACAGTATGTCTGTAAGCGCTCATATCAGATATTCCATTGTAAATGCCAGGTCTGTGTTCCTCCCCTAAAGCGAATGACAGAAACAACATGGTATGAAAGGGAGTTGAATATCCCATCCCGTTTTCGCCCCATCCGCCACCCCCTACGCCCGACATCCGATATTCCCATTCTCGTACTTCACACAACGATATGGCTTATCGCAGTAGAAACCGTACAGACAACAATTGTGGATATCAGGATCGATGCAGGATCGGTTCTCGCAGCACCGGTCATCAGCCTGGCAGCAGATGTTGCCATTCTGGCAGCCGACCGGGTAGCTGGGGTTCGAGCACGCGCGGGCGAGCAGCATCTTTGCGCCGGCGGGGGTGGACCCAACACCGCGGGTTAGATCTTTCTCGTCTGGGCTGTGAGCAGCGATGATGGTTGAGGGATCGGCTTCGATGGTGGTGCCGTCGTCAAGAGTGAAGGTCTCGAGGGCAGCGAGGGTGGTTTGCGCGGTCAGCGCGAGGAGGAGGTATTTGAGCTGCATTTTTTTTTTTTGGTTTTTGCGAAGTAGGAATCTGGGATAAAAGTGCTCTTGAGGATGTTGGTTTTCCGTCGAACTGGGTCGAGAAAGGCCGGGCTTTATATACCCTGGGTGGCAGCTATTCGACCTGCAGAGTTTGCACCTCGTCTTCCAGCACTGCCTCCATCCTGAGTCTTGATGTTCATGAAATACGAACTCGTGGTCCACCTCCGCAAATGAGGCGCCGGGGATCAGGCACAGCGTCGATCGCTGTGTCGATCTTCGTATTGCGGCTCCAATATCAGAAGAGCTGGGAGGACTGGAACCCCAAAGATGGCAAGCTACTGGCTGGGGGTTGCGTGTCTGGGCACTCTAACTAGACGATCCATTCCTCCCAGGGTGCGAACATGTCAGCCAAGAGTCGGGCGCGCTGAGCTGGAGTATCTGACAGCATCGCAGTCGAATACCCACCCTGAGCGTTCCGAGCACAGCCTCCACTTTTAGATATCAAGGCAAGGAGTCAACTCTTGAGAATAAAAGGTTGGTATACCGACATTGAGATTGCAGGCAGTAGGATGCTCTTACTGTAGTAAATCAAAGACTTTAACTTAGTTACTATCTCAGGAGAATAGTAAATCAGTCGTTCATATTCACGTTCGGCCAGCGATACTGAGTACAACCCTTTTTGAGCATAATGAACCTCATTCGTCATCAACTAAAACAAAGCGCCAACACCAGCCGCCAAAACCATCGGCGCAGCCGTAATCAACGCCTCCACCGGCCTCACGAGCATGCCCGCCATATCGCTCGACGTCGATGTTGACGTCGCCTCGGCGTCCGCACTCGCATCGGAGATCTTATCCAAGCCCTCCGTAACAATAAGCCCATAGGGACTCCCCGTGGTATAGTCCCACTTGGTCGAGGTCTCGATCTCCGACGAGGTCTCGGCACCACTCTCAGACCCCGTGTAGCTTAGGCTGAAGCTGCAGCTCGGAGACTCCGAGTACGAGGTCATCTTGCAGTCCCAGTCGAAGGAGACTGTGAGGGAGGGTTGCGCCTCGTAGACAGTGTACACGCCTGTGACGCTGTAGGTGGAGGGGCCCGCGATCATCGTCCAGGGGTCCTTGATCGAGCAGGTGCTTGTTGCGGCGTCGTCGGAGCAGAAGATTGCGTAGGTAATGTCTTGTGATTGGATGGAGACCACCGAGCCGACGGTTCCGGAATACGAGATCATTGCATCCCAGGCTGCGTCCCAGTCGGGCTGGTAGTAGCCCATTGTGGTGGTTGAGTGGTCATCTGCGGCGGCTAAGCTGGCGAAGGAGATGGCGAGTGGGAGGGCGAGCGAGCGCATTTTGGCGACTTGAATTGGGTTTGGTTATCGACGAGGGGGGGAATCGGGAAGAGGGCAACCCTAGGTAGGAGGCGGGAATTAGGGGGATATAAGTAGACAGGCGACATATCCATAAACAACACGGACTCAACCTGATCTCGCGGATACTAGCATCTTGTGTCCTAAAATGTGCTTGCGATATCGTACGGCCAATAAGCAGATGCGCATACCTCGGCGCGTGTTGGCTCTAACCTATATAGACCTAGTGAATTCGCGTCCCTTACCTCCAGGGGTTCAAGGCGACTCATGCGCAGCCAATGTAAGAGAAGGACGATATTAACAGCAAGATTAGAGCGAGGGGTAATTCATGTGTGACTCACTATATCAATTCAAAGAATATAAAAGCTGACTGCGGGGGCCATGGCCACGTTGGAGCCGCACGTTTGATGGTGTGACAGTCAACCCACACCGAAAGCTTGGCTATTTGAGAATGCAACTTAGAATGCAACTTCGAACATCAATTATGCCTTCTCGCCTGTTCACTAAATGCCCATTTGGCAATTTACAGTCTCGATCCTGCAAGCAATCCTATGTCAGAGCCATTCCTCAATTAGGTGTCGAGACACACTCTTGGTGGACCCAGAATGCTCAAAGTGGAATATATATTTCTGGCGCTGAAGGTGTAGCATTTATCGTTCGGAAGGGAATAAAACACTAGAGTTGCAAAGACTGAGGTCGGGCTGTATAAGAAAAGGGCGGTATGGTCTTTGTTGAGCAGGGCAGTCTTCAGGGGGTGTTCTTGGCTGCCATGCAAAATGTCAGCTAGGTTACAAATCTCTGTCACCAACGAAAGAGCCTGCTTATCAAGCTTATGGCTTGCGAGCTTTCCAATCAAAAGACCTTTTGCGCTAGCAACTCCACACTTCACAGAATGGGCCAAGCCTGATTGAGTAGGCGCTAGCGGTCATGGCGCTCAGCCGCAGACTGCATGTTACAAATACATATACCTTCGCTCAGATCCTCGCCGCAATCATCAGAAAGCCAGGAAACTTGATCCGTTCCAAACAACATGTACCCGTCGCAGAAGGAGCCTCTACTACCCGCACCGCTGGGAGGACCCCACGTTCTCTTCAATGACTCGTTCATCATCGAGTTTCTGCAACCTTCGCGCGAGCTGAACGCCTCCGTCTTGATGCGCGTGACATACAAGGGAGGGCACGAATTTACAAAATTAGGCAAGAAGCATCCCCAGGCGCCGCCACTTCATATCCATTTCTCTCAGAGCGAGAGTTTTTTTGTCGAGGCCGGCGCTATCGGGACGACTACCACCTACGATCTGGTAGACACGGTGCATACGACAAGAGCAGCGTATAATCAGGTCGATCCGCGACAGGGACTCTCGCCGCCTGTTCCAAGTCGCGATACGAGTGGAGCAACGGCCATTCCCCCGTGGACACCGCATAATTTCTGGCCGTAAGCAACCCTATTCAGAAACGGCCTCGGTTTACGTCGTGGTAGTATGGCTAACATGCTACAGAGTCGCGCCCACTCACCCCTTCTGGTCGACGCCCGAGGGACGGGAATATGAAAAGACCCTGCCCAATGGCCTCAACACCGATACCATCCTTCTCATCTGGGGCTATCCGAAAACCTCTACCGGCCCTCCAACGGGCACGCTCACGACTGATTTTCCGCCGGACATGGACGCGGCATTCTTCCTTGCGCTGCTAGGTCTCACCGACGCGATCGGTTCGAAGCGCGTGGCGATGACGCCGAGCTTATTCGCAAAGCTGTTTTCGATGCAGACGGTGAGCGACTCGTCTATGCTCATGGCGCCTACCGCTTGGTGGCTGGGGCCGTTGAGGTGGTGGGTTCCTTGGACTGCGCAGGTTACTCTGGAGAGGGTTCGCAAGTTGTTCGGTGGAGATAACCCGCTCGCAATTGTCGAGGACGCTATTCAGAATGTGGTTCTTAAGCGACAGTGATCGCTGATATTGTGTTGCGAGATTTATATCGCACCGGCTGGGCAAGCACAGAATGTAAGAGTCTTTCAAACCAAGTTACATACACTATGGCAAGGTGGCAGTGAACATATATCCATTACGTCGAGATATTTCGCCTTCATTGAGAGTCCAGTATCAGTATCCTATCTCACATTGGCCAACGGGTCGGATGGTGCGTAGAGCTAATGAACTCGTAGTTACTCCTGCACATCAACAATTGAATACTTATAGATGTTAAACTTTGATCTTTGCGGATGGAATTAGACGGCTTGTTTGCGTTGTAAACTGTACCCTTTCTATCCTGCCCAGTGCCTCCCTCCTCCCCGTCGTGGGTGCGCCTTCTACTTTAGCCAGATAACACCTCGAACATTACCTCCGACCGTGAATTGTTCCCTGAGTTCCTCCCATCACTTCTCTCAGCCCAAATTAATTCTTCCATTATTAGAATACTCATTACCTCTAGGACTTTACGTTATTCTCTACTTCGAGTCCTCACATACTTCCTCTCCCGAGGCGTCCAAGCTTCAGCTTCTCCCTTACATCCACCTCTGATCCCCGGAACACGCCGAGATGGGTAAATCGGCGCGCATACGGATTTTACAGGCATTTCAAAAATTTGATCAACGCGTGGCTCACCTGCGGCTTGAGGAAGATAACCTAAACGAGTCTGTTCTCATGGACAATGTGGTCGTCACCACCATACCAGAAGTAATGGCGGAGGTGCGCCGCCAACACGCTCGGTTATCGGACGCCGATTTCCTACCATACTACGCAATCGGTGCCGATATCATAAAGAGACACATCTGTGCGAATGTTGAGAAAAAAGTTTTGTTATCCGCGTACGAGGAACTCGGCGAAAGCTTGACAGTCGAACAAACACCCCAATCCCACCCTGAATTCGGCGTTCTTAGACCCCGTCGAGATTCGAAGCTCTCCAGCAAGAAACAGGTCAAGTCAGGACCGGATGTCATCACGCAGGAATGGCCCCGCATCGGCCGCAAACTTCTTGCTTGTGAAGAGAAGCAGACGGTTTCATATGTGCGCCAGCTCAAGGCCATGTGTGGCAAGATCAAGAACGAGGAGGAAGCAATCAATCGCATCAATCGAGCAATGCTTAATCGCGTTGATGATAATAACACCCGCCGAAAGAAGCTCGTTCCGAACTATGCTGATATTATGGCCGCGAAAGCGCTGACCGATGACTTTGAAATCCCTACAGAATCAGAAATCAAGCGACGTGGATTGTATTTCGATGGTGACATAGGACTTGTCACAGAGAGCGAGCCAGCGGAATAGTCGTACACCGAGACTGAATCATCGACTACACCAGGATGAAGTCGCACAGGCAGTCAGCACCCCTTATCTAGACAATAACGCCAATGTATCCAGATAGTGTTGGAACGGGCAATGGGGATGATATTTTCGGCTCTTGGTTTGACAGGTTTGGATCATCATGTGGATAGCCTGGCCGTTGATAACCGCAGGATAGATGAACCCAACAAGGATTATACTCCGAAGAATTTGCATAACAAGCTTAGTAGATTACACTTAGGTCTCGGTGTAAAATGTCGGCATCATCAACCTCTCCTTGACCCAAAGTGGACCTTATATGGGATTAGAGAACTAGAAGGGGTGTCTTTTTCCTCGAGACTTACTCGCGGAGGGGACTCTTTTTGGCCGGTTATACCCCTCCCTAGCATGGCTTTCTATGAAGACTTTGGGGATGCTGGAATTAGTAGAGACGGTTGAAATGACCCCTATATCGTTACCAAGACCTGTTTTCGCGGGACTGGACGGAAGCTTCAGAAAGGTATCCCATACAAAATGCAGAACGCAATACGTCTATGAGTATTCTACTTTGTCCCTTGGTGCATAGCCGCTCTCCCCCAGGGTGATCAACCATTGTGTCACATCTCTTCCAACCACGTGCCGCGAACCGGGGATTGATTGCATGCGAACAGGACAATGTCGTCATCAGCCTGAATGTCTTTGTAGCTCGTATAATTGCCATAGGGTCTGAGACCTACTTCTAGGGGCAACTGAATGGCTTTACAGATATGATGATTCAAAAACAGCCACGGTAAGGCTGGTTGGGATCTACAGAGCCTTACAGATACAAGCTTTCTTTTGCAGCTGACTGGTGGTCCATTAGTAGGCAGACCGGTGCAGAAAGATGCAGAACCTGGAGAAGATCATTCTTCGACTAGATGCGCTTCAGAAGGTTGAAGGCACCAATTAGGGTCGCTTTTTGGTGTCTCTTTTGAGGTCGCTTGCGGTTCCCTTTTCTGTCACTCCTCCTCTCCATCCTAATTGGGTTTCCGTACTTTCTTGCTTACTTTTTCCGTGTTACATCCTCCCAATGATGACGCCGATCGATTCCACCGATGATGGATGAGGTGAGCCTGGGGCCCGACTATTGGTGTTTGGCTTCTGACGCGCCTCGTCTCAAGCCTTTTACGCTGCAGTTCGTGGTAGTGATAGTTCCTTCTGGTTGAGATGACGTGAGGAGCCCCTCTACCACCTGACGTCTACAGGGTCATGACCATGGACCCGGCAATCCGGGGTTTGTGATTTGACTTCTGGGGGTGGCGAATTTAGGGTTCACTTCCAATCGGGTATGACAACGTCATTGATTGTAGGCGATGCGCATACGAAATCACTCGGCCTTTATTAGCCCGCACTATGCCCCCTATTATCCCAGTCTTGTCATCTAACAAACTTAGTTCCTGGAACAATGGGATTCCTCAATCTACGCTCGCGCCGTCCCAACGCGGACAGTCTATTCCAAGATCAGAATGCACATACATCGGACGAAGAGAACTTGGTGGACACACCTATCCCATTGCTGACCTGGCGATCATTCATAATGGGTATCTTTGTCTCTATGGGTGGATTTACGTTCGGATACGACACTGGCCAGATCTCTGGATTTCTGGAAATGGACAACTTCTTGCGCCGCTACGGCGAACAGCATTCTGACGGCACTTACTACTTCTCCAATGTTCGCTCGGGCCTGATAGTCGGATTGGTGAGTGATGCTTGTCCTGTGTCAGCAAGTGATATCATCCTAACGTTCCGCGCAGCTGTCCATCGGCACTTTAATGGGCGCTCTCATCGCAGCGCCAATTGCAGATCGGATTGGTCGCAAGTGGTCGATTAGTGTATGGTGCGTCTTAATTTGCGTGGGCATCACAATCCAGATCTCAGCCCCGGTGGGGAAATGGTACCAAGTTGCGCTGGGTCGTTGGGCCGCCGGCCTCGGAGTAGGCGGGTTGTCGCTGTTTGTCTTCCTGGTGGTCAAGTGTCGCTCATTTCTAACTATCATAGGCTTGTACCCATGTACCAGGCAGAGTCCGGCCCCAGGCATATTCGTGGTGCCCTTGTCAGGTATGTTCTTGGAGCTTAACTGCCCAATGCAAGCCGGCTAAGATCATCAGCACATATCAACTGTTCATCACGCTTGGGATTTTCATCGCCAATATCATCAACTTTGGGACGGAAGCCCGGAATGATACCGGTTCCTGGCGCATTCCCATGGGAATAACATACCTCTGGGCGATCATTCTAGGATGTGGCATCGCCTTCTTCCCCGAAAGTCCGCGCTATGATTATCGGCATGGTAAGGTCGAGAAAGCCACCGCGACCATTTCGAAGATGTACGGTATCCCGCGCAATCACCGTGCTCTCAAGCTCGAGCTAGAAGAGATCCATGAAAAATACCAGATAGAGGTAGAAGCCGGCCAGATCACCTGGGGCCATCTCTTCCGCGCACCACGAATGACCTATCGTGTGGCTGTCGGGGTAGCTCTCCAGGCTCTGCAACAGTTAACTGGAGCCAACTACTTCTTCTATTATGGAACCACTGTGTTCAGAGGTGCAGGTATCCAAAACTCTTACGTCACCCAGATGATTCTCGGTGCGGTCAACTTCGGAACCACATTCCTCGGCCTGTATCTGATCGAAAACTATGGCCGTCGACGCTCGCTTATCGCCGGTGCGCTGTGGATGTTCGTCGCGTTTATGATTTTTGCCTCCGTCGGTCATTTCCTTCTTGATCGCAATGATCCGACCCGTACAAAGACAGCGGGTGTCGTAATGGTGGTTTTCGCATGCCTGTTCATCCTCGGTCAGTCACCCCCCCCACCCATTACGCCCAATCAATTCTCACATCTTTCAGGATTTGCGTCTACATGGGGCCCGATGATATGGGCCATCATATCTGAAATTTACCCAAACGAATACCGTGCTAGAGCCATGTCGCTTGCTACGGCGTCCAACTGGCTTTGGAACTTCTTGCTTGCGTTCTTCACGCCCTTCATTGTAATCCCCCTTTTTCACTCTCCTGTGGACTTTTCAACCAGATAACTGACCTATCCTAGACCTCGGCAATTGATTTCCGCTATGGATATGTGTTTGCCGGCTGTCTATTCCTCGCGGCCGCTCTCGTGTACTTTGCCGTTATCGAGGGCCGAGGCCGAACCTTGGAGGAGATCGATACAATGTATGTCATGAAGATTAAACCATGGGAGAGCTCAAAGTTTGAGTTCCCTGAAAATGGTCCGGGGGCAAGGGAGACGTCGCCTGAAAAGAGGTCCGCTTCTCATGACATGTCTGAACATATCTCTCACGATGGTGGAAGGCAGCCTGAAGTAGCCCCGTAAGAATGGCTGTTAACCGGCGGCGAGAATTCGACATTTCTGTTATCTCGTACATTCTTCTTTCTCCAGTATATATGCTGCTTTTGTTACGAGGGACTTTCGCAGGCGTCTGATGCATAAATGTACAACGGATTGCGGGTGAAAAACTTACACTCTAGAATACCACTCTAGACCTCTTTTAAGGTCTCCTATTAGGTATGACAGGCGAGCTACAGTGCTTAACGTGGGGATGGTATGTTAGAGCAATATGCAATTGACAGATTTGTTATGATCAAAATCAGGGTGATAATCAATAGCACTATCTCGAACTAGCGCAGCACATTCTCCTCCCATTGGCCTTTTGCCTTTGACAAGCACTAACAAATTCTGCACGTTCTTCGATCCACCTTCCAAGTTGGACTATTCGGTGCATGCACCAGGTCTCCCATTCAGTCGGTATAGGCAGCGATGACCCGCTCAAGGTCCGCCACAACCTGGTCCGCAAGGGAGTTCGCGACCCCCTGCAATCCAGAAGGTACCTTGGGGGTAAGAGCGTCGCGCAAGGCCTCACCAGCATCTCTAAAATCATAGAGTGTGGCGAGGACCTCATCGTTCAATCCGTCCGCGATAAACTCGTCTTCCGCGTCGATGATGGTATCCGCCAAAGCATCAACGTCGTTGACCAAATTGGTGATCCGGCTGATCAGTTGGAGCGTGTCGATAACGGTGAGGGGGTCAAAGCCTGCCACCGCTGTTGCGGCATCGTTGATGATGCCCACGAGCACCTCGGCGGATGCTTGGACGGTAGTACCAGGGACGGTTCCTGCGATGTAGCCGTCCAGGTCGGCCGCTGCGATATCGATCTGCGCGATTGCCCCATCGAGGATCTCCGTGTAGTCCGCAAGGTCGCGCTTGTGCTTGGGGGTGGGACCGGCGAGAGCGCTGGCAAAGAGAATAGTGGGAACGAAGAGGGTAGTGAACTTCATCTTGCTTGAGGTTGCGAGGAGCAGGTATAATTCTTGTCCGTCTAGCTGCTGGTTTGGTTTCTGTTGGTGTCTGGTTGCGTATTGGAAGTGGGTTGGAGTACAAGGGAACCCCGTCAATTTATGCTCTTCCTGCCTGCCCTTCAGGTTCAGCTCTCCTCAGTCTGTAACATCGACCTGACTCTATCACCATCACCTTCGACATGTGTGCCGAGATTCCCGTCCCGTCGCCGCCGCTGTGATGGCGTAGACGTGATCCTTCTGCAGATATTCATTGCCCACCTCCTTTGGATGGAATGCGATGCGATGCCAACGATTTAAGCTTTTGCGACTCTCTGACTCAGGCCGGATGACAGCACTTCTACATTCATGACACTCCAATGAGTGTGGAGAGGCAGTCGCGCGATTATAACGCCTGTTTGGCATGACTCCACGATTGTAGCCGATGTCAGTCCTTCTTTCTTGGTGGGTTAAGGATCGCGATGATGCCGGACCGCAACTCCAAAAGGTGCATCTCATAACACCTTCCCCATCTACTTCCCCACTACCTACCATTTCTCCGTGGGCTGCGCATATCCGTATTGCAAGGCCTCCCACGAAGAGTCAGGGGAGTTGACTCACCTATCTCACTGCGAGAGGGGATACGGCCTTACCGGAGGGCTGTATGTCCTATTCAGGTCATATGCTGTGCTCTAAGCACCGTTCAAAGAAAATTCGGTTAGATGAAATCATTTTTAATGTGGAGGTTGCGATCAGTGAGAAGAGCAAAGTAAGACATTCACCCTGGCAGGACGCAAACAACATTTAGACCTGGTCAATCGAATGCTGCGGAAGCTTTACGCAAAAGGTCAGCCAGCCCTCGCACAGATTACTGGAGCTGGGCCTAGTCCAATCTTAACATCCCTCACCAGACTGAAAGAACGGATATCATCTATGAAATGGCCTGGGCTTGCGACGATGTCACACCTAGCAAATGCCAATTCTTCAGGCATTGTTCACAGTGCAGACACCCTACACCTTCGCATGCAACGCAGGTCAATCCCTGTAAGTCTCGCTCAGGCATATATTAGCGATACGAGAACCGTCCACGCCATCCTGGACACTTGCAGAATCCTCGCCCAGAAATCTGAGCAACTGCGGGGTATGAGGGGCTGCAGTTCGTGACCGATGTGGTGAGGGGGGGTAAGTCGCGCCATTCCGTGGCCTGCATGTCCGATTTGTTGTTTAATCTAACGAGGTGCAAGGGTCTGAAGCCCGTTGACATTGGGCCATCTAAATTGTCTTTTGCGTATTTTAGTGAAACGCAGGGCTGGGCATTAACATCGGTGGTTGTATGAGGATGGTTTCTTCACAAGGTGCACGGGTGCACCTGTTGCCCCTCCGAGAGCCGCAGAGTCCTTCTTCAGCAAAAAGACCCTTCGACACTATACAGCAGAGAATGTAACCTTGACTTGAACCCTTCTTTCTGATACGCAGGCTTTAATGTAACATGTATGCCCAACTACCGATCCCGCTCTCTCCTCACTTTACATCCGAGCTCCGCAATTCCCACCTTATTCACAGACAAGCGTCACACTCTGAATGGTAATATCCTCCTCCACACACTCTGCCTCAGCCCCAATAGCGCTACCGCTAACCAACCCCGTCTCACATCCAGGCTCCGTGAAGATTTTCAGCACAGGCGAGGTCGAAGCGTCAGCGCACGCCCCACTAGTCACGCTGGCGTCCCAGCTCAGAGTAGGAAAGCTCTCGAGGTTCACGCAATACCCCTCGACCAGTGTCGCGGCTCCGAGCGCGGTGCTGCATTCGGCGGCGAAGTAGCGGTTGAAGGTCGCCTGGACGGCGCCGAGGGCGCCCGTGCTGCCCAGGGCCGCAGCGAGGAGGAGGGTCTGTATTGACTGTGTCAGAAAGTCGCTGCTTCGATGATGTGTCGCGCTACATGCGGGGTCAGAAGCTCACTTTGGCTGTTGCAATCATTTTCTCTTGTCTATTCGGGTGTGAATTATAATTGATTGCGACCTCTGCAACCTCTTTATAGTCGCTTCTGGCTTTACCGCGTCGGAAAGTGATTAGAGCGCCACGGGGCCTCTCCGAGTGTTTTACAAGCTCCAGTTCATAGAAGAGATAAAAGCCACTACAATAGACGCGTACGAGACGATTCTTCACCTCGCCGGTCCAAAGCGGATGGCGTTGATTGGCAAGGTCCAGCCGTGTACCCACCGACCAGCGGACGCCTGTGCGGGCATCGGGGCTTATGGAAGCCGCTTACTTGTGGGGCAGGCGTACGTAAATGAGAGCTTTGACTGGAATCTGATAAGCAGAACCCGTATTGATTGATAATGACTAGCGTTGCTAAGTGGGCAAACATTCTCCAGGTAAGGTGCGGACCGGGAGCGGACCAGCGGGGAGGGGCCCTACGATCCGCAGACTTTCGTCTAAGACATGCCTAGGAAACCCCGATAATCTCTCCAACGACACTCCGGTACACTCCGTTAGGGTCAAATCGTTCCCGAACTGCCTTGAAGCGTGCGAGGTGCTGAGTCTCGGTCAGTTTCCTATGGTCTAACCAAGGACAAAGTTGAACTTACATCCGGGTCGAGATTTTTCGTCGCCAACTGGAATACCTCGCGAGTATTCTTCGTCCAATGCGGTCGACATGGGAATTCGTTGATCAATGCTCTCTCCAATTTGCCGTCTCCTCGACGTTAGCCCTGTCACTGCACTTCGAACTTCACTTACAGAACGGCTCGTTGAACCGAGATCCATCGCCGACGGTCGGTTTGAAGCTCGGGAAGTCGAACATGATCGCGCCCTTGCTCCAGTCGGCGCCGTCGGAGGTGTTGTACGTCACTTGGCCCAGCAGGTCGAAGTAGGGGCGGCCAAACTTGATGTTGATCCCGCTCCGGTAGGTTGAGGTCATGACAAGCAGGCTCTTCAGCTCATCATCGAACAGTTGACGCGCGCGCTTTAACACTGCGTTAGCCATTGTGACAGGGAATGCAAGCTCGAGAGTGTATCCATTGAGCCCATGCTCCCAGACCGGCTTTTGGTCTGGATACAACCCTCCAATCAGCACATCATACGACCAGCCATAGACCGGCCATTCGGTGATATCTTGATTCGTCGTTTTTTCGCGGAAGTTGGGTGCCTCCCACTGCCCAAAGAGGATCTCCTCCGCGAGCATGTTAGAGGTAGCAAGGTATCGGCCGCTGTTCCATAGCGTTTTGATCGCAAAGGCTTCAGCTCCGGTAACTGAGAAGGTGTTCTGGAAGCCTTCCTGGGTGCTCATTTCAGTGGGAACAACATCGTAATATCTCCAGTGGAACTTTCTCTTGTACGGCCACCACTGTAGAGGTCAGTCATACTCTCTTCTAAATGGTGGGAACACGTACCCAGAAGTTTGCGGTTGCATACGGGCTTATCATGCCATAGATATCTCCGTTCAATACCTCATCGTCATCCAATCTGGACGGCTCAGCCCAGCTCATCTCGCGTGTCAGGCTACTTACGTCTTCTGATCTGCATATACCTTGAAGTCTGGATAAACCTTGAACTTCATCCTGACAATCACTCCGAGAAGTCCCAGGGAGGTCGACGCAGCCAGCCACTCGTCGCTCTCATCGCGCTCCAGGTGCCGCAGGTTACCCTCGCCGTCGATAATGTCGAGCGACAAGACTCCCGCAGCAACCATCGAGTCTTCGCGGAGAGAGGAGCGATGGGCGCCCATTGCGACACAGCCGGCCAGAGTAATGTTCCAGTTGACGAGGGTGAAGCCACTGTTGTAGCCTCGGTCGTGGAGCCACTCGGCAAACTGGAGGAAAGTGACACCAGCTTCGATCATGACCGTCTCAGCTTTAGTGTCAAGGTCGTAGATGGCATTCACATTCTCGGTGCGGATGATGACGGTGTTGGGGTCGTCGGAGCACATGGTGTCATACCACATGTGGGCCTTGCCAGAGGCGCGCACCCTCTGGCCGGCGTCGATGGCATTGTTGACCAGCGACTGGATCTCATCCACGCTGGAGGGCAGATGGACGGCGGCAACATCGTTACACGCAGGGAAGCCTTCGCCGTCAAAGGTGTAATACGGCGCCCCCGCAATGCCAAGAGGGAGCGTCAGCACACACACACTCAGCAAGGGGCACACGCGCATCGTGGCGATGGGTCTGAAGGCAAAGTCAATTCAATCAGAAAAGTCACTGTAGCAGTTATAACTGGTTGCGCTTTTCACGTTCCTAGGCTGGGGCTGGCCGAGGTACCTGTCGATGTTGCAGTGTCGAGGGCGAGCTGCAGCTTCCTGCGCGGTGCCCAGCCTCTAGCAGCATCCCTCCCCCGCACTCCAGCTGAATCACAATCAATCTCTCTCCTGGTGAGAGGTGGAACAATCAAATGAATGGCACTGACCGCTGCCCAGTCATGCGACGTTACTTCCTGAAGACGAACCTGCAGGATCTGGCTACTCTCTTATCACGTCCTGTCGATCTCCGACTACTGTAACTGAAAACTACGTCATCTGTATACATAAATACTATCAGTTCCGGTCGGAAAAGTTACGATTGCTTTCAGCTCTGCACCACTCAAGATGCCAGCATTGAACACGGGCTGCTGCCTCTGCGAGGCTGTGAAATATGAGCTCCACGGGAAACCGGTGAAATGTGCCGTGTGTCACTGCGACAGCTGTCAGCAATTCAGCGGGTCGGCATTTATGGCCAACTGCTGGTACAAGCAAAATGTACCTCCCCGTCTTATTTATTCCTAAATACTATACTAATTGCGGTCAGGATTTCAAGATTGTCCGCGGGCGCGACGCCATCACAACTTACGACGAACGAGGAACCGTTTCTGGACTGATTATGAGGCGATCATTCTGCAAAATCTGTGGATCGAGCCTGTTCCAACAAACGGCTCAGCTCCAAGAAGCTGGCCTGGTATCAGTGACCAGCGGCACAATGGACGACCGCAGCGACGCTCAGCCAACTCTGGAGATCTGGTGTCGGAATCGCCGGCAGTGGTTGACGCTCGATCATCAGGGAGAGAAACTTGAAGCGCAATAATTATTGAGAAGCTGTTAATGCTGTGCTGTATAGGATTACGATGCGGGGACTGAAGCAGTGAGTGATGACGTCAAACACCGGCGCACCTCTTCTCTCGCGCTCCCACTCCCAGTTCAATTTCAATCATTAGCAATCAACCTCCTTTGAAAATGCTCTCTACGTTATTCAGGCGCGCTGGTACTCGGGTGGTTTTTCGACGGACCTATGCTACGAGCCCCCTGTCACCACAGCAGATCCAGATCGTTAAATCGACGATCCCCGCACTAGAAAAGCATGGAGTGGATATCACAACCCTCTTCTACAAGAGGATACTCGCTGCACACCCAGAGCTGAAAAACATCTTCAACACCGCCCATCAGGCTACCGGTGAACAACCGGCAGCACTCGCTCACGCGGTTTGGGCGTACGCCACCAACATTGAACATCCTGAAGCCCTGTCCACGGCCGTCTCTCGTATCGGCCACAAACATGCCAGCCTCGGCGTGGCCGCAGAACATTATCCGATCGTTGGGGAGCACTTACTCGCCGCAATCAAAGAGGTTCTCGGCGATGCAGTGACTCCCCCGGTCGTTGACGCGTGGAGCGCGGCGTATGGGCAACTAGCAGACATCTTCATCTCGTTCGAAAGTGAACTTTATCGTCAGGCTATTCAAACGCCCGGAGGCTGGAAGGGCTGGCGCAAATTCTTCATCGCGAAAAAGGTCCACGAGAGCGAGGAAATCATTTCTTTCCACCTCATGCCTAACGATCGAGGTGATCTTCCGACATTCCGACCGGGCCAATTTGTCAGTATTCGGTGCTATGTTCCGGAGCTTGGGGTATACCAGCCCCGGCAATATAGTCTGTCCGATGTCCCCAATCGACAATGGTTCCAGATTTCTGTGAAGAAAGAGTTTGCATCTGGAGCTCGGCCAGCCGGTCGCATCTCGAATGTGCTGCACGAGTCCCTTCCAGAGGGATCGGAGGTCGAAATCAGCATGCCGTTTGGGGACTTCGTGCTTGATGTCAACGCCACCACTCCGGTCGTCCTGATGAGCGGTGGTGTAGGTCTCACGCCGATGATGTCGATGCTGAAGTCGGTTGTCAGTCTGTCCAAGTCACGACCAGCAGTCTTTGTGCACGCAGCCCGCAACGGTCGGGTCCACGCCATGAAGCATCACCTCGCCAAGATCATCGAACAGAATCCACAGGTCAGCAAGGCTGTCTTCTACGAAGAGGTCACGGAGGGCGACAAGAAAGGAATTGACTATGACCATGTCGGGCGGGTCAACGTTGCGAAGATCAAGGATCAAGTATTGCTGCCTGACGCAGACTATTACATCTGTGGGCCTAGTCCGTTCATGAAGGCGCAGAGCAAGGGTCTTCAGCAGTTGGGGGTCCATCCTAACCGGATCCACATGGAAGTGTTTGGATCACCGAAGGATTGATGTGCAAGATATACAACAGATATAGTTAAGAAATGAGTTTCCCTAGCCTCTCACCAGGCACTTGGGTGTATGTCGATCTGTATGTATATATATATATTGATCCAAATTGGGGCCAATATGTTATCCACTGCGAATCAGAGCTCGTAAAACTTATACGCAGGACACCCACTTCAGAGAGCACCCATGAACCACCTGTCTTCCTTCTGCGACGGGACTTCCACCCACATGGCAGATGCTGCCCCTCTGGCAATCACTCGGACAATTTTAGCGGAACCCCCCGCCAAGTACGATGCAATTGGCCAAGTCACTGGCTTGGTGGCCAATCAGAAATCGGCACAAGTGGGACGGAAAAGTGAAACGGGCCGGACCGTCTCCAGCTCTTCCTCGTTCTGTTCTCCTGCTCCTTCTCCGTCTTCGTGTGATCACCGCCGCAAAGCTATGGATGTTTGCATTCAACTTCCTCGCCCCCGAGGCGGTCGCACTTCTCGCAACCGAGGAGCTCTGTCGTGTTAGATCGCTGAGGAGCAGCGATCGCGAAACGCATGAGCCTGACTCGTGGCTTTATTCGCGAACAAAGCCCCTCGTGGCAGCCTAAGGCGTCGACGACCTCGACTTGTATGCGCCCCAGGATATGACTGTCCCAATCTCCATTGGGGTGCCGTATACCCGCAGTTCACTACCGCAGGAGATCCGCAGTATTACTGATGCTTCCCCCGGACGATGGATGCATCAGCGAGTAATTCCGCCCAAGCAGAGTGTCGGATCATCAGTTCTTAACCTGGGAAGGCGAATGCAGGTTGCCACGGTTGATACACCAAGGAAGATAAACAGGAGCTATCGGGGATTCACATTGCGAGAGGAGACCATCGTCAACACGGCCGCCGTATTCCATGGCCTTATCATTTGCGGAATCCACATCGCTGCGTAAGTCTCTCTTGATTGACTATGATGAATCAAATTGCATACTGATATTATGTAGAAGGAACTACACTTTCCCCACCCACGCCGAGCAGATCGCATGGCGAGTGTTTGCTCTGCCTGCGCTGGGCATGTTGGCCATTTACTATCTCAACGCTCAGGCGCCGCTCGTCGCAAAATGGCTCAAGAATAGAGGCGTTTTGCTCCCCGCGGGAATGAACAACTTTGCCGACCCGGTTGGCACGTTCAACAGGGTGGAAATCTTCGGCCCCGTTTAGTGCTTTCTCTTCTATAGCATCGCGCGCTATGGCATGGTCGCGCTTGTCTTCTCCTCTGTGCGAGCTTTTCCAAGGAACGCCTACATTGCGGTCGATTGGCTGGCGTCGATTCCACATATCTAAGTAGCCCGACCGTGCTAGATCCGGGAAAATCGGCAGCCTGTGCTGGTAAGCTGGAGGGACTGCCAAAAATAGGCCCGTATGGCGATATTACGCACTGAAACATTTTGCCCGGTTCAGGGTACGTCTCGCGCGGGGTTTCAGATAGCGCGCTGACCCCAAGTCTTCACGGATCGTGAAGATTGGCCCCCGACTGCCGATCCATTTTAGCATGTCTCACTCCTCGCTAGCCCGCGACCCTTCCATTTGCTGATTACTATTCGAGCGAGATTATAAGAAGGGTCATTTGTCTCCTTTTCTGTACGCGGCTCAGACCGTCAAGACTCGGGAATTCTCACCACCATGACTACCGCACCTCCGTTCAACCCCATCGTCATCAACGGCGGCTTCGAACTCGGCGTTCTGGCCCCCTGGATCCCCTCCGATGTCAACACCGCTACAATCCAGAATGGAACCCAGGCTTTCGCGGGGGAATACTACCTGTAACTAAGCCCTCCTTCCCCGCAAATTATTCATGTCGACCGCAAACACGCTAACAGCCCGCAGCGCCCTCCAAACCGCCCCTGGAAACCGCGCAAACAGCGTGCACCAAGTCCTCCACGAGCTCGACGACACATCGACCTACTCGCTGACTGCGCGCGTCTGGGGCCCGCCCGTCTCGACGGCGAACTACTGCTCGGCGTACATCTACGTCGGCACCAACGCCACGGCCGGGCTGGTCGACAAGGTCGATATCTCGTATGACCAGTCAGGCCAGTGGTTGCCGCTGGAGGGGACGTTCACCTCCAAGCATACCAGACTGCCGCTCTATGTTCAGGCTGGGTGTACGCTTTCCGGGGCATCTCACACGGGGACGTTGCTGTTTGATGCAATTACTGTGACCGAGATTCCGGCTGTTCTAGATTAGATCGAGTACACATACAGTAAGGAGGTTGCGATGCGTTCAGTGCTGGCGAACATGTACATCCATACATATATACACACATGGTTGGATCGCAGCAAGAAGCCAAGGGGTCTGTGAATAGAACAAACTACCACTCCTCCTCCTCTTCCTCCGAAATATCAACGTCCTCCAAGAAGTCCCCTTCATGCAGTGTGATCGACTGGCCCACTTTAGAACACAAATCCACCAGCGCTTTCCTGTCTTCCTCCGACGGCTTCAATGCCTTCCCGTCCTCGTACTTCCGCTTGCCGTCCTCCAGCTTCCGCCAGATCATATGCTGCATGTACTCGCAGGGCAAGAACCCGTCACAAAAGACCGCGTAGCACTCCTCGTGGAACCCGATGTGAATCGCGGACTCTCGCTCGAACGGTGTGGTCTCCTCGTGCCACCAGTACGGCGAGTGCCCGAATCGGAAGTGGCGAAGGTTCGGGAGGCCGGTTTCAAAGGCACGGAAGTAGTCGGCCCAGCGCTTGCTGTAGCTCGTGTACACCTGGTCGTCGTAGAGGTCCGGGTGTGGACGGAACCTCTCGCGTGGGAGGAGCGTGGGCTCGTTTTCGCGGTCGGTGATTCCGGCTTCCCATACTATCACGCAGTCGTCCATGTATAGCTCGGTGAGGGTGGGGCCGTGCGATAGGATCCAGTCGAGCTGGGAATCATCGATGAAAGTGTAGTTGCCTAGGGCCAGCGTCTTGAGCCGTGGGAAATGGATGTCGCGAAGGTCGCACACTGGGAAGAAACCGATGAGTAGGCTGGAGTACAGGGTTAGATGCTCGAGATTCAGCATTGCTGGTTTCAACCAGAACGATGGCAGCTCGGCGAAGAATTTCTGCGGAGGCTCTCTCTATGTCGAAGAAATTGTCAGCTCTGAAATTCAAAAATACATACGGGAAGTCTTTCGCGTACATGATAGTCCGAACTTCCACTCATGCCGCGACTGACGTTCGTTATATTGAGTCTCAGAGATCGCAGGTTTCCCAAGACGTTTTGCAGCCGCTCAACCGTCTCGGTCTCGGTCGGATTGACGTTTTCCAGATCCCTCAAGGCCAATTCGCGGACCGGCCGAGGCAATGAGGAGAGAACAGTCAAGAGGCGGTTCATCACTGCGGTCCGGAAGTCTGATGATTGCGGGACCTCGTAGTAATCGTATTCATCACATTCGTGGTGGAACCGGAGCGCGACACTCTCTAAGCGCGGGAAGTCTTTCAGACGGTCAAAGACGGCCCAAAATCGTGGATGAAGACCAGTGTCATCTTCGGCGTCTTCGTGTTCGTAATATTGCGATCCCATATCCTGGTAATCATCAGTGAGAGCGCGCCTGGACGGTCTTACCGTCATCACTCACCTGTTCCGGATCCCAGGTATTGAGATAGATTTTCGCCACATACGACGCTAGCTTCTGATTCTCCAAGATCTGGTTTAGTCTATCGCAGCTCGCGTCGGTTGGATAAACAACGGCGGCGTTAAAGACCCAGCGTTGGCCGACATCACTCAATTGTTGGCTGGCGAGCCGGAGCACCTTTTGCGTCTTCCGATTGAGGAGGGAGAAAATCCGGTCGATGAGCTCGGCCGGCAACGAAAGAAATTGTGTCATTTTGGACTCCTAATTGCACAAATATCTGGCGATGCGTAAAGGATCGGCTTTATACTTGCCGAGTGTCGATCCAGGCACCAGTTCAGGCAATCAGAGGAGGCTCCAGGTCTGCCTACGCGCCGCACCTGCCTGACAAAATCCAAAATGCTTGGCCAAGCTTGGCGTGACGCGCTAGGTACCGTATGTATGGAACAAAGGAACTACCTATTGCGGGATAATGGAGTTAGTAACAGTTTGCGAGTAAGGCAGCCGCCGTTGCATGCAGTGTCAAAGACCTTGCGTTCGCCGATGGCACCCAAGAGTTGGTTCGCGGCAGACAGTTCCGCTCTGTTAGATGATGGTGTCTAGTCAACGCGTGGTAGATCAAGATGCTTCAAATTAAATGTCTCGCTATGGAAGGGGCAGGTAAATATGGAGGGTTAAAACCATGAATGCCTACTAAACAAGCAGAAAGTCGCTAGTTTCGTCACCGGCCTACCCGCTGATCGAGCCGGCAATTGCCTCAAGCCTTCTGGAGACGATTCTCCAATTATTATCTGCACTGGTAAACCTGCACAGCGAGACGTGATCCACGTTCAGACCGCGAATTTGCTCATTCGCTTGCCCCATTCTTGCGGACCCTTCAGAAACAACCTACAAACAAGAATACCAGTGTTAGAGATATCACACTATAGCGGGTGAAAACATACAATGACACCATTTGTAGCTCTCTGCTCGAAGAAGGTTGTTATGTCATAGTTCGGAGCAATCTCGCTGAAACCGGTAGTGAGCTCGATCAGGGGCGCTGACCACGTCGCTAAATCATCAACCAAATCTGTTTGATCGATCAGCACGGCTTCTTGGATACTAGTGAGGTATGCCGCCGCATCCGAGCCCTGATGTGGGGTCCCGAAGAACAATATCGCTTTGGTTGATGCTGCTATGTTTCCGAATAGTCTCTGGCGCTCATTTGCATACCGGAGGGCCTTGGTGTCATCAGTCAAGTCATAGAGCTAAGAAATAGGGAACGGAGTCTGACGCTTTTAACAATGAGACCGCCAATAGAATGGCAAATGAATATTATGGGTCTGTTCCTGTGCTATAGAGTTTTAATGTAGTAGTGTTATGGTTAGCTGACAAACTGCATCAAGAGACTGTGCCTTCAGGAAAGACTCATACCGCCCGTGAAGCACGTATGTCTGCGAGATCACTGAGAAGATCCTCTGCAAATGTGAAGAGTCGCCCAGGAACCATTGATGAAAGCTCACGGAAAAAGCTTTGAGGGTCGTAGCCAAATGCCATAATACGTGCATCCCGGAACGAGGATAGTTCGGGCAGTAGATCTCGAAGCCAGAGCGTCGTACCCTTCGTCCACGTTGACCGCGCATCTCCCAGACCGTGCACTGCTATAACGCTATGGATGATTAAACTGGTGCTTTGAGTTGATAGGTGGAACTTAACGTACTCGAAGCCGAAGGGTAAATTCCGAGTCGAGCTCGGGTATAGCTGGTGAAGGCCCAAGGAATGTTCCTGACGCTAATCAGCTTTCTTCTGCGTAGATAGCGGGCCAGTACTAGTGCTTACGATGGTCACCACTGGCGGTGGCTCTGTTGTATTTCCACCTGAGGTCGCGTTATTGCGTCCAGAAACTCGTCGCCCTGTCATCGATCTTGCACTACTCCGGGTTGTGCTCCCATCCGAACTCGGCCGTCTCGCCGTAGAAAACGGAGGGACGCATTTTAGGAGCTCCTTTGCGTATGCAGCAGCGTTGCCAGCGGCACGAGGCTGCCATGTCTTGTTTTTATGCGAGTCTGCGTAATCCGAGATTCCCCGAATGACAAGACAGGGCAGGATATTCAGAAGCCCAGCAGCCTCCATCTCAAAGCAGAAGACGCCTCCAAACTCCCTACTTAGTTTATCCCTTGTTACTCCATCACGCATTACCTGGTTACCCGACGCAATCAAACCACAATGGAGAACAATGCCGAGGCCATTTTTATCCCGCTCAGGGCGGGTGACTACCATTATCGGGTCACAATTTTCACACATCGGACCATCTTGATGCTTATAATCTGCCCGGAACAGATGGTCGGGTGTTGTATCTGTCTGGCGAAAGGCCGCCAATGTTTGCAGCGACCTGAGATGAGATCCTATTTCATTGGTGCCCGTTTCGAGTATCAACCTCAATTTTGAGAGAGCCGAAAGGAGCACTAGCGGTGGTCCGTTGAGATACCCGATGCGATGATGTTGCCCGTCAGGCTCGATCTTTCCGAAATCATAATGTATCACCCCACCATAGCCTCGTGTAGGCTGACTTATCACCACGTCACCAAGGCGTATATCCGCTTCAGGACTTGGTACCCCAGCCCCAATGCCAACGAGGAGACCGACACGGAGAGTTGGGAATTTATGTAGCACTTCGACAACGGATGTAGCGGCTGACGTTGTTCCGATATGGCCGGCAGGCAGGCAGACGACGACGATGTTGTGTGAGCCTATCCGACCCAAGGTATACAGTGTGGTGTCGTTACTGCCATGCTCGTAGTGCTGGTCCAGCATGGCTGTTGCAGCGCTGAATTCGATCGGTAGGGCGGCGATCCACGCAACATGATAATCTTCTATCTCCGGTGTGAATGACGGCATTATTGTGGTCTTCCCTAGACCAAACAATGACACTAGATCGGGATGGTAGGTTTAGTAGTGGTTTTATCACTGAAGCTCTGCGGGCAGACGGGTTGAGTCTTTTTGGCCGGCGTAACAGCAGGACCACAAAAAGGCACAGGCTGTCAGCACGTGATTAGATTTCTACCTGACGCTGCGTGTGCTGTCACACCCACTTGTCCGCCTGCCATTAGGCGGTTGTCTCTACAGGGGTATATATAGGCTAGTGTTCATTAGGCTAGACTTAGGCAAGAGGTGGCACCCCCATTTTATTGCTCAACGCCACTTGATGCTGTGCTGTTTCCAGATTATCTTTAATGAGGTACAACTTCACAGTTCATTCCGAGACTAAGCTAACGTGATAGGCATCAGACTGATCATGCTCTCTTCCGCAATGCCGCTAAAAATAGTTCCAGCAACTGGTGATCGTTAGCTATACGCTACGTTAAGGTACAAACCGGGAGGCAGGCTTCCTTACGGCAGATGCATATTCTTTATCTTCTTCGCCCAAATGTCTGTTGGCTCCTTTTTGCAACTCGTCAAGTTTTTTGCGGGAGCAGTACACCATATCTTTGATCTTTGGGTCCTCTTCAACGCATTTGAGAAAGTCCGTGGCTCGCCTATCGTCGCCAATTTGCGAGATTAGGAATATAGACCGTCTGTTCCTCGGTGTATTGTTTTTGTATGTGAAGATCACATTCTGCAGCTTATGGCGATCTTCTTTGTTTGCCTAAAGCCGTTACTCGCCAGGGTTAGTTATGATATTATATGAGCGCACCTGAAGTGTTAGGCTTCGGCCATACCTCTCCGTCTGTTATGATAATTGTGATGACTGGCTTTTTTCGCTCGGGATCCAAAAGTATCGGTTGGATCACAAGCTCGTCTAGACGAGTACCGAGCATAGTTCCACTACCATACTCCATGGCCTCACTCGCCTCCATATTCTTGATATCGTTCACACTCAAGTTATCCCACTTGCCATTCTTATTCAGCATCCGTAGAGAAAGTCCATATCCAGTCAACCGCGTTGCAATACTGGCAATTTGGCTAAGGGTTTTCCAAAGCAGGTCCCATCTGGCCTTCATCGAACGACTGTTGTCTGCTGGCCGTTGGTCAAGCTCTTGAGTCTCAGGAGATGGTGACGCACCGCATAGAACCACAATATCATATTTAGTAAGCTTCACCAGCCCAGGCAAGTATTGTGGGGCGACATTCCAGTCCGCAATTTTTAGTTTTACCGCTAGAAGCATTTTCCTATACCGGTCGACGGGGTCTGGGTCTGAAAGGGGAAAGATGGGTGATTCGCGTAAGATAGAAATCTCCTCATCGTCGGGATTATCTTGCTGTTTCGCAGTCAACCACTATAAGGTTCGCACATAGCATGTGGTGGGTTAACTTACCTTTAGCCGATTAGACTTATTTAGGACAGAGATAGCCCTCTCGTTGGAAACCCCGATCTCTTCGGCGTAGAGCAGAGCTGTTCTGCCTTCGTTATCTCTCATCGTTGTGTCCGCTCCGGCCAGGAGCAGAGTATTGACAATCTCCTCATTTCCATTGCCTGCGGCTACATGAAGTGGTGTGTGACCATTGTTGTCCGGAAGTTGGATGTTGACGCCGTACTTGATTAGAAGGCGAGCTGCGTTGGTATTTCCGACAGTGACGGCGATGTGTAGAGGGGTTTGCCCATTGTGATCCCTGGCTTCCGCCTTCGCTCCCTCCAGGACGAGAATCTCGATGAGAATCTCGACGACTTCGCCCCTGTTACCGTTCTCGTCTTTTCTGCGCCCCGCGACCTCTTCGGTCTGCTTTCCCGCCACACCCTTGTGAAGAGGAGTTTCTCCGTTGTTATTCCGTGCAGAGAGGGCACTTCGATCCTGTTGCAGTAGGATCTGGACGATTTGAATAGCCCCCGCACCTGCAGCTAGATGGAGAGGAGTGTTGCCATTTCTATCGCGTGCTGTGACATCGGCGTTGTGCGCGATCAAAGCCTGTACGTTCTCAAATCGCCCATCTCCACAACTAACGGCCACATGAAGTGGTGTTTGGCGTGAATTATCTTGTTCGTTAACTGGTGCCCCATAATCCAGCATTACTTGCACGTTCCTGACGCTACGAGAGACTGCAACGTGCAATGGGGTTCGCCCAGCGTCGTTCTTTGCATCCGTGCAAGCCCCCCAGGAGAGCAGCCAGTTCGCCGCCGTCGGATTATCAGAAGATATGGCTTTGAAGATGAGTGTTTCCCCATTCCTTGGATCTGGTACTTCGGTGGAAGCTTTGAGACGCCGTAGTAGTGTAGCTACTGCGCCCCGATTGTGTTCTATAGCAAGGTACAAGGGTGTGAGCCCATCCTGATCCGGAACATCCTTGTCAAATTTCGGGTTCTGGAGAAGAAGGCTTGCCGCAGTCGCACTGCCCTCTCTCGCTGCCTGATGGAGAAATGTTGCGTCCGTTCCATTCTCAGGGCCATTGTCGGTTGCATTGATCAGTCTTCCGAAGACCTTCTCTTTACCCGCGCTGGCAGCTATGAATACCGGCTTCAGCCCGTTCGTCTTCTGATCAACGTTGGCGTCTCGCTCCAGCAGCGCATTGCAGATGTCGTAGTACCCGGAATGGGCAACGACTGATAACGGAGTGCGGTCATCGTCATCCTTCTCGTTGACATCGATTCCTCCTCGCGCCAAAAGGTGCTCCACAACTGATTCGTGTCCATTCTGCGCTGCTAAAAGGAGCGACGTACGCCCGCGGTCATCTTTACGATTCACCTCATCGGGTTTTTGCAGCAGCAGGAGCAGTTGTTCAACCACCCTGTGATGGCCTAGCTCGCTGGCGATATGGAGGAAGGTCGCGGACTCTCCACAAGAGCTTTCCTCGGTTCCTCGTGCTATTTTGCAGTAGTGGTTGGCATCTGTGTGGTTCACAAGCTTCCGCAGTAGATCTTCCATGTCCTCTCCCGATTCATGAAGATGCACTGACCAGTGGCGAGCGGCATACTTCTCAAAAGAGTCTTCTTTCCATTCATTCCGAGTATCTTGATACTGCTGGGGGTTGATAAGGTACTCGAGACACACCCGCGCAATGTTCGCGTGATAGACTCTCACATCCGGCTGTTCGCGCAACAAGAATTTCCGAATTAATGGATAATTGATTAGTCGTGCCATGCCATCTTGAGTATCGATTTGACCGTGACCCCACTTGGCTACCAAGTTCGAAAAATTAGCCTCGGGCGAGGAAGACTCCGGATGCTGTACGCGGATGGCCACTCGTAGCACATTGGTATGGAGAAGCTGTTTTCCATAAACCAGCCACCGAAATAGTGTCCTCCCTTCCTGGTCAACATCGTCTAAACAAATGGTTAGTAGACCTAGCCGGGGTCGGGAAAGTCTAAGTCGACTTATTATCATGATCTTAAGACGGAACTTGATGCGAGAGACTGGGGAGAGTCCAGACTCTAGACGGGAAACGATAGCATCGACACGGGACTTGGAATCATTGTCAAGTGTGTCAACAATGAGGTAGATGGGTTTGTCAAAAGGTCGATAGAGAAGTGACGTCAAGCATTGACGAAGTTTGAGTAACTGCCCGTCGTGCATGCTCAGCTGGCTGGGATGCATATCCGTCAGGCCAAGGTCTCTCACATGTACCTTGGCTTCCTCATGTAGAACCGCCAGGTAAAGCAGAGTACTGATGATACGAGACTCGACGTCATCAATATCTAGAGTCCCATCGTCCAGGACAACTCGGGCCGGTTCCATGCCATTTTTTTTGGCTACCCAGTCGGCGAGGCTGCGCGTATACCCAAGCATCCCATATACTAACAAAATTGGAGATTGTCCATTTCTCCATTCGTTGAACTTAGCATGATTGTTAATCCAAGTGCATGTTGCAGATTCTTGGCCTACTTCGCCGCTCTCCCTTTTGGCTTGATCCCATTGGTGAAGAGATTCTTTTCCATCACTTTTGAGATTCTCGTAGATTCGTGCTGCTTATTGCGTTACCAACCTCGATCAGAATTTTTGGGATGGTTGGAATGCCACCCACCGTTGGCCCTGATCTTGTCCCGGATATCTGCTATGATGGCTTTGAGCCGCCGTGTAACACGGATATGATGATCATCCCCTTCCCGAAACCGGCAGATATCCAAGTGGGTTTTCGCAAGCCCAACTATACGCTCGTTGGGGAGACCAAGCCTGGTGGACCCTTCATGAACAACCTTGCACACAGTTTTAGCCCGACCAAACCCAGTCAAAATCATGGATACATACCACTGGGCCACCCACCTCATAGAAAGTGGTTACATCGATATTTCTGGAAATGGCTGCAAATGGCGTTATCCTGTCAACTACAGAGATCGACCACGTCCCGAGCTCGTCAAGGAGGTCAGATCCTAGGTCAGTCGCAGTACTTAAGCTGCGCGCGTACAACTCCCAGTCCTCACGCCTGGCACCTTGATGGGGCGTTGCAAAGAATACAATCGCCCTTGTTGCCTCCAGGATGTCCAGAAACTGGCCCCGGTACTGGTTGGCTTGGATGAGAGCCTAGATATTATGCGGTTGACAGATAGAGGTTAGAACGTTCTGAAAGAGGGCGACCGAAAGCAAGAACCACATACAGCTTTGATAATAAGGCCTCCGAGAGAATGCCCGATGAAGATAATACTTCTCTGTTTTTGCTAGCCAGATTGATAAGACACGGTGCCTGTTGTGGGTGGTACTTTGGGAATGGCCTACCTTGCCCTGTCTTCGGCTATCAGACAGATCATTAAGCAGATTTTCTGCGATCGTAAAGATCCTCTCTGACAAATTCGAATCTCGCCCTGCTGAGTACCCAAATGTCATAATTCGCGTGTTCGCTCCCCAAGGAGGACTTTCCCCGAACGGCTTTAGCCAGTGAAAGCCATTGGGCGCCGACTTCCACGTCTCCTCGCGGTCGCCACCCAGTCCGTGCACGGCCACGATGCTAGACATGATATTAGCCCCTGGTGAACAATCTACTAGAGTTTATTGGAGTCACGCCAATCTCACTCTATTCTCTCACAGTCCTCTAGCTGGCCTGTGGTCTCTTCCTTTGCGTCAATTCCTTCAGCGCTGTCGAGCTGTATGGAGTTGTTAGAGATATATACACACACGGCTGTTCAAAAGTCTCACCGAGTCATCACCGCCCGTCTGGTTATCAGCATCTTGCAACCGCGGATCCTGCATTGTCGAAGTAGATTTGTCCTCCGGGTTGATTCCCTCTTCCGGAACAGTGTTTGTACTGCTGATCTGATCCGTCTGCGCTGCAGCAATCGATTCTGTCGCCTCATCATCGACGACGTTGCCGTTATCAGGAAAAACCGATGTCGATAAGGAGTCAGTGGGTGCAGAATAGTCGCCTGCAATGGAGGGCTCGCAGGCTTTGGAGATGCTATCATGAGATTTTGCTGTCTGATCTTGCCAGCCCGTGCCGGTCGACGTGGTCCCGTTCGGCTGTACTTCTGGCTGGGGGACTGTACTGTTGTGTGGTTCATGTTCCACTGAGGAAAGGGTTCTATGGTTATTTTCGGTATCTTCTGCTGGGCTAGATGCAGTGCTCTTCTCATGTGCCATGTCGCTCGAGTTGCTGTGCTTGGGTTCCTACATACGGTTAGAAGAACTAGAGACCCTATTAGCTGGCCTACTAACGTCATCAATACCCTGCCCTGTAGTCTCAGCGCTGTCGTCCACCTGGTTTTGAGCGGTGGTAGACTCTTGTTCTGGGGATTCCTGGGAGGCGTCGACCGGAACTGCATCGTCTTCCCCGGCGCCTTCCTCACCTTTGCTGTAGTCACTCATTCTTGTGTGCCTTTAAGCCAAGCGACGGGACAGATACTAAATGAAGAGGCTATGCGCTAGGAAGCAACGTTATTTTTGCGGTACCGACCACGACCATAAGGGGCTTTTATTAGAGTCCCATGAGGCTTTTCAACCGGTGTGACGCACTCCCTTTGTCATTTATAATCACACAGCCTTGTCGCGACAATTGCCTGCGACGAGCTCTGAGCAGCAGAGGGTAGTTCCTTCGCAAACCCATACTTCAGCGCATGTCATACTGCGCCCCACTATTGCCAGTGGGGACCTGACCGGTTGCCTAGAGAGCCTCGGACAAATAACTCGGACATTGGCTTCGCTGATGGCGTGATTTGAGTCGACGTGTGAAACAAACACACTATCCTGGATAGGTTCATGCATGGAGCTGTGATCCATCACGCAGCCTGTCATCGTCTCAGCGATACTAGGGATTGGCTATCGAAGTCCGCACTCTGCGGGTGGGCGAAAACAGAAATGTGGTGGAACATGTGCCCCGTCTATTTTAATCGATCTGCACAAATTTCTCAGCCGAACCCCCCAGGTGCATTAATTCATCTGCACAGTGGAGGGGTGAGTTGGTCAGTAAGCCAGGATCTTGTTCCCTCTGGCCTCGCTTTTGGCAATTAGGCGTTCAGCGACCCCGGATACTCCTGAGATAAGGGCGTTTTCCATACCCAACCCAATTCATGGGAGGCGTTGGGGGCTTGCAGAACCGCAAATTCCGAAATTTAGTTCCATCTGGTCTTCCAACAAGCGCCCATATAGGCCTGCTCTCACGATAATGGAGGGGGGCCTTCATCAAGCGTGGCTGTGACAGCCTTGCACTAGTAGCTTCGGTCGGACTTCGCTTCGGCTGAAAGGACAAGGGAAGACGTGTACCTCCCTGATAGGATCAATTACGATAATTCAATCTTCGTCTACTATCTGGTAGTAGTGATTCTGTCCCATCAAGAGTAAAAAGGAAAATAAGATTTCAAGGTTGGTTGTGATAGACAGTCAACACGATACTAGCATTTTTCTCTGCCCCGGGGAACCCCCCCAAAAAAAAGACGATGAAACGGATATCTCTTCGGCGCAGCGCAAAATGAACCTTAGGATCACCTACACCGGTTTAACCTCTCAAACCTTTGCTCCAGACTGGCGTCGTTGGCCACTTGAGTGGCAAGAGGCGGCAAGGTTGCAATGCGGGTCTGCAATGCGGCGATGTCCTCGATATCTTCGACGATGGCATCCAAGTGATGACTGACAGTGCTCCAGGTGGCATCCGTTTCGGTAAACCTGCAGATATCCAGATGGTCTGCATGGAGAGCACGGGATTGTTCTTTCATCTGGCCCATTTTTGCGACAGCCTCGGGCACAATCTGCGGTGGAATAAGCAATTACAAAAGAAAACTCAACAGGGATGAAAGGGAGGAGAAGGCACCTACCATAACTCCTTCTGTCAAACGCCTTTCATAGAACGAAGTAATATTGATTTGCGTTGCCAGGTCCGCAAACTCCGTCGTCAGTTCCGCCAGCATATCGGACCAGACCTCCAGTTCAGAGATAACATTATATTCTTCAATCTTGGACTGCCTCAGACGTGCAAAGAAGGCATTCCATGCTTCTTGGCTCGTTCCCTGATGCGGAGTACTGAAAAAAATGATCGCCTTCGTAGAATCCACAATATCGCCGTAAAGCCCGCGCCGAATAGTAGCATGTCTAAGCGCCGACTTTATAACGAGCCCGCCAAGGGAATGTCCCACGAAAATTATGGGGCGACCCTGGGCACCCCTGCGACGGATGGTTTTGAGTTCGCTGACGAGGCCTTCCGCGCAGGTGAATGTGCGGGCTTTGCCCATATCTGCGTTCTTGGTGAAGAAGCCGCTCGTATTATACCCAAAGGTGAGAATTCGGGCGTTCTCGAAGCACTCGAGCTTAGGGAGGAGGTCCCTAGGCCAGTGAGTCTCATCCTTTGTCCAGGTTGTATAAGAGTCTCCACCTAGGCCGTGGACGAAGACAATACTTTGTGCGCGGTAGGTAGTTAGCCCCTGTACAAGTTCCCCCCACCTGGTATCGGGTCAGCTAAAGCAGCGATTACTTACTCTAGGCTAAACTCTGTTCGCCGGCTTTGGGCAGGGTGAACCTGGAAGAGCCCGTTTGACTCACGCTATGGAAGTTAGCGTTCAATACCTATGGGGGATATGGTACAGGGTGACTTTGATGGATCGTACCAGGGTACTAGACATTTCTGCAGCGGGTTTAGTATGCGTAGGAGTAGGGATACCCGTAGATGTGGGTTCAGTCTTGGAATACAGGATTCCCATGGTCGACGAGCAAGACAGTAGCGACATTCAGTAAATCCGGGAGAGAAGAGTGTCTATAAATTTATCACAAAATGCATATTGGGGCACCGTTATAGAGAGTGGCCGGTGTGCTGTCAGGCATACCATTTGTCGTAACGGTCAAACAAACAGAGAGATTGGGCTCCTATCCTCCTGGGCAGCAATCTGGAGTTACAATACCACTGTGCCCTCTCAGGATGGTAGGGTGTGCTGCCTATCGGAAAGTCTATCAGAGACAGCGGCTCTGACGCCCAACGACAATGTGGCACAATTGACATGCCACGTCCAGAAGGCTTGATGAGGCTCAGTCTCTTCACCGACTACATTCCCATTCAGAGAAAGGTTTGCACAGCCCTCCGATGAGAGGGTTTGGGGAGATGGTTTTTTTCCATTGGTTGTATCTGCATGATACTTTAATTATAAAATGGCTCAAGCTGCCCGATTAGGCTGAAAAGGGGTTTCAGCTCGTGATATGTCTTCGCGCGAATGACTTCTTGCATTGGAAATCTTTTGCTGACATTGGCACTGAGGCTTTGCTGGCGCTGAAACTCACCCCCATAACGCCTTTGTATAACTCGTAGCTCAACTATAGTCTATGTATGAAACATGTCCGAGTACTCTGTTGGGGCTAAATACGTTGCCCATTTTCTCGTCCACTGGAGAGGTGCACTGGCAAGATGAGGTCAGTATTGCTTGTGCGGACCGATACCAAGTTGTGTCAATATCCTCTTAACCAATCAAGACCAATAGATATGTAGTGTTGCCCAAGCAGACTAGTACGGGCCTACCTGTTTATTAGCACATGTAGACTGGTGTCATGTGTTTCCCTACCCCCGGTACACGGAACTATATTGTCCTATTTTTTTTTGTGGTGTTAAGCTTCATACTATTTGTTCAGATGTGTCCCCACTCTCCTCGCTCAAATGATCGGGCGGCATTGAGTGATTTACAGGACCAGTACAGAGTACAAATCCTAAGCCCAACTAAAGGGATGCCCTGGCCCAGCCTCATTTGTGACAATATCTATGCCGCCTGATCAAATTCACAATGCTTGGCTACGTCATCTTGGCACGACAAGCATGAAAGGATTAAGGAGGGCCACCACCTTGCTCACGTAGTTACCAAGGCGAAGAGAGAGTGAACAAACAGATGACATCACTAACTGCAGGCCGGGTTGGAGTCGTGATATGCCCTCACGTGCTCCTAGGGACTTCAAACACTGTACATACCACCCGGAATCCTCCCCCTTGATAGTGTAGCGGTGGGACTATGTTCATCAGCAGACATATTCTTGCGCAAGACATGGTAAGTTCCGAAATTATCAGTCGCAAGAAATTACAAGGCTTAGTGTACGTTCCAGAGGCCCATGTTACGAGTCATATCATTCCTAAGGTCTCCATACCCCCAAACTGCGATGCAGCTTGGTAAAGGATTAGGTTGATACCCAATTCTGCAGCCGATAATGGCCTCCCCGAATCTAGGAAATGGGAAGATGAAAGACTAGCAGGATTTACAGTACGATCGGCTACGCGTTAGTTTCACCCCTCTTAACCCCTCCTCGGAAAGCCTCAAAAAGACTGGAAGCATATCGGCGACCTACGATTCCAAGCGACAGGCCAAGAAGGCTCATGTCTTCTCATGGACTGAAGTGATAATTTCCGGTGGTGCATTCAATACCCCGCAACTACTCAAAAGTGAGTGGGGCCGGACCCAGAGAGAAACTAGAGAGACTAATATCCCCGTTATCGCTAACCTCGGGGACAACTACGAGACGGATGTCCTCTCTTGCTCTCAAAAACACGTCTCCATCCTTGCCAAATCGCTCCTCGGTGCAGCTGGAGGCCCATTTCTGAAACAATACGTAACGGAGGGCAATGGACCTTTCAAATCCAACAACGAAGTAGTTAGAATCGAGAAGGAATCACAACGCAGTCGAAAATAATCGCAAGGTCAGCATTTTCCTGGCTATTCAAGAACATCGAGCACGCTCAAGAAATCCTGCTGGAATGTCCTCAAAGTGCAACTCGCGCAATGAGAGAGTAGAGACAATCTCCCTCCGTGCAACTTCTATGCCTTCGGCCATAGCGCTCAGATCATGGTCAGCATATCCACATCCGTCACAGAATCGGAAATTGGCGTCTGGAGTGTGACGAGGGCCCGCAGACCGCAGGGTTTAGCAAAGTCGTCAAGATGGTCGGGAAGCATATCAAAGAAAACCCTGGGCATGAAGTCCAAAGCGGAGCTGTCAAGAAGTATATCAAAGCTGCCTCCGAAGGACCAGCCGACGACGACAAAGTTGGTGGATTTGAATTTCTCCTCGAGGTAATCCATCGCTGCGACGACGTCAGGGACGCAGTACTGCGTTCGTGCTGGGACTCGATAGTCGAGCCGGACGACAGGAATTCCCAGATGGAGAGCGAGTTTATCGGCAAGAGACGGGTAGATGCCTATTCACAGAGAGAGGATTACGATCTACTTCGATTGCGAGGAATGGGCGGACCGGGCGGACCGGGCATACCAGAGGGGCCGCTTACCCCACCTCCTGCGCCACTGATCAGCACGACAGCCGCACTGTTCACCTTGGACGCATCGTAGTGGCGCGGTTCATGCAGGATCGCAGGTGCCTCGTGGTCGAGCGGATCGTGCACTGAGCTCTGACTTGGTGACGTCTCGCCTTGTCAAGCTTGGGCGGGTGAATTGGGCCCAGACTGGATAGCGGGTGATGTAGTGTAGTCATACTGTAGCTAATCAACCTGGATCGATCATAGTTGTTTTGAAAGTGTAGTGTTGCAATATTTCATTCGCGGGGAGATAGTTGACATCATCCGTGGCTGATCTCACGGTGACGGATCCGGAAGTGGCGACTACCATGCATCAATATCTTTCAATCTTCATATCAATTCCATAACGCCTCATGCTAATCTAATTGCACTATCTAATTCTGCTTTGCCAGCAAAGACTGGTCGTAGTGGACAACACTCTCAAGTAATGTCTGGGTACCCAGCGCACTGTGTGCGTGTTAGCATCTCATCAGGTAAATACAGTTCGGATTCAACGTACCAATCTTCCGGCGTGCAATACTCGGTCGGGTGATGACTAACTCCATCTCTGCAAGGAACAAAGATCATCGCTGATGGGCAGTGGCGGCTCGTGTTGACTGTATCGTGGCCGGCGCCGCTGGTGATCTTCATCCAGCCTTCGGAACCAATAAGACCCTCTGCCGACAATTTGATTGATTCAATGCAGTCGTCGTGGAACTTGACAGCGGGAGAATCTGTATCGTTCGTCCACTCGAAGCTGACACCCTTTCCGTCCTGTTGAGCAATTTCCGCAAACGACTTCAGGCACTCGGCCTGCACGGCATTGACCACCTCGTCCTCCGGATGCCGGATGTCGAGGGTAAAGACCACATTCGAGACGACAGTGTTGGTAGACGAGTTCTCGGGAATCTTCAGGATTCCCGTTGAGGCGAGTGCTCCGTGGCGCTTGGCGGCTTCGTTGCTAGCAACGATCATCTTGGACGCTGCGAGCAGCGGATCCCGACGAGCGCTCAGAGGAGTTGTGCCCGTGTGAGCGTCCTGCCCAGTGACGGTGAATTTCAGCCAACGGTATCCCTGCGCGCCGGTGACGACTCCAATCGAGCGTCCGGTGTCTTGAAGGATAGGACCTTGCTCAATGTGCAGCTCGAAGTGGGCGCCGAGAGGATACGCCTCGTGCGAGGCAGGGATTTCCCCGAGATAGCCGTGTCGCTCGAGTTCAGATTCCAGCGTAACATTCTGGTCGTGGATATCGCGCAGGTTCCAGGCGTCCTTGATCGGTATCGCTCCGGCCCACACTCCAGACGAGCACATGGATTTAGGGAATCGAGCTCCCTCCTCGCTAGATTATCGGCATTAGCTTTGCCATGATTAATTAATCAGGAGAATAGTCAACGTACTTGGTCCAGTTGACAATTCCCACATCGTAGTTGGTCTGGAACCCATTCTCTTTCATCGTGCGCAGGACCTCAAGCGCACTGAGTACACCAAGAATCCCATCGTAGCGCCCACCACGAGGCTGTGTATCGAGATGGCTGCCCATGGCGATCATCGGCTTTGATGAGTTCAATTTTCCCTTTTGTCGCGCAAACATGTTACCCATCTGATCAACAGAAAGCAAGCAACCAAGCTTCTCGACCTCGCCTGCGAACCAGCGGCGAACCCGCGCATCGTCATCGGTGAGGGTCAAGCGCGCCATGCCGGTGTCAGTCTCCCCCCTAATGATTAATGTTTAGTTATGGACTGAAATTCGAGTGCGGGAGTACTCACTTTCCCCAGCGATGCGACGCTCCCCATTTGCATGTCTCGTGAAGCGTCTCCCACAGTCGGGCCTGGTTGATCTTGAGGCCAGACGGCGTCACCTTGGAAATTTTTGTAAGCCTCATTGTAATGCGATAATGTTGTGCAGGAGAATAAATTAATTTGAGATCAAAGTTGGCCTACGCAGATTTTATCTGAAGTTGGTCGGCGACGCCTTCTGTCGACAAGTGGGCCGCGACGCTGTTGCGCCCTCCTGCGACATGGAAAAACGACACCAACTGTAGCTTCGCCGAAATCGAGACAAGAAAAATTAGTATATTATAAATTACTCAGGACGAAGGATTTTATGGAGACGAAAATAGAAAATATCGCTTTTGTTTGATCGTATCTCGTTATTTAGTCATTTACGTGAGCGTCTCCAAGCCCTCCCGAACATGCGCCGGCAGATAAAAAACATTCGCCAGCCCCATACTCAACGGCCCATTCAACCGCACGAGCCCAAGATCCATCATATCCCACCCGTTGCCCTGGCTCTGTAGTGCCTGCTGCCACATGTACACCAACTTCTTCGCGCGCACCGCGTGCTCCTTCGTCGGCGCTTGCACAAGCAGGATCATCATGAAGTTACTCACTGTCGCGAAGCCGATTCGGCACCCTATTATTACCGTTAGTTGGAAAGAATATGGAATGGAAAGGTCAGCATACATGAGTACCAAAATGATGACATCTCCCGAGCCTGCATTTGCGAGATGAGTCGCAACATGCTCGCGGCGCAGTTTTCCGCTGCGTTGAGGATGATCGGGGTGGACTTGTCTTCTTCGTTGATGTTCACCGCGGGAGCCTCCTCGTCTACGATATCCTCGACATCGATGATCTGTGCGATATAGTCATCGACGGTCAGATCCGGAAAGAGTGGCAGAGGTTCGGTTTCATCGATTAGGCGCGGCGGTGGTGCAGAACGGACCATCGGCCGGAGCAGTGCGCGGAAGATGAAGATCTCGAGTAAGAGGTAGGCAAAATGGACACATGTCGATAGTTCGGGACGGTCGGATGTACCAGTTTGCATGGGTGGTGGGAGGAGCGAGAGCCATTCTTGTAGCTGTCGCAGAAGCACACGAGCGGTTTGCAGGGAATCGGGGAGGTTGGGCGAGAGCCGTTGGGCTGCGCGGAGGGAGCTGAAGCTGTTAGCATAGAACATAGACAATGGACTAGAGGTTAGAGACATACTATAGCGATAGCTGGATGTCGTCTGCGATGCGTGCCATTTTCGCGATCCGCATGAACCGATCCGCAGGGGCACCCTCAAAGTCCGACTCGTCAAGGTCGGTGACATCCCACTCATCCTGCCGGATATACGGTGGCCTGCCGAAGAGAAGGGCGCGCCATTTATCCTCACTGTATATTGCCCACCAGAGACGGCGCCGGAGCCGTCGTTCCCAGAGCGGCATGCCCATCGGTCGGCACTCAAACTGCAGGCCCAGAGCTGCGGATATTCCAACCATCATCCCGACGAACGACCAGTGAAACGGCGTATCCGCGACTGAGCTTTGTTGTGGGCCCTCGTGTGATTTGTGGAGATACAGAATGCCCGCTTGGAGGACGGAGAGATGCGGTGTGTGGATCTCCTCGAGGATTAGATCGAGGCTTAGTCGCCATAATTGAGCCGCTGGCGGGGGCTGGAAGGCATATACAAGAGAGAGTGATTCGTCGAATTTGGCGAACGGGAGCGCAGAGGCATACAAAGCTGCAAGTAGATGGACGGGGATGGTGTGCAGATGCTCAGACGCGATAAAGTGGGGGACAATGGGCAGGCTGGGGAAGACATGTGTGATGAAAAGGGCGACCAGTCGCTGGCCGTGCTCTACCGGTATAAGGGAGTCCAGTACATCTCGCGGGGAAGGCTGTCGAAGGACTCTCGTCGAGGTCCTTGCTGATTCGTATACGGCGGTATCTGTTACAAGGAAATGGACGGGGATCTTCTCCGCGAGGGGAACCCCTCCGGCATTACGAAATCGAACATGTTGAAAATGGAGAAGACCGTAGTCATCAAACTTGCAGTGGCGGAGGAGAAAGGGGTCGGATTCGCCCGACGTGCCCAGAACATGTGCACACATGCCGGGAAGTAGATCGAGGGTCTGGATTGCCTGTTGAGGGGTTGCTCGCTCGGAGAATTGGTATGGAAATGGATCGTCGGGCAAATAGGAAACCTCCTGAGGGGCAATGGGATCTGGCTCGATAGTCGGGACGGCCGCTTCGGCGTTGTAATCGGGGGTGACAGTCCCCTGATGGCTGAACGCCGGTTGGCTGACAGGAGGAGTACTAAAGACCACCGCCGGAAGGGCAGGAGAGCCATGGCCCCGATGCACCTGCAGCCGGCTGAACGAGCACGAGACGCCACCGGCCTGACAGCGCTGGCAGGCGACCTGGCCGTTGGTCTCGCACCGCAGCTTTTTCTGGCGGCATCGGTCGCACGGAGGGTGGCGTTTAGAGCGATATGGTCGGCGAACTGGCGAGTTCATGCTTGGTGAGAAGCAGAATGATCCGTGAGTTGGTTCATATAGACTGTCTCTGATCGGCTCCTTCGGCGAAAAGATCGGATGAGCAAAGGCAAAAGTGGGCATCCCCACCACGGCCAAAAGTACACGAATCAAAGCCATATTTCGCCGAGCCGAAGCCCACAGGCCCATCTGCCACCAATAAGAGCTCGCAGACACGCAGCTGCCCGAGATTTCCTCACGGCCGTCCGCCGAGAGCTGGCCAGTCCACGCAGTATATCAGTCATCCCTCGCGCCTCTCGGCACAGCTTTACGGCAATGCGGCAAGAGCGGAATGTCAACCCTCCAAGTCGACGAGCAAGACCCCTCCGACTACCCTGAGGGGGGACTCGACGCATGGCTGGTGGTGGTGGGCGCCTGGTGCGCCATGATCCCCTCGATGGGCCTGCTCAACACGCTGGGCACGCTCCACGCATGGACGGGCACCCACCAGCTACAGGAGTATTCCGAATCAAGCATCGGATGGATCTACGGCGCGTACGGGTTTTTTCTCTACTTTGCCGGCGCGCAAATTGGGCCGATTTTCGACTGCTACGGCCCTGCGTATGTGGTGATACCAGGATCAATTGGCATGGTCGCATCCATTCTATTCTTTAGCTTTAGCACTGGTATGTCTGGCCCTGCATCTTTCTGTGATTCTGTATCGATGTGTGCTAACAAAGCGATAGAATACTATCAAATTTTCCTCTCGTTTAGTGTCCTCGGAGGCCTCTCCGCATGCACTCTCTTCAACCCGGCAATCGCAGCGATCGGCCACTGGTTTGATCGTCGCCGTGGCCTTGCGACCGGCGTTGCCTGCACAGCAGGTGGTCTAGGAGGTGTGATATTCCCTCTGATTGTCATGTTCGCCGCGCCCAAGATCGGCTTCGGCTGGTCAATTCGCATCATCGCCATATTCTCAGCGGCTCTACTCTCAGCCGCCTGCTTCCTCCTGCGAACGCGACTGCCCCGACCGAAAGGGAAATCCGCCGCGGTGGACTTTCGAGCGTTGCGTGATCCCAAGTATGCGGCCACGACCGCGGCAGTCTTTCTCGTCGAGTTTGCCGTTTTCATCCCAATTACCTACGTCTCTAGCTATGCTCTGCATGTGGGGATGAATAAAACCCTTGCATATGCGCTAATTCCGATGCTGAATGCGGGTGCTGTGCCAGGTCGCTTCCTCCCTGGTCTTGTCGCGGACAAGGTCGGCCGGTTCAATGTCATGATTGTGACCTCGCTGATTTGCTCAATATTGACGCTTGCGCTCTGGCTTCCGATCAAAGACAATACCGCCGGGATCATTTGTTATGCGATCTTATTTGGTTTCGCGAGTGGTGCTGCGATCAGCCTCACCCCGGTGTGCATCTCGCAGGTCTGCAGGGTCGAAGAGTACGGCAGACGGAATGGGACGACATTTACAGTAGCCAGCATAGGGACGCTCACGGGGATCCCGATCGCTGGAGCCATTGTCCAAGCCAACGATGGAAAGTACGATGGACTCATCGCGTTTGGAGGCGCGCTCTACTTTGCGGCGACGGTCGCCTTTGTGGTGGCGAGGGTGGTTTGTGCTGGATGGAAGTGGTCGACTGTTTTCTAGGCTTATTTGTCTGCATATGGATAACGTTTCCTTCTTTGTATGGTTTAACTAGCGATAGAAAAGAAAGTTCTTGAACGTGATAGATGGAGAAATCGAACCGCATTCCCACATCTTCCCACCCCGCGCAAATGGCACAATCAGATCAGTCCAAAAAAGATAAGAAAGACGGGGTATAGCAGGCCAAGATGCGCCATGACGAGTCCAGCCCAGCCGAGGGTCTTGACAGCCGACAGTACCCTCCGGAATAAACGACTGCCAAGCCAAAAGTTCCTCGGCGGACGGTCCTGTCCAATGTGACAGCCCCGTCATGCTCGGCGAAAGATACCCAACTCTGGGGAGCGAGCCTATCAGAGGGCCACTTGGCCGATGTCGACTTTGCAAAGGATGACTGTCAAAGTGGCGCGATGGGGGCCCTTCTTCCTTTAAAAGGGCGACATCCATGGAGAATCTGGTGTGAGCTGAGTTATCTCTGATAGTTGTGTGCTACATATCGAGTCACCGAAAATGGGGAAAGAAAGTTTCAAGGAGAAGATCCGCAACTTGTTGCATCCGTCAGATCGAGCCGCCACGCCAGATACGGACAGCATCGCACCGCTATTCAAGTAAGCGCTCCAGCCCGATCAGATGGAGGTTCAGCCCCGGCTAACATGATGATAGGAAAGAACCAAAGCGCCCGAAAGAAACACCTGAAGTTGCTCCCTCGCCGTAGAACGGTATGTCTCCCGCATTCCTAGTCTGATCGCTTACTAACTTGTACAGGCGACCAATGTTTCGGCTCTTGCTGCCGTGGCAAAGGTTATGCGCGGTGAGCCAACTCCTATCGTCAGGATATATATATCCGCTCGTTGACACAAACAATACTCTTAATCATGTACATACCATTTCATACATATATCCTAGTCCAGCGGTAATCATAATAGCAATTCAGCCCTATTTGCACCTCGTGAACCAGTCTTTCTCGACCCCGCACTGTAAGAAGCCGCGGAATTGCAAACCCGCCGAGTTGGTCATGACATCCAGTCCATGAATCATGGCTTTTGGCCACCTTTCTTATTGTCCAACTTTCGGACCGAGCGAGTCGGCTGCGATCAAACTGAAACTGAAACCATGCATCACACACCGAAGCGCGTTCGGACTGCCGAGTCTGGCGCGTGTACACACTGCGTCAAACGCAAGGAGCGATGCTACATTGGCGTCAGGGGCATTCCATGCACGACTTGCCATCGACTGAAATTACCCTGTGACGGGTCAGTCAAGGCCCAGAAGGTGTGAGTCGCTAACTTCAGATTTTATGGTACGTAGTTGGTTTCTCTATACTAATGAGCGTAGATCGAGATCGAAGCAGCGGGTTCCGCCTCCAACTTATTGCGCAGGTGCGACAATCGACACCCCTTCTATGACAATCACTGACAAGCCTTTAGAAGAGTTATTCGCATCCCAACTACAAAAGACCGAGCGCGAGCAAAATCCTCGCTTTGTCGCTCCCAGTCCGAGCGTGTTAGCGACAGCTCCGCTCGACAACTACCATGCGATCATCCACCAGCTCCTTGGACCCCGGAGCCAAGTTGAACCACGCAAAGTTCAAATCCCCGATTATGTGACTGCTCTCCCTGATCGTCTTGACGCGGCGGATTTCCAGTATCTAGAGGCCAAGGGCGCGTTATGTGTGCCGACTGCTCGATTTCGTACAGAGTTACTCAAGGCCTATATTCTATGGGTTCACCCGCAAGTCCCAGTGCTTGACTTGGAGCCTTTCTTGAGGGCAATCTTGAAGAATAATGGGTCAGATGTGATTAGTCTTCTTCTGTTTCATGCCGTCATGTTCGCCGGTGCGGCCTTTGTCGATCTTTCGTACATTAACCAAGAAGGGTACACATCTCGAGCTGCTGCACGCGACATTCTATTTCAGCGTGCAAAGGTAGGCTCACTCAGTCAGTAAATCGAGACACATTTTAATAAGAATGATAGGTCCTGCTGGAGCTACACTGCGAAGATGACCGACTCGCCACAGTTCAAGCGCTCCTCCTCCTCGTTCACTGGCAGGAGATCCAAAACACCGAAAAGGATGCAAGCCACTGGATCGGAACTTGCCTGTCGCTCGCCATCTCAATCGGACTCCACCGAAGCCCCGATAGCTCTGCAATGACCCTTCGCCAGAGACAAGTCTGGAAGCGAACATGGTGGAGTCTGTATAACCACGCCCGCCTCACATCCGAAGACCTCGTCACGATGATGACCACCGAAGGGGAACATCACACCAGCGAGGCACCGGAGGTCGGGATGATTGAACTCAGCGACTTCTCGCTCAAGGTGATACCGGCTGATGTGCGCGCGGTGGCCGATGACTGCGAGGTGCTTTCCAGCCTCGAGCACCAAACGACGCATGCGATCTTCTTCGTCGAGAAGACAAAGCTGTGTCGATTGTCCCAGTTTTCGGCCTTCGCAACCAGCGTCAAGGGATTGCTCTTTGAGCGGGATAATCCCGAGACGCGTGTCTGTCCGAAACTGTGGGATTTCTTCGCCACGCGCAATCTCGAGGAGCTCCAATTCTGGGAGCACCATTTACCTCCAGCAGCTCAGCATAGTTTTCCGGTTTCGCTCGATCCGACGGCCTGGGAAAAGAGTATGTATCTCCATCGCACATGGCTGCGATTACTCTATCTCGGCACTTCGTACGCAGCAATGATGGAGGAGATGCGCGAAATGAGCGACCCGGTCTTGTTCCCATTTGTCGGTGATTACTCAAACATGCTGAAGCGATACCTGGTCGGGATCACAGACCTGTTTGAAGAGATATACAGCCTGGACCTTTCGAAGTTCCTGCCTGGCCCCGCGGTTGCACTCCTAATTCTTGCCCTGACATATCACCGTCGGCTTCTCGCTCGACAGGAGGGCCAGACGCCAAGAAGTGCGCTCAAGCTGCATCAGTGTTGGAATATTGTGCATCGATTGCGGGATACATCGGGGTTGGCCAAAGGGATGCAGGCGGCGCTCGCAAATGTGGATGTCTCTGACCCGTGGGAGCGACTTGCATTGGGGCTGTTGGTTCCATGAGGATTGAATGCGTAATGATTGTTGTGAGATAATGCGTATTATATGGTACAAGATTGAAACTCCGTATATGCTGGAAGACTCTAGTTGAGGTTTGATGCGTGCAGAAAAACCGCAAAAGTGGTCACAGCGTGCTGAGAGTAGTATAGGTGCTGGCCGGGTAGGGGAGCATCTCCATCGTCCTCCCTCGACAGGCGGCGAGAATGTATTGTTCAAACTCTGGAATCGAATGAATGAGGCCATTTTCCAAGATACTAGTGTACCCATGTAGCGAGACCATCGAGTCTGCTGAATCTTGTGTGATTCCCGGCCACGACTCGATCTTCTCGTCCCATAGGGCTGTCCGCCGATCGAAAGGGAGAGCGTCAATAAATGGGGTACGAAGAGCAAAGTTGCGTTTTAGGAGCGAGTACACACTGCGCAACATAAATGCAACGATAATGGTGCGACGGACTGACTCGCCGTAGAGCCATGCTTGGTGCGGGCTGAGGGCGCTTGATAATTGAATTGGAGCTTGTTGCCAGAGGTTATGGCCGAGGTGATAGAGCATGTCACTAAGAGCGTCCGAGTAGGGAGAAAGTGGGTCCTCATTGAAGATCAACATGCATTGGGCGAGGATTAGAGCCTGGGAAGAGGCGAGAAGGTCTTCAAAGGTGGCAGGACTGGATATATGTCGCAAGAGAATAGATATTCGCTGTCTGAATAATGCGAGAACTGCATCTTTGTCCGCGGTCGAGGCGTGCAGCTGGCACAGCGCGTGGACATCGCGGATCGGGGCGGGCGGGCTGTGGTGAGACCAGAGGTCTGGGTGAATAAAGTGGGTTTTTAGGGTCCTGGCGAAGGAGGCTGGGTAGGATCCCAGCCCAGAGGCGAGGAAGGAAACGACCCTGGGGTCAAAGTCCTTTCTGATTTCTAAGCGCAAGGGCCGAGCGACAGTGGTGGGCAGGGGTACGTTGGCGTATTCGCAGGCCTTCCGCCTGGTCTGACAGCGGCTACAAGTTGGCCAGAGCCGGTCACAGCGGCGCCGGCGACTGATGCAGGCTTGGCATGACCGGCGTAGAGTGGGTGGCATTTGTGAGAAGAATATCTCCAGTCTCAGATGTGCCAGAATGGGCGGAGATGGTGAGGTTTGAGGAGCCCATCATCGGAGGGGAAAACAGCAGCAGCCCTCGGCAACTAAGCCTCTTCAGGACTAGACAGGAGGCAGATCTCGCTCGCTGGGTTGGTCAGCATCTCACTTTCCTCCCAAAAGGGAAGTTGCGCGACGAGCCCGCGGGCTATATAGTGTCTGTAATCCGCCAGGATATCCAAGCTTACGTATTTATAGTATCGGGATGATTTTCCTCCTCCCGCGAAAGAACTCTCCGACGCAACATCTTTTCGTTGCGGTGGAGACTGTGCCTGCCAAAGGATGGACCCGTATATCAAAGCTAACCTCGAGCTGCAGATCTCGTCAGGTCCACGTGCAGTTGGCAGAGTGTGAATTTGTAAGCTCTTTTGTAGGCATTACTGTTCTGTTGCGTGATGTCGCATCTTTCTGCGGGGTCATACATATAAACCGCCTTTTCAACCTGGTTCCGTGGATAGTATCCATACCCATATCTGCCATATCTCTTTACTCTCCACAATGTCTCAGAAAGCAATCATCGTTACCGCACCCAAGAAAGGGGAGCTTGTGGCGAATCACCCGATTCCTCCTCTTCGCGATGACTACATTCTCGTCAAGACAGTCAGCGTTGCTTTGAACCCCACCGACTGGAAACACATTGACTACCTGGCACCTCCAGGCCTCCTGGTGGGCTGCGACTATGCCGGTATTGTTGAAGCCGTCGGAAAGGATGTCAAGAAGCAATTCAAGAAGGGCGATCGGGTTTGTGGCTTCGTTCATGGTTCCAAGGACGTCCAACCGCAGGACGGTGCATTTGCCGAATACATTGTCGCCAAAGGTGACATTCAAATCCGTATTCCCGACAACCTGAGCTTCCAAGAGGCAGCTACCCTGGGTGTGGGGATCACGACTGTCGGTCAATCCCTCTACCAGAGCCTCGAGCTGGCTCTGCCCGAGAGCCCGATCAAGGTCCCTGTTCCTATCCTCATCTACGGCGGATCGTCCGCCACTGGAAGCCTTGCAATTCAATTTGCCAAACTCTCAGGCTACACTGTTCTTACCACTTGCTCCCCGAGCAACTTTGATTTTGTCAAGAGCCTAGGGGCGGATGCTGTGTTTGACTACAAAGACTCCAACTCGGCCGCGGGAATCCGCCAGTACACCAACAACAATTTGAAGCTGGTCCTCGACACTATTGCCCTGGAGTCTACTGCAGCATACTGCGATCAGGCAATCTCGACCGAAGGAGGTGAATACACAGCCTTACTGAACAGCAGTATCGAGCGAGAGAATGTCAACGACCGTTGGACTCTCGGTTACACGACCGTGGGCGAAGCGTTTAACTATGGTCCCACCCATTGGCCTGCGAAACCCGAGGATAAAGCCTTTGCGGAGAAGTTCTGGGCTATCGCAGAGAAGCTCCTGGCAGAAGGAAAGGTCAAGGTTCACCGTCCGAGCGTGCGTCCTGGTGGCCTTGAGGGGGTTCTTGAGGGACTGCAACTTCTGAGGGAAGACAAGGTTAGTGGGGAGAAGCTGGTCTACAATGTTGCCGAAACTCCTTAGATTAAGTAGCAAATGTGTATTTTGACATGAGCGAAATTGGATAATAGTACGACCTCTCAAACACTGGTCTAGTCCAACTGGTAAAAACCATATATTTCGATGTGATGTCACGATCACCGCCTGCAACCAGGGTTCATCCCCACCACAGCCCACGCAATTAGTTCAGCCTCCACCCCCCATGGCCCACTGATTCCGTCTGGGCACGGTGGAGACTAGACTCTTTTGGGAAAGAATCCCTCTTTTTCAGTGGGCGTCGAGGACGAACCGATCAATATATTCGCCATAGCTGATAAATCGTCCATCTTCTCGCACCTTCGTCGGCCATAACGGAATCTCTTTCCTTAAGTGCATGTATATAAGAGGTTTCCGTGGTCCATTACAACAACTGCATATCACTTTTCCTACATACATATCTTCGTTCATCGTTCGCAATGACATCTGTCTACCAAAAGGTTCTTATCATCGGTGCTACCTCTGGTATTGGGAGGGCACTTGCTAGCAAGTTCGCCAACAACAATGTCCCCCTGATAATCTCCGGTCGAAGGGAACGAAATTTGAGAGACTTTGTCAACGAGCACGCCGGCCACAAGATAGAAAGCAAAGTATTCGACATCACAAAGCTCGACCAGGTACGTTGCTTTCTTGTAATGGATATTGCAGGGACTCTAATGCACACCAGATCCCAACCTTCATCTCGGAGGTCTTCACCGAGCATCCCGACATCGATTGCGTCTTTGTGAACCCGGGCATCCAGCGCCCCTTTGACTTTAGCAACCCCGAGACTGTCGACCTGAGTATCTTCGATGACGAACTTTTAACTAACTACACATCGGCGGTGCACTTCACCAAAGCCCTCCTCCCGTACCTACAAGAGCAAAAGAAGCAAACCGCGGTCGCTTTCACCACGTCGCAGATGGCCTTGGTGCCCATGGTGCGCTGCCCGAACTACGGCGCTTCAAAGGCTGCCCTCCACCACTTTATTCTCGCGCTTCGCACCCAGCTGAAGGATGGGCCGGGCGATGTTCGTGTGATCGAAATCTTCCCACCTGCTGTCCAGACGGAGCTGCATGATACGAAGCATCAGCCTGATTTAAAGGATGGTCATCTGATTGGCATGCCACTCAACGAGTTTATTGAGGAGGTCTGGGCGCAGTTCATCAAGGGGAATGATCAGATAGCTGTTGGCTCAGCCAAGGAGATTTTCGACTCTTTTGAGGTGACGAGGCAGACGCTCTATGAGAACATGACAGCTCAGCTGAATGTCCTGCTGAAGCTATTTCTACGTTAGAACTACATACTACTCTATAAATATTGAACGTCAAGACTTCCCCTCCAAACGTGCTTACTGTATGTTGACACTTCGCCATAGACGCTTCTTGTGCTCCTACATAAATATAATATCCGTTAGCCAACAGGGGCACACTCGACAAAAAAAACATTTGTTGGATATTAAATGGCACTTTCTCGGATCCTTTTGATTAATGAGAGGTGAATATTGATGCCTGGCCATATACGAGGTTACTCAGGCAATATCAGTCAACATTGCCCAAATGTCACCTCCAGTTTCCGTCTCTGTTTCTCTTAATGTTCAAACAAGCGAAGTACTTTCATAAACAATGGATCATATCTCTGAGAAGCCAAATAGCTTCGTCAAGTGAGTTCTCACTCCTGCTATTGATTCACGACCGCTGAACCAGGTATAGGAAGAACTATGACTACCAGCTTCGCCTCATTGGCAACGCCGGTGTCGGAAAAAGCGCCCTTACTCGGCGGATGCATGAGGATCGCTTCTGCTCTGATGAAACGCACAAGACACCAATAGTCTGTGATTGGGTATTTTCCCCAAGCCTGTATTCCGTAGCCTCGCGCATGAATTTCGGGTTTTTAATTCTGTCGATTACCAATCTAGCTTCGCAACCAAATAGAATTAGAGACCGCGATCATCACTTTGCTCCACGTAACCTAACCAACATGTCTTTCTGCCCGGTGCCTGCTTCCTATCTAACTAATGAGATGCTAGTGTGATATAGGAGGCCAAGAGCGATTCGGCCGGGGCATCACTAGGCCGTTTTACCAACGCGCACATTGTGTTTGTGTCGTATTTGACCTCACTAATCGAGCTTCGCTAGAGGATGCCGAGGAATGGCTGCGTGATGCAGTTCAGTATACCCCACATGCGGTGAAGTTTCTTGTGGGAAATAAAAGTGATTTGAGGGAGGGGAGAATTGATTCGGCTGAAGCTATCATAGTTCGTCATCTTACTTTCGCTGCATTTCTTTCGGGTTGGGTAATTAAAGGAAGCGCTAATTGAATGTCCTGAGAATCAGCTGGCTAAGGATTTCGGGGCCCGATATCTTGACGTTTTAGCTGCGTCGGGGAAGAACGTGAGTGAGCTTCTTGTGGCCATCGCCAAAGATACACATAGCCATGCTATTAGTGGACCTACTTCAGAGTCCACAACGGTTGATATCGGGTCCAGTCCCCCAGGGAGGTGCTACTAATTCTTTCAAGTCAGAAGATCGTCGTTTAAAGGAGCATGCTGGGGAAATCAGGCACCCCGGCATGATTCAACGGTACACGGTGGAATAGCTACTTTATCCCCAGGAAAATTTGAATCGGAGAGTGAGACCAGGCAACAAACTAACCCTGGTATGGCGGGCAATATGTATAGGACTACGGGTTGGGGGCCAATATTAGCAATCGATTTATGTGATCACGAATCTCGAATCTAAGACACGCATCGTACTAGTGGCCTTCATTTGGTTCGATCTGGGTTCGTATATTCCTCGGATTTTATGCTGAATGCAGGGGGATTTGGGCTTAGTATCTTCTAATTCCGTCGGACATTGCACGACTCAGGCACACTGTTGGAGTGTCTTCAAAAATACATATGATATCTGCACAGCGCGAGGAAGGAGCCTCGTTTTAGTATAGGTCTCTCTTAACCCCTATCTCCGCTGTGCTCGTATATATTTCCAGTGGTTAAAAGAGCTTTCTTAGGTCAGAACGTTAAGTACCTGTCAACAAACTCAACATGGCTCACAGCAACGCCCCCGGGAAAGATACTGCTCCTACTCCGCTTGCTACTGATGAGGCCGATGAGGGTGACTACCCCACTGGATTTCGTCTGTTGTTCCTCGTAATCGCTCTGGTGTTGGCCATTTTCCTGACTTCATTGGACTTTGTGAGTCTGTAGTTTTCCCAGCATCGGGTTCCCAAACATACTGACGACCAAGACCATCATTGCAACAGCTATCTCCCGTATTACCGACAAGTTTCACAGCCTCCCCGACGTGGCCTGGTATGGGTATTCTTTCTTCCTGGTGACGACCAGCTTTCAAACGGCGTGTAAATACCATTCCATATACCCATAGCCCCATGCCGTGGTCGCTGACAGAGAACAACAGGGGGGGGGGAAGGCTTATGGATTCTTCAGCTTGAAGTTGACTTTCCTAGTCGCCCTATTTCTATTCGAGGTTGGAAGTCTGGTCTGCAGAGTTGCCCCATAATCAGTGGCGTTGATTGTGGGACGTGCGATTGCAGGGCTGGGAGCTGCTGGCCTGAACACTGGCTCGTTCACCCTGGTTGCCTTCTGCGCGCCGCCGAAGAAACGGCCTATTTTTACGGGCATTATTGGCCTCTCGTACGGGATTGTATCGGTTGTTGACCCACTCCTCGGCGGTGTTTTTACTGACTCGGTCACCTGGAGATGGTGTTTTTATATCAACCTGCCTGTCGGCGCCGTCTCTGCCTTCTTTATCATCATCATCTTCTTCCATAATCCGCCCGCTTCGAAAATCCACGATATCAGCACATTGCACTCGAAGCTGCTTCAGCTCGACCCGATCGGAACCATGCTGATGTTGGCATCGGTCACTTGTCATATCCTCGCGATGCAGTACGGGGGCGAGAGGTATCCCTGGGGCAGCTCGGTAGTGACTGGTCTGATAGTTGGCTTTGTACTAATCCTTGGAGTCCTTGTTGGATGGGAACTCTACATGGGCGAGCGGGCCATGACTGCCCCTCGCCTGGTGAAACACCATGCTATACCTTCGGTCGTGGGCTTTTTCTTCTTCGGCTCGTACATCGTGGTGATTTACTACTTGCCCACCTACTTTCAGAGTATAAGCGGAGCCTCGGCCATTGGCTCAGGCGTTCGAAACCTACCGTTCATACTCGCGGTCTCCATCTTCACCTTGGTTAGTGGCATCCTGATCTCTATGACGGGCTACCCGGCACCGTTTGTTGTAGGCGGAGCCGCAGTTGCCACAGTCAGATGCGGCCTGATCTACACCCTCGACATTGGCACCAGCTCTGGAAAGTGGATTGGGTACCAGGTTCTCGCTGGTGTGGGCAATAGACTTGGGGTCCAGGTTCCTATCATGGCGCAGGCAAATGCTGAGCCTCATGACATGGCGGCAACAACTGCCATTCTGATATGTAAGTCGGCCTAAACCTTCAGCCCTTCTCACAAGTACTCATACACACCGTTCCTGGTAGGCTTCCAAACCATCGGTGGCGCCTTCATGCAGGCCACTGCTCAGGTCGCATTTGCCAATCGTTTGCTGGCTGAACTGCCCCGTACGGCACCAGACGTCGACCCTGACGCTGTTATCGCAGCTGGAGCGCCAGAGCTCACTTCCTTTGGCGACAGCCTTGGTGGCGTGCGTGTCGCGTATATGAGGGGATTGAAGGTGACCTTTGCCTTTTCATGTGCTTCAATAGGCGTCTCTTTTCTTTTCGCTCTGTTCTCTCGGAGGAAGAAGATTGCAACCGGAGGGCCTGTTGCGGCTGCTGCTTAGATTCATATGGCTTGGGATTGTATCGTTGTCGGACACACTACATAGATGTATTTTCTCGACTCATCCGTTTTATTTGTCCCATTGCATTGTTTTCTTTTCGTATCTGCTCTAAGTTTCTGCTAACTTTAGAGAAAGGTCTCACTATACCTCAATCCTCCCATTATGCAGCCCTCCCGTGACCGCAAGCTCGGCCCCCGTCGTATAAGAAGCTCCCTCACTGAGGAAATACGCCACAGCAAGAGCCAAGTCTTCGGGTGTGCCAATCCGTTTCAGAGGTGGCGTCGTCTGGAAGACATGCTGAATCTCAGAAAACTGTCGCGACATCGAAGTTGCTGTAAATCCGGGAGAAAGCGTGTTGACGCGGATGTTGTGAGGAGCCAGTTCCACAGCCAGTGTTTTGCTGAGTAGTTTGATCGCTGCCTTGGATGCGCCGTAGAGCGAGACGCACTGGGAGGGGATTGCACAATGGGCGGCAATAGACGCGATAAGCACGATTGACCCTCCGTGTCCTTGTTTGGCCATTTGCTGGGCGGCTAACTGTGCGCTGAAGAACGATCCAAGTATCTGGCCGAAGTGAGTAATCAAATCTGTGCTTGTCCAAGAAGACCTTAAGAACGCACATTGATATCCAGCAACCGACGCGACTCCTCCCAGGTATGTTCCAGAAATGGCTTGTCCAGGGCAATTCCAGCGGAAGTGATACTGTTATCAGTCAGGACAGAAACAGCAACGAGGATGCAAAAGAGGCTCACCAATGGTCGATACGCCCAAAGTCCTTTACTGCGTTCTCAAACGCTGCGTCCATCCCTGGCTTCGATGTAACGTCCATTCTATTTCTATCAGCTCTTGCAACACCCCGGACGAAACAAGGCCGCATACCGATAGTACCCAAAGCGCTTTCCGGATGTCTTTTCAAGCTCGGAAATCTCGCGTTCTGGCTGCAGAACATCAAGTATGACGACATCACTGCCCAGACCGGCAACAGTCTCTGCGAGAGTGAGACCGATCCCTCTAGCACCTCCAGTTATTACTGTGACTTTTCCTGCAAGAGAGAGCTTGTCTGCCACGGAGCCTGGTGAAAGTACACCAGGAGCCGGAGCCAGGAGAAAAGGGCAGGTGTGGAACTGGCGTCGCTTTGGCAGGGGAACTCGAGATTCCCTGTCGGTCATCAGCGTAACCGGATGCCAGCGGCGACTACAGCTGATGCTGTTGAGTACGTTCCGGGTGCCATTGAGGGTGATTGAAGAAACGATAGAACGCTGGCTGATCATGTCGATGTGAAGAGGATGGGTTGCTCGTAGACAAGGTCACAATCGACGACCAACAGGCTTTATAAGTCAAATTACCAGCAAGCATCGATAAGAGCTTGACTCTCCCCGTGGGGTAAGGACACGGGCCATCATGCTTGGCTTGAGGGGTTCCGGTGGATCGTCCATGCCTCTTGATCAAACTCCTGCGGGTTAACGAATTCCGCCGCAATGGCGCATGAGTCATGACAACCGATATGGCACAGGTGTGTAGGCTTTCCAAAGTAAAGTCAAGTCAGAAACAACGTTGTGATATTCAGTAACTCCAAAATGTGCTAGTTCTAATCTGCGGGCAGCATTCCAATCTAGGCCAATGAAAGTCTTGATCGATATCGTAAAAATTCACTATTTAATGCATTGAACTACCAAAATCGAGCGAGCATATAGTAGATTATTGTACAAGCCGGAGAGTAGAGCCATACAGCTCCCTCAGGGTGTTAACCCAGCTAACTTTCCTTTCCCATGTCAGCCCAGCGAGTACAAGAGCCAGAACCGCGTACGTCTCTTTCGGCGTCGTGCGCACCCATCGCGTCAACATATTGAACACCCACAGCTTCGAACGCGGAACTGTATTGAAGACCCCAACCTGCGGCTTCAACGATTCCTTCCAGTATGTGGACGCGTATCCGGGCCACGAGGCCGAGTTGCGCCCAAACTTGTTGATGTACCAGTTCGAGCATCCGGCCTCGAAGACTGTTCCGCGCAGGTCGGCCTGAAGTGTGTTCACCCACTGGTCCTCGACTGTGCCCTTAACATCAAGCGAAGAGATTTGTCTGTCGATGATTGGTGCGACAAGCGTCCTGGCTATGTATTCTACCTGCACCTCCGATGCAAAGAGGACAGAGTTGTGTGCAGGGAACGTGTTGGGTCCGAAGCTGCATTATCAGGTCAGCACGCCGTCGTTCAGGTATAGGGTAACGAGAAATAACTCACAGCATTGCGAAGTTCGGGAAATTGTGGACGTAGGTTCCCATATAAGCTTGCGCACCTCGACTCTCCCTCCACTGGTCGGTCAAGCTCTTGCCCTTCTTACCATAGATTTCCATGGGGACAAGGAACTGCTGGACGTCGAAACCGGTGGCCAGCACAATGGCATCGAATTCAGTCCGCTCCCCATCACTACTGGTGATACTCGTCTCGTCTATGGAATTAATTCCGACAGGCGCCACTTCAACATTAGCACGGTGTAGGCTCTCGAGGTAGTTTGGATCAAAGATTCGGCGCTTGCAGCCTGCGTTGGTTGGAACGGGTCAGTCACGAACAAGCGAAATAGCTGCCAGGCGACATACCGAGCGGGAAATTTGGAACGATAAAATCGTGGTACTTGCGAGGCGCCATCGAGTAGATGTATTTCCGCGCCCCCTGTTCGGCGTTTGCTCGCAGCTTCTCAGCAGCTGGGCCCGGCATGTAAGTCGCAACGAGGCCATCGCTCATCAGAAAAATGCGGAGTCGGATGTACCGCTCCCACAGAGGAATGTATCTGAAGCAGAACTTCTCAAAGGCAGTAAAGTTTCGGTTCGGGCGCTCGTGATACCACTGGGCGCTGCGAGCATACTGTTTGACGAGCCCAGCCTCCTTGGCCACCGCAGGAACGACCTGTGCAGCACTGCATCCGTTGCCAATGACCGCGAGGCGCTTGCCCCGGTAGTCGTACTTGTGATTCCAGCGCGCAGTGTGGAAGATCTCGCCCTGGAACTTTTCCATGCCCGGGAACTTGGTATCACGGGGTTTCGAGATTCCCCCAACCGCTGAAATAAAGACGGTCGCAGAGCGCGTGTACTCAAAACCCGTCTTGACGTCGCGGAGGCGGACCTCCCAGAGGCCCTGTTCGTCCCACCAGGCTGACACGCATTCTACCCCGAACTGCATATGCTTGCGGAGGTCGAACTTGTCGACGGTCGCTTCCATGTATTCCAGGATTTCGGGGCCTTCGCATAGCTCTTTAGACCAGTTTGGATTCTGATTGAAGGAGAAGGAGTAGAGGATAGTGGGAACGTCGCATCCACTGAAACCAATGGTTAGAATTGTCGCGAAGACTCGGGGCGGATTTCACCTACACTCCTGGATAGGTGTTCTGTCTCCAGGTGCCTCCAGGTCCATCGTCTCGGTCGTAGATCTAACCCTGTGTTAGCTGCAGGAGCTCACACGTAAGTAATCTGCTCACAGTAAAGTCATTGAAGCCCAGTTGGTGCTTTAGCGTATGTGCCAGCGCAATTCCCGAAGGGCCAGCGCCGATAACGATAATCTCAGGGCTCTGCATTATGGCAAATGGTATAAGGATGCTTCCTCCAAAGAGGCCGAGGTGTGCTCCGCCATCTGCACCGCCTTATAATTTATCAATCGGATTTTCGCGCGGATAATGGGCTGGACAGCAGTTGCCGAGGGTCTTGCCCTAGTTCCCCTTCCCCAGATGGAGCTAAGCACCAAGAGCAAAATCCGCGGGATTGCAATTCCACTCGAGCGTCGCCATGAGTCAGAGCACCAGACAATGAACCACGGCCTGTCAGGGAAGACCCCAGACTATCCTCAGCTCCCCATAGGACCCATCTCCTCCCCATACCCACAGTGGTCTCCGTATCTTTGTTCATCTGGGGAATTACCCCAGATTAAGGCTAGAGCTCTTTTAATAGCTGTATAAAAGGGTACAACACAAACCGCCACGCTTCCCGGATGACATTGTATCACATTACTATCTATTCTCTATCTATCATTCTGCCTTTTTATCTCGCCATGCTGAATCTCGACTTTGCCCGTGGACGGGTGCTCTACCGGCTGATGAGCCTGTGCTGCTGCTTAGTGGGTCGGCCCACTATTTTCCCCAAGCTTATCTGACTTGCTACTAGGCATTTGGCATGTATGGGTAGGTGTTTGGAATGACCATAGGTATCCGATTCACCCTACTTACATTTTCAGCTACGATGCGGGTGTGTTGGGTGGTGTGCAAGAGACGAAACCATTCCGCGACGCAATGGGGGTGAGCCACCCTGTCCACAAGAGGCAGACCGTAGAGAGTATGCTGACGGGAGAACTTAAAAGAATCCCACCGGAACTTATATCATTCCCATGATCGCTTCAAGTTATACGCTCGCCGCAACTGTCTGCTCGCTCATCACCTCTGTGATGGGGATGCCCCTCGGCCGCCGCGGTTGCATCCTCCTGGGAGACATTCTGGTCATCGTCGGTGGAAGTTTGCAAGCATCAGCATGGTCCGTCGCACAGATGATCGTTGGGCGTGTAATCTGTGTAAGATATCGACTCTATAATGTTCATACTATGGCTAATCGTACTTTGTACAGGGGTTTGGTATCGGTGTAAGTACAGCTCCACCCACTGTCCTACAATCACTGATTGTCAGCAGCTTATCTCATGCGCTGTCCCGACTTACATGGTAAGTTATTCTGTTGCTACCCCGGTAATCATAATCTCTAACCGGCCCAGGCCGAGATGAGCATTACCACCAAAGAACGAGGCCCTGAAGTCGCGATCCAGTGCATCTTCCTAGTCGGAGGATGTGCCTTTGCGTACTGGGTGGACTTTGGCTTCACAAGGATGGACAGCCAGGTTTCATGGGTACGGTTCAGTTACAAACGGAATCTGGCTCGTCTACTAAGCGAATTATAGCGATTCCCTATAGGCTTTCAGACAGCTTTCGCCATCGTGTCCGCCATCGGCATGTTCCTCCTCCCCGATACCCCCCGTTGGTACTATGCTCGAGGCCGCTACGAGGAGGGCGATAATATCTTGGCACGGCTGCACGACTGCAACGTTACCGATGACGCGGTGCAGAGCATGAGGCAATCTATCATTGTGTCTATCGAGTTTGAAGAAGAGTCGAAGAAGTTCAATGTGCTAGACCTCTTCTGGGACAAGACGAAGCTCAGAGTGGGACACCGCATTCGCGTAGCATTTCTTCTGCTCTCAATGCAGCAAATGATGGGTAAGCAACCCTGTTTTCCTATTTTCATTGAGTACCAGTTTTAATCGTTCGTAAGGCATCAATCTTTCTGTCTATTACAGCACGGTCATATTTGGCCAGATCGGCCTGTCGGCATTCATGTCGCAACTCCTAGCAGCGGTCATGAACACTACTTTTGCAATGGGATCCTTTCTCCTCCCTGGAACTATTGAACGGTTCGGGCGACGGGGGATCATGATGTACTCTGCGGTGGGACTGACTATCTGCCTGACTGTGTTTGTCGCCATGATTGGGACCTCCAACCCCACGCCAGCTACACAATGGACGGCCGTTGCGGCCGCATTTGCCTACAATTTTATCTTCGGCTACGGCTGGATCGGTGTTGTATGGCTCTATGGACCGGAGGTGGGCCAACTATCACTCCTCTCTCATAACATTGTACCATACTAACAGGGCTAGATTGCTCCCCTCCGGTATCGCCATGTCGGTGGCGCTGCAGCTGCTTTTGGAGAGTGGCTTTTCTGCTTCATCACTGTGTTCGCCGGAGGGATTGGCTTGCAGAATGTGGGGTGGAAGATGTGGCTGTGGTGCTTGTTGTCATGTGCGCTGGCGGTGCCGTTTGTGTATTTCCTCTGTCCTGAAACGACTGGAAAGACCTTGGAGGAGATCGATATACTCTTCGCCAAGGGGGACGTGCCTCACGAGATTATGGGACACGGGTCATCCGAGGCAGAGGGCAAGGAAGTGTTGGAGTTTGAGCATGAGGAGAGAGTCAAGGTCTAAGGTGGAAGCTGGGCGCAGGCAGGAGGAGTTAGGAATGGGTCGCTGTAGTTTGAGAAAGGAGAGCGACAAGTAGAGAATAACAGAAGCCCTCATCAGTTGATCATTTTCATCTTTCAAAGCAATGGCAGTTACATAGTGTTTCCCCATTGACTTCTTCATCAACTCAGCGAGGTAGACTACGTGGGCTGAATAGCGTGAGCTTCACATCAGCGGTTAGAGAAACTGACCCGATCGATGGCAGTGGCGGCCATGATTCATGGGCATACACCCCCGCGGGATTCAACTTCCAGCTGTCCAGAATCTGTCCACTCCATTTATCCAGCCAGTCAGCAGCTCGGGGCCCCATGGGGAACATAGTTTGGGCTTCTTAGCCCCGCCCCTCTGTATCTCTCCATGAATGTGGGTTCTACTCTCGCCGGTCTACCGTAAGCTCACGGGATGTCTATATAAGGCAGATGTTGCGGAGCCACCCCGTGACATGTAAGAAGCCCACTTCTATCAATTCATTTCAAAATGTTCAACATGAGAGGCCACCCCTTGCAGCTGGCCATCACGATCAGCTCCGGCAGCGCCTATCTTCTGTTCGGTTACGACCAGGTATGGTTTCGATCTCACGCTGCCCCTGTTCGTGGCTAATGGGCTCAATGCGCATAGGGTGTGCTGGGAGGTCTGGTCTCCGATCCCAGCTGGCTGTCTGCCATGGGAAATCCTAGCGCTACCTATGTCGGAATTATTGTTGCGCTCTTCAATATTGGCTGTCTTGCTGGGTGTGCGATCGCCGCCCTTTGGGGAAACGATCTCGGCCGCAAGAAAACTATCGTCTGGGGTTGCTTAACAATGATTGTTGGGGGGGTAATTCAGGCCAGCTCATTCGGTGCTCCCCAGCTTATCGCCGGGCGGATTGTCTCTGGAATTGGGAACGGTGAGATCCGCCCTATGCCGTTTGACCTTATATCCTGGAAAATTAATCCGGAACATTAGGAATGAACACTTCGACAGTTCCTGTTTACGTGTCGGAGACCTCTCGCAGTACCGTACGCGGAAGATCGCTTGCGATACAGATGTCCATTGTCATTGTATGTGATGCTACTTTCTCAATCAGAGTCAAGACTGACAATGCCAGTTCGGCACTGTAGTCGCTTACTGGCTTGACTATGGTATGATTCGGAACCATACAGGCGAGGTAGGTCTAAGCAATCCCCGGCTATCAGCCGAGGCTAAACAGTCTTGTTCAGGTTGTGTGGCGGTTCCCCCTCGCGTTCCAAGATATCTTTGCCCTCATCACTGTGGCCACCATGCCGCTTCTCCCCGAATCGCCAAGGTAGGTCAGCATACTCCAGCAGGGCGTTCCAGTTACTCTAACCAATATACTTTTGTGGTAGATGGCTGTATTCCCACGGGCAAAAGCAAGAGGCTATCCAAGCGCTCTCCGCTCTCATGGACCTACCGGAGGACGATCGAGAAATCACCGGCATCGTATCAGAGATGGAGCAGGCTGTCTCACTCGAACAGAGCGACTCAAGGCTCAGTTTCCGGGGTCTCTTCTTCGATAAGACGGATATGAAGAACGGACGGCGGTTGGTACTTTGCTTCATGTTGCAGCTGTTCCAGCAGTTTACAGGTATTAACGTTATTGCCTTCTACGGTACGAACCCTCTCCGTCACCTTATTTCCCTACTAATCTAAAACAGTAACTATCGTCCTCGAAACGAACGTTGGTTTGAGTCGCCAGACAAGCAGCCTCGTTGCTGGATTCATCCAGATCGCGTTTTGGGCGGGCACCTTTCCTCCAATCTTCCTCATGGATCGACTCGGCCGTCGAAAGGTTCTTATGTTTGGATCCACCATTCTATGCATTGCCATGGTTCTGTTTACAGTCGGGGTGGCCCTCGAAACCTCGGCCTCTTCCAATCTAGCGCTGGGTATGCTCATCATCTACGAGTTCTCGTTTGGAATGTCGTGGAACAGTGTCCCCTGGTTGTACGCCCCCGAAATCACACCTCTGAATCTCCGCCATCTTGGAGCGGCCGTGGGCTGTTTCTCAGAGTGGCTGTGGACGTTTGTACGCTTCCCCATTATACTCTTTGTCGGACTACCTTCTAACCATGATATATCCTACAGGTGATTGCAATCATGACGCCAACCGCGATTGAGCACACCAGCTGGAAGATCTACCTACTTTTCTGTATCTTCCTTGCTCTGAGTATTCCATTCGTCTACTTCTTCCTGCCCGAGGTTTGTCCTTTCTACCCTGTCAAATGGAAATTGAGTTAACTCCCACCATAGACGAGCGGCAAGACACTAGAAGAGATAGACTACATCTTTGTCAAGAATCGGCCGTCGTTGCCGTCTACGTCTAGATCATCCGACATTGATCTGCAGATCAAAGGCAACGCGCAGAGTAACCAAGTAGAGAATGTCTAAATGATGCGCTATAGTGGACCAGGATTAAGAAGAGAGTTATGTAAGGTTGGAATTAACTATTCGAAATGTGACATTATTTCGTCGTATGCATTCAGAGTCTGCGCTCCTTTTCTTGTGTTGTGTATGCTTGGACCCCACGTATATCATCTGAGTACAGAAGCATACAAGACCGAGAGTAGCTCCTGGGCTCTTCTACATCTGCCCCGATTCCCAGGTGTGCCGTTGTATGTTTTTCAGAAAAAGTACCATTACATGTTTCTCTTAAGTTTATGTAATGTTAGATACACGCGTGGGCACCATGATGCCTCATCGTATCTTCCCCGTAGCTGAAGTCCTCGTCAATTGCGATAATCTTCAATCTTATTCGGCCAAATGGTGCAATAACTATGTAGACTAAATTCGCCCACGAGCCAGGAACTTATCGGGAATATCCACCCACTTGCAACGCAGGTACTCAGCTAGATTCTTCCCAAGCACGTCATATGTCGAGCTAGAGGATACACCGCGATCCAAGTGGTCTTTAAGCAAGAAGTGTACGGCTATGAAATTTGTTAGCAACCCATTCAGCTTGTACGTGGAATAGAACGAGTCTCATACCCCAAATGTGTGGCAGTTCAAACCGGAAAATGGGATTTCCTTCATCGTCGCGGCCCAGCAATTCTCGAACCTTCTCGACAGTGAGTAGCGAGCGCAACCAGTCCCATTCATCTCGGTTTCGCACGAAGAAGCCGACATTGCAGTCTGAGCCTTTGTCCCCGGATCGTGCGTGCACGACGTAGCCGAGAGGCGCGCGGGTTGTCGGTCCGAAGACAGACAGATCATATGGGCTCTTGGTCTCGTATGTCGACTGATCATACTGGAAGGGCACGGTGTCCTTTGGAGCCTCAATATCAATGCTTGTGCCCTTGAAGGGAAGGTGACAGACGTGGCGAATCTGATCCTGTGGAAAGATGGAGACAAAGTATTCGTAGTAGGGCTTTGGTGCCGCTTGACGAGCATCAACCGCGAATGTAGCTCCTGGATAGCTCTGCATGATGGTGTCGGTGCATGGGCGGAAGAAGTTTGCCTGGGAAAGAGCCCCCTCGGAGCGGGATTGAGCAAAAATCCGCACATCGACGGTGGCTGCATCCTGGTTCGAAGGGTTCGTGGGGCATGATCCGTTGACTCGGAACTTCAAATTATGATACTGTGACTCGTCCAGCAGATTGCGCACTTGCTTTTCTAGAAGCGCAGCCTTCTCCTCAATGTCCAGACCGCAAAGGAAATAGTGAGCCTCCGCCTGGAAGCCTCCAATGGCAGTGATTCCAATCTTTGTTGTGGGAGGAGGCTTGATACTCTTGACGTTCGAGACATGACTAGGATTCGTTAGTTAAACTGCGTAGTCATTCAATGTGAAGTTGATCCATACACTCTATTGTGTCCCTCCTCTTTGATCACGATGCTGTCAAGAACAGCAACAACATCAGGGTTGTAGTACAACGGACCCTGGATCTCGTAGAGCAGCTGGGCCTTGCAGGTGTCCACGGTGACCATGCCATCCCGTCCATTCTGCATCGTCACCACAAATTCCCCCTGTGGGCTGATTTCCACAATTGGGAAAGCCAGGTCTAGCGATGCTCCCGGCAAGGATTTGAACCCGGAGAAATTTCCGCCGGTCACGTAGGTCGAACATTCGATGAAGTGGCCTGCAACAAAGGCGTGGGCTAATTGATCGTAGTTCTCACGGGTCCAGTTGTTATAATAAGCAGCACATCCTATTGTTGGGGAAGCATCAGTGACTCGTCCGCAGAGCACAATATCTGCTCCTCCCTTGAGTGCCTCGACAATTCCCCAGGCGCCGAGGTAGGCTTGGGCATAGATGGGGGTGAATTCCCACTCGGACAGTTTTTTGCCTACATTACACATATGTTAATCACAGTTTCCAACCGATTACTCCAGGAACTAACCTGTTGTAAGATTCTTGAATCCATTTCCCGACTTGACCGACTGTTGAAACAAGTCCGTCACCTCGTCACCCTCGATCCAAGCAACTTTCAGGTCCAGGTTCTTCCCCCGAATAACCTCGTTCAATGCATCATGCAGCTTCTTTGTATCACTTGCACCAGCGTTAACGGCTACTTTGATTTTGCGTCGGGCGAGATCTTCCAATGCAGGCTCAATCGCCTCCATGAAGCTGGTTTCGAACTCAGAGGAGACCGGGTTACCATTTGCCTTGGCACCACCTCTCGTGGTCATGTTGTACTCGGACATCCAGTCGCCAACGATGAATTGGATGTCTTCGTCTCGGGCCAACTCCGCCAGGCCATGGCGTCGATCGGTGACGGATCCGGAGGCGGAGGCGATGCGTAGGGTCTGTGCTGACATGGTGGGTGGGTCAATCTAAATACAATGAGGCGATGCACTGCTAAGTCGCTGTCGCGTGGCAGCATGTTTTAAATAATGACCTGGGGTAAATTCCACCGGTTATGCGGAGATTTTGTCCAAAAGGCGTTGGTTATGCTCCCGAGGACCGAGATTGGACACGCGGCGGCTGCCCGAAAGCCATGACTAACGCACCTCATGTCAGACTTGAATCAACTGGAAATGAAGACAAGATGGACGTAATCGAGACAAGGTGTATTCACATTCGATCTAGTCTAATAGGTCATGTTGATCAGGACGGTCTTGGGCTCGGTGTAGGCTTGCAATGCGTTCACCCCCAGTTCTCTGCCCAGCCCACTCTCCTTGGTGCCTCCAAAAGGACACGAGAAATGGATGGTACTGATGCAGTTCACACCGACTACGCCCGAGTCAAATCCAGAGCTCATTCTAAGCGCTCGGTTAATGTCCTGAGTAAACACTCCGGCCATCAACCCGTACTTGCTTGCGTTAGAGCTCGCAAGAACCTCCTCCTCAGTCTTGAATTTGTTGACTACGACAACCGGGCCGAAGATCTCCTCCTTGTAGATCGAGGCGTCTGCTTTTGTATCCGTGAAGATGGCTGGTTCGATGTAGTAGCCCTATAAGGTGGTTAAATTCTCGCTGCATACGTTCGACCGACCGTGGGAATACTGACCTTGTCAAACAGAGGCTTTCCTCCTACCAACAATGTGCCCTGGCCATCCTGCTTGGCAGTTTCAATGATCCCCATAATGCGATCGTACTGTGCCTTGTCTACCACGGGACCCAGCTCAGATCCGGGGGCGTTGGGGTCGCCGATAATCCCCCGCTTAGCCTGGAATGCCTTTTGGTACGCGGCTAGAAACCGGTCGTAGATGCCTTCCTGCACGTAAACTCGCGAAGCAGCGAAACAAATCTGGCCTGAGTTGTTGGTCAACCCATTCACACACCTGCATATTGTTAGCAAGAACATGGGACGACATTCTCCAACCCGACTGACCACTGGACTGCGTTTGCCAAGTTCGCATCGTCAAAAACAACGGCCGGACTTTTGCCTCCAAGCTCCAGAGTACATCGTTTGAGGTTACTCTTTGCAGCAAGAACCTGTACAGCCTTGCCCGTAGCGACACTGCCGGTGAAGCTGACCTTGGCCACCTCCATGTGACTCGCAAGCAGGGCTCCAGTGCTGCCATCCCCTTGGAGGACCTGGAACACGCCGGGAGGGAACCCAGCCTCGAGGATTAGCTTTCCCAAAGCTGCGGCCATCAACGGGGTTTTCTCGCTAGGCTTAAGGATGAAGACATTCCCGGCTGCGAGCGCTGGAGCAGCTTTGAGACCGACCGAAGCCAACGGGCCATTCCAGGGGATTATACTAAACTGTCAGTCACTATGAATAATAGTTTGTAGTCAAAAGAGAACAAACCCAGCGACGACACCCAGCGGCTCGTATCGTACGATCTTGTAAAACCCGTCATCGGCAGGGAACGACTGCCCCGCGAATTTATCAATCCAGCCGGCGTAGTCTAAGTCGGTCAATACAGGTTCAGTTGTCCGAGGTTCAGGGCTCACTCACAGCGAAAACATCCAATCGCCGTTCCAATTTCCGACTTTCCAAACGGCAGGTATGGAGCCCCCAAAGTCAGACGCGTTAGGTAGGCGAGGTGTTCCTGGTTTTTCTCGAGCAGGTCGGCGAACCGGAGCAGTATCTTCTGGCGCTCGGGAAAGGTCATGCGACGCCATTCGGAACCAGCAGCAAATGCCGCATTGGCAGAGCGAACAGCTTGGTCGACATCCTCGGGGCCTGCGAGGGGAATCCGGTTGCTGACAAGGTCTCCGGTTGCGGGGTTATAGACAGAGAATTTTGTCTTGTTGATGCACTCCACGTACTATATATAACCAGTCGGGATTAGTCCCATGACGGATTTCGGCAACTGAAGGAGCTTTACGGCATTATTGATGAAAAGCTGGGTGAGATGCAGTTCGAAGTCCATTTTTCAATGTTCTCTAACTCAGGAACAGACGGTGTTGAACCCATATTGCTCTGTTCTGCGGAACTATATATCATCGCCCGTGAATGCATGCCAGGCTGGGCATGAAAGTCCCATGAGTCATGGCTAGTGTCATGTGACTGGACAGGGGGCAGTTGCGGGGGAAATGCCAAGACTGGAGATTGATTTCCGACGTGGGTCTGAAAACACGATCCCCTCCCCTCGTCTCAACAGGCATCGCAATCATGAGTGATATCGAGCCTCCCCTTCCCCGGAATGGCTCGCGTGTCCGGAGAAGACCGCCTCGCAAGGTGTCTTCCCTGACTGCCCAGCAGGTCCAGCACAAGCGCGACCTCGACCGCAAGGCACAACGCGCGCTCCGGCAACGCGTCAAGTCGCGGATGCAGGACCTGGAAGATGACCTGGCCCGCGCCAAATCTGACTGCTCTGTTCGGGAACAAAAGATGATGGGGGAAATTCAACTTCTTCGTGAGGAAAACCGGAAACTGCGCTCGTATCTCGACAGCATTGGCCAGTTTGCGATCAATGGAGCAGCAGGGGAGAACGGTGCTCCAATCGATGATGCTGCAACTCCCGATCCAATGCCGCCCGTTGATGACGATGAACCACCGTTAGGTATGATTGTTGACTCTACTGCTGCTTCTCAATAAGCCGCAGATCACTGATAGCTTACACTACTAGACAACGAAGACAGTCACGAACCTCTTCCCTACGATCGCGCCCTGCCAAATCAGCCAACAGTCCCCGACCGTGCCGCGAATCAAACACAAGGAGATGGAATCGAGGGACACCAGTTATCGTGGATTAGGGACACATTGGACGGCCCCGACACTCCGCGTAACCAGTCGAACACAAGTGTGCCTCCAACCTACCATAACGCGAACACGTCGCTCGCACAAATCGACCTACCGTCTCCCGCAACCGAGGGTTCTTTGGGTCGCGAGACGCGCCAATTCATGGAGACACCTGGCCCGCGAGGTAAGAAACCGGAACCATAGGGTGTGTGACTGGAATGAAGCACTGACCTTCCATTAAGATAGACATATGGATGAGCTACCCCATGCGGTGCAAGAATCAATCACTGCACCTTCCCATAGCATGCTCACTCCAACCTGGGCAGCCCCCTTGCACCCGACTTTCTATCAGCCGTCGCTTTCTACCGGAATCGCCTCCGTTCTCCCAAAACACACTGCCGCTACATGCCCACTAGACCAGATCCTGCTCGACTTCATTCTAGCGAGACGATCAATGCTCGCAAAGGGCTATAGCATGGACTTGGTTCTCGGATCCCCCCACCCATCCCTTCAGGCTATCCTCTACCCTGGCCCTCCAACGCCAGAAGTACACGATACTAGTCGTGTTTTGGGCGAGGTCCTCACCACATTTGCCCATGTCGCCCTCCCAGAGAAGCTAGGATTCATGTTTGTCATGTACCGCACGATGAGGGTACGTAGAAATTTTCGTGGGCGAATTAGATGGACTAACCCCAGGACAGTGGCAGATATCCCCCACTAATGCGACGTACGAGGAAATGCCCCGATGGTTACGACCGACCGCGACTCAAATCACCGTACCACATGCTGCGTGGATTGATAACATTCCTTGGTACGTCTTCACATAGACTCCATAAATCCCTTGATTCTAATTAGACCGCCAGGCCGCGAGTGCGAGACCTTTTGATTGAGAACCCTACGAAACACCCCTTTGCTCTGTTTTCCGAGCTCTACTCCCAGAATATTTCCATTAACTGGCCATATGACAAGATGGATTGCGTCTCAACGCAGGGGGATAATGTTCAACTCAACCCCATCTTCGAAAAGCATATTCGCAACCTCAACAACTGGACCGTGGCCAAACCTTTCCAGGAGTACTTGCCGGATATGGCTGCGGCGATCTACGGAAAAGACTGAGCAGAGTACTTTGAAGGGTACTTCAAATTCCTATTCGTACTATTCGGACGCGGACCACCGGGGCGCTGTTCACGCCGGGGTTTCTGCCACAAATTCCTTGCTAAATGGCAAGTCGACATATCCGATTGGTGATTTTGGGGTGTAGAAAGTGGTCCGGTCATATTGTTTCAGCGCAATTCCCTTGACCAACCGAAAAGGAAGATCAGGATTTGCGATGAAATGCCGACCGAATGCGATCGCAATCTGATAAGAGGAATGCTCCTGGATCATACTTTCGGCGGAATCCGCAGTGAATCCGCCGGCGAGAATGATTGGCCGGTCACGGCCGTATGCTTCAAGGAGGAAAGCGTGGTCCTCCTGGTCCCCATCGACCGTGTTTGACCCAGATATCCGAGGCTCAACAACGTGGAGGTAGGCAAGGCCCAGTGGACGCAGATGTTCTGCTAGATGTGTGAACTGCCGCTGAAGATCCTGCATGCGCATTCCCTGGAAGGGGCTCCAGGGACTAATGCGGTAGCCTGTCCTGTCAGGGCCGATAGCAGCGGACACGGCCTTGGCAACCTCTAGCCCGAATCGCGAGCGGTTCTCCACGCTTCCTCCCCACTCGTCGCCCCTGTTGTTGCTTGTGTCTTGTAGAAACTGGTCGCACAGGTACCCGTTGGCGCCGTGGATTTCGACCCCATCAAATCCAGCAGCGATTGCATTCCTCGCGGCCGTGGTGTAGTCCGCTATCCAGTCTCGAATCTCCTCCTTGGACAGCGACCGAGGCGCAGGACTAGTATCTGCCATGGGAACATTTCCGCTGGAAATAACGTCGTATCCTTCCTTTGCCAGGACTTCCGGCTGGGCGGCACGGCCGAGCGCCCATAGTTGACAGAAGATGTAGCTGCCGCGGGCATGCACCGCGTTTGTGATGGTCTTCCACTGCTGGATCTGTGCCTCATTCCATATTCCCGGGACATTGTTTATGCCTCCTGCTCGGGCGGTGATGAAGGTCCCTTCGCTGACGAGGAGTGTTCCAGGGACGCTGGCTCGTTGTGCATAATATTCGCGCACAATGTCGAGGGGTACATGGTCATCGTCGGCTCGGTAGCGCGTAAGAGGAGCGAGAACAACACGGTGTTTGAGGTCGAGTTGGCCGAGGTGAAGCGGCGAGGTGAGCATTGTCGGGGCCATTGAGTCGTGAGTAGGAAAAGTCTTGTAACGTAGGTTGGAATCCTTTGCCCGGCGGAATATCGAGACCTGTTTTAAGGGCGGGCTACGGCTTTTTCCCGCGGGTCATTGAAATATCCAACAGCCGTTTATTTATTGTGCCATGAGTCATGGCCCCAGTCTCAGGCGGGCATGATTCAGACCTTCGGGGTGCTGCGGTCGATGACGGATGTACATCCCCATCTTCCCATATACTATTGTGGACCGACGACAACAGTCGATATATATTGGAGTAGTGTTTCCAACCAGAAATCCTGCTGGTACCTTGGTAGTTAAAACTCGATCAAGATGAAGCCCTCAATGCGCGCAGCCCAGTACAACACCGTACGTGAGATCCCTTGATCGGCTGCAGGTGCTAGGTTTAACTAATCAGACTAGACCACCAACAAGGTGGAGGTTAACGATATTCCAATTCCCGAACCAGGAGAGAATGAGATCCTTATCAAAAACATCTGCGCGACGTTGTGCCACTCAGATCTCGTACGTCTCCCCCATGCTTGTTGCCTTGACGAAAGCTTATACAATGTAGATGCTGTTTTGGGGACATACAGCTGAAAAGCCCCCGACGGAGAAAGTCACGATCGGCCATGAGAATACTGGCGTTGTCGCTGCAATTGGTAGCGAAGTGCAGGGCTTCAAGGTCGGTGATAAAGTAGGATGTCTGGGATGTAGTTATGCTTGCTGTATGTCCCCGCGCTATCTTACTGGAACGGCAGAGCATAACGGTTTCTAGATAACTGCGAAGGATGCCAGGTCCATAACCTATTCTGTAAAGATGGAACTGGACTGCTCCACGGGTTCACTACCGATGGTCATTTTGCGGAGTACTCTCTGGCCGATTACCGAAATGCGATGGTCCTCCCAGATGATATCGATATGGTGGCGACAGCGCCTTTGTTCTGTGCTGGGATTACCGGTACGCTGTCTATTCCCCAGCCATGCTGTTCTCTATGAATATACTTACAAGTTGCCAGCTTACCACGCCGTGAAGCAATGCAGCCTCAAAGCCGGCCAATGGCTGGCGGTGATCGGTTGCGGCGGCTTAGGTCACCTTGGTAAGTTGCTCTCTGCGACTTAGACGTCTTATGCGCTTACAACATGTTAGCCATCCAGTATGCGAAAGCATTGGGCCATAAAGTGATTGCAATTGATATATCTGACGCCCAGCTGGAATCCGCAAGGGAACTTGGTGCGAACGCGGCGTATAATTCTTCAAGCGATGCCGACTATGTCGAGAAGTTAAAGACACTTACTGATGGCGGAGCGCATGCAGCTGCCGTTTTCAGTGCGTCTAATGCCGCTTATGCCAGTGCTCCCGATGTTCTGAGGTACAAACCCAGCTTCTTTCAATTCGACGCCGAGTGCTAATGATTGGCGCGTAGGATCAATGGTCTACTGATGGTTGTTGGAATTCCCAAAGCAAATCTCTCTATCAACGCCTTGGATATTCTCCTAGGTAAATACCGTATCCAGGGTGTAAGTAGCGGAACTCCTCAACGGATGAGAGAGCCGATCGAATTCAGTCACAAGCATGGAATTAAATCGCACTTGACTACCTTTGACAGCTTGGAAGATATCCAGACTATCATTGACTTGGCAGAGAGCGGAAAGACAGCTGGACGTTTGGGTATTGTATTCAAGTGATCTATATATCAAGCACATTTCATTCATGTGAATAACATTATTTGTAGATTGTGATTTGGCCTGTTGTCCATGGATCGCTTCAGCTGTATGCGTCTACTTTTCTAGCGTCAGGAAAATCGGTGCTTTGACTGAGCTTGGAGAACTGGTCCAGGTCTCGCAAAGTCTCCAAGCACTGATCTCGGATGATCTTCTGGGCATCTGACCCAAGCACTATTCGCTGCCCGATTTCCTTTCCTGCCATCGACCCCTCACGCCTTACTAGGTCTAGAATCCGCTCGACAGCAAGCACGGGGTCCCCGGGCTGTTTGCCGTTTGTTTCTTCCTGCCGCCCAGAGAGGATATCGACAACCGTATTGTAAGCGTCTATTGGAGGGTCCGAGCGAGGTACTATCCGACGGTCTTGAGCTAAGATGTTGGTCCGAAATTGGCCGAGCACAGCAAGATGCACCTGAATACCGAGCGGTGAAAGCTCTTTCTGTAAGCTCTCTACAGCACCTAGAGAGATGAGTTAGATATAAATGCAAGGGTCAGCTATAGGGGAGCTCACCCTCTAGCGCAAACTTTGAAGCGCTGTAAGGACCCCCCGCTGCAACACCCAGCCAGCCCGCAATGCTGCTCATGAAGATAATCTTTCCCGAGCCGCGACTTCTCATATGAGGCAGGAAGGCGCGAGTGAGATTCATTTGCCCGAAGAAGTTGGTATGGAACTGGTGCAAGACTTGCTCGTGGCTGGAGGGCACGCCTGGTCAGTACCGTGCTGGCCATAGTTGAGTAAGTGCATCATCATACGTCAGTTCTTCCCATGCGCCCGACAGGACGTATCCAGCATTATTTACCAGCACATCGACTCGGCCGAAAAGGCCCAATGCCTCGGCTGATTTGCCATTTAGCTCATCCTGTGCGGCCGTAACGTCAAGATCGAGTAGACGCACGTGGGGAATGCCTTTAAACTCCTCTAGAGCGCTGATGTTGCGTGCCGTAGCGATGACTCTATCGCCTCGGGCTACAATCGCAGACACAAACAGTTTACCGAAGCCGGAAGTGCAGCCGGTGATGAGCCAGACGCGGGATGAGGTGTTGTTGGCCATTGTGTAGACACGGTCGGAACGGGATTTTACTGGGACTTTAACAGAACTTAAATGATTAGACTGGATTAGGTATCTGAGTCATGGACATCGGTCATCAAGATGAAGTCTGCATGGTGAGCCCGTCTTTACCCCCGAGCACCCTGGATGCATCCCCAACAACAAGATTCTCATACCCGACCATGTAAGTCATTGGAAGTTGCATGAAGAAATGACAGTCGTCACTCAACGCGGCGGCGTATTCTTTACTCGTATAGAAGGCCATCCAATCGTCCCAGGCCCGCACCCAGAGCTGGGCACATCCATCGTAGTCAAGTACGTTTTCGCCCAAACTACGAGCATGCTCCTTCATTTCGGGAGTTTGATGGTGCTGTCGATCTGATTAGTGTGGTTGACACCGTCTAGTGTTCCGATGAGACTAACCTGCGCATAGCGCAAGATATGGTTCTGGAACGCCTGTGTTGCAACAGCAAGATCGGCATGCACAGTTCGCCAGTGATGATGGAAGGTCTCATAGCTGATCTCCTCGCGCTTCTTGAAGAAGACCGAGACTTTGATCGCAGGCTGGAAGTTGGGCTCGGCCGCGAAGCTGAGCTCCAGGTGCTTGAACTTGTGGTCGGGCTTGGTGGCGATAGACATATTGGGGGAATGGGGTGTAGTTTACTGACCCCATGGGGTATAGATATGAAGCTTTATAGGCAGTTGAAAATGACCCGGGTATGATCCAAGTTGCTGCCCTGACGGTCGTGACGTGCTAGGCATTCTCTTGTTAGGTTGGGCCATGAGTCATTGGAAGAAAGTCATGACAAAATCGATCCACAAGTCATGGACCACGACTGCGTCATGTACCTAACATTCATTTTGCGAAGGCAAAAAAAAAAAAAAAACCCATCAACATGCATTATTGGCTCGCTTATCGAGAAACGTACGGCTCAGGGGGCGAAATCCAACCCCAGGGCTCCGCAAACAGCGGGTTGCTGCCCATCAGGGTCGACGAAGGAGACATGTCCAAACATTCCTGTAGCATATCTAGCCCGTCTAGCGTGGGAGCTCCCGGGAGCTGTCCTTCTGTGTTTATACCTGGCGTGCTGACACTACCTGAACTGAGACGTACGCGCTTACTCGCTGCACCACTACGCCCAACATGGCTGCCCTGACGCGATCGCCGATCTGGGACTCTCTCCAATTCCGACTTGATGCTGGTGACGATTTCAAGCGCCCGCAACCCATTCCGATACCCCTGGCCTATCTCCGAAAGGGCCTGGCAGCATATTTGTAGGAATCTGCGTGCCGCCGCTCGCGTGAGATCAGCGGGTGCGAAGTAAACGTTGTGGATATGGACCAACGCCGCAGTGAAGATCAGATGAACAGTGTGGATATTCATCTGTCGTAGACCATACGACTGCCGAAATGTCTGCAAAAGTTGGACAATGGCAATGGCTGCATCGGTGCATGCACGGTGACTCTCGTCAATGTCGGGGCTCGTCAGGTTGGGGAGACTCTCTGATCGACCGTATGTGAAGGGCCGGTCGATGGCTACAAGGATTGCATAATAGAGCATGCTGCCTGGGTCAGCTACTGTACCGAAAATGCCACTAAAGAGTGTTCTTACTGCAATTGAAGAAGATGAGGGGGTCGTTGGACGCGACTCTGCGTTTCTTGTAGGGAAAGGCTTGCGGGTAGCTCCTGTGCCCAGGAGACAAGGTCGCTCCTGAGCTTACGGGCGGATGCATGCAGTGACTTGATCTCGGCCTCCTCAGGGTATGGTGTGTGGTACCTGGAGATGAGCATCAGCTATGGAATCCCTTGAGGTCTCGCGCTGTCACTCACAAAACTCGGCGAATGTGCGACATCTTTCGGCACAACATCACAGTGGCCTCTGCAACATCGCCCAAAAGTGCAGGGACCTCCGGGGAATTGATGATAGAGTCGCTGTCAATGTACGATTGCCAGGACGCATCGCCTGGGGCGACATCTGACTGCCGCAACGAGCTAACGGATATGTGCTTCTCGTCGAGTGATTCTGGCCGACCGACATAAAAACTCCACATACTCCGAGTCGTTAGACGTGGCTATCTCAGTGTATTGTATGAATTTTTAGAGCTTACCGGTCATGTATGTATGCGCCCCAGAAAACAACCCTTCGCAGCCGGGTTTCGTCCACTGCAAGACCATCCTTTTGATATAACGGGGATTTTAGATGTAGTCCAAGATCTGTTGCGAGTCTCATCGCCATACCTGATAGTGGGGGATAAGTATGAGGAGAAATGACTTCGAACCAGAAGAAAACATGACTCCATACCACTATAAAGCCAACCTCTAGCGTCTCGTGTCAAGAAAGCCTCCACGCCGCTGAGAATCACAAGAGCTTGGACAGTGCACAAGGCTGGAGCGTCCATCTCGACGTCAAGAAGTGCTTTTGCCCGGCTACTGAAAAATTCGGCCAGCGGCTCTGGAAGGTTGCGAGGATATCGGCGAGTCAGGGCTGCTCCTACAGCACACCTGGTCGCGGCTCAGTTCTACCACCGCGCTGAGCAGGGAACAGAGTGGGATTGCTCACATGGCATTATTGAGTGTTTCAGAATACTGATGAGTTGATCGGCCAGTTGCTCGGTATTTTGCTCGCTCAGCATGGAACACCTTTTCGTCTACGACTGGAATATTCGGATTCTCCCAGCAGAAGTACAGGCGCAGGAGATGGTTCTCCAATTCTTCTGGAACCTCTTCATTCAACCCGGCCCTGTGAAGGATGTCACGCTCTTTACCATACACCAACCGGATATTGGAGTCGTTTAGAGGAAAGAGCCCGACGTGGAGGATGTGCAGATTCGACGTCGCTCCGAAAAAGCGTATCTGCCCGTCTTCAGCCAACTGCAGCGATCCAAATCGCTCGCTGAGTACGTCTAGTCCCGAATCCGAGTCGTCCACCTGGGCGACGACAGGCGAGTAGCTTTCCTCCTCCATAGGAGCTGACAATCCGTCCAGGGTATTCTGCGGCATGGCAGTGGAGCTTGGGGTGGGATACGGGTCGGGCTGCTGGGGCAGTTGGACGCCGTTGCTCACGAGGGCCGATTCAAGCGACTGAATGTATCGCTCCAGGCGTGCATATCGCTCTCGAGATGGTACGGTCCGCTTGTCGACCTCTTGGGGCATCACACATTCCTGGCCATGGAGGCCGCAATTGGCGCACTGCGGCCGGGCGCCGTCGCATTTGGTTTTGCGCTGCCGACAGCCAACACAAGCACGAGTGATGTGCTTGCTCTGACGAAAAGCTTTGCGATTTGATCTGGACTCCATCGTATGTGGGAGTTCTCCGCTTCTGAGGTTTGACTGGGGTGAGGAATGGGTCTGGGGTTGTTTGCGGAGGCGGATCTACCCCAATACTGAGCATGACTCATGGACCATCTTGTCCAAGCCTCGGTTGGACACGATCGGACAATCCCCGAAAGCAGCTTATACAGTGGAGAAGCTAGAGAAATACTTGGGGATACGACAGTCTTGTATACTTTATCTGCGAAGCCAAACAATAAGCATTTCTCACCATCCACATGGCCACCCCGATGCAACAGCTGGCCAGGGCATGTATTCCTGCATACACCTGCCCGCCAGGGACTAGAATGCACCTGCTCAACTTGGGAACTTTGAACGTTGATGACGCCTGGTACGCAAGCCCAAAGGACTGCTCATGGATTCACGCTAAAGATATCGCTTAGGCTCCTTCTCGGCGCAAATGGCAGCTCCGCCAGCAATCCAAACCCTCCGAGCAAGCGGAGAGATCTGATGTTAATTGCCGGCCTGATCGATCATCCAGAGATGGGCCTGATATTGTTCGAAACTGGCAGCGCCGAAGATGTTACAAGGGTACGTACCGGGCTCTGAATGTGGGTTCGATACTAAACCAGTTGGATGTCTAGCAATGGGGACCAGAAGCGGTAGACATCTTCCCTCGAACACGCTACGAGAAACATCATCGCCTGCCAGATGCGATTTCCGCTGCCGGATATAATATCCAAGACGTTAAGGTTGTCATCATGGGACACCTTCACCTTGACCATGCTGGTGGCTTGGAGCATTTCAGAGGCACAGGAATCCCGATTTATGTGCATGAAGAAGAATTCAAGCATGCGTGCTGGGCTGCTGGCACAAACTCTGACGGCGGGCTGTACTTGTATGTCAAACTGACCCATCGCATACTAAAAACTCACGGATATCTACAGGGGCGACTACTTGAAGCTCGACAGCTCTATTAATTGGCAGACATTCAACGATAAACAGCTGGATCTCTGCACTGGAATCACCCTTTACCATTGTCCCGGTCACACGCCCGGTCTATGCATCATGCAGGTCAACCTTGCCCAAGACGGGACGTTTATCTGGACCACAGATCAGTATCATATACGCGAGAATTATGAATTAAACCAAGCACACGGCTGGCTATTGCGAGACTACCGCAAGTGGGTGGACAGTGGCAAGTTCATTCGCCGGTTGCAGCGAATTTTCTCCGCCACGTTGATCTTTGGTCATGACCATGAGACGGCATCCAAGTTGATTCAAGCAAGGAAGGCATACGAGTAGAGTACTTGATATAAAATACAGTGTCTGTTATGGACAATAAATAATCCTCGCTTGCTCAATCCGCACCATGCTACTCGTTCACTTTGGCGCTGTACCGAGCAAAGGGGCTCCTCTCTCGTAGGCGCTTCCCATGCTTCAAGAAAATATAGGGAGTAATGCAGAATACCGTTGCAACTGCTGCGATGATGCTCGTCGCCACGTTGGATCCGAGACCTAAATACATGGGATACGCGAACAGGGGCAGACACCCCTGCGCAAGCGCGCGCAAGACCTCGGTGACAGCCATGCCTGACGAGGCATAGACTGTGTAGGAATCGGCGGTATACCCACTCAGCGTGTACTAGAACTCGGTCGCAGCAAACCCGACGAGAACGAGGCCGAATATGGATGCGATCCAGTGGACGTGAACGATTGGAGGGACTGTCCAGCCAAAGATCCAGAGCCACGCAGCGAGGACTGGACCAGCGATGGCAAAGCCACCGATTTTGTCTTCTGGCTCTGGTGTCTGGTTGGCTTTTTGTCGTGTGTTCAGCTTGTGACGATCCCAGAAACGAACCAGGCCACTCATCATGATGCCCGGCAAAAGTGCAACGAACGGGAGTGAGGTCGCTCTGGAGCTGAAGCCAAAATCGCCGTAGACAACGGTGAAGGACTCGGTAAAGAGATACACCATTCCCCAAGAGGAGGCGCTGAGGGTCGCGACAAGAATGATTATAGGCTCCTTGACTCCTAGTTTCGCTGGACGCACCAGAACAACTTTGAAGAACTCTTCTGTACTCTTTATCTTATCCGGGATGGGTATATCCATGTCCACTTCTCCAACTTGGACTGCAAGTTTCGAACCGGCGAGCGAGAAGAGTAGTCGGTCGACTTTCGCGGACAGGTATGAGGAGGAAGACAACGGCAGTGGTGATTGCAGCAGTATAGTAGACCCATCGCCTATATCGGTCAGTCTAATTAGAACAGATGGATTTCCAGACTTACCAGCCGATCGCATCGACCAGATACGATCCGTAGATGCGGCCAATAGCGATGCCCAGCATGGTAGAGCAGTTCCAGATTCAGAGGGACCACAGCTTGGGCCGCTTGGTATAGAGATCCTCAATACTCCCCGCAAGGACAATGGCTGGCACGGCAGAGGCGTAGCCGGCTATAAAACGGCCGATGAAGACTCCAGCCGGCGAGGCGACGACGCCGGTTATCAAACAGGCGATGCAAAATATACTGGCAGAACGAGGTAGGGCTGACGCCGTCCGAGTACCTCAGGAGATGGGAGGCATATTCAGAGCTCAAAATGCTTGCCCGATGCCATACATGAATTGAAACTCAGTAAGCATAACAACGCGGCTCATTGCATACTCGGACATGGCCTCCTCTGCCGCCGGTGGTCCCGTGCTGCTGATGACGGCCGTGTAGAACTCCAAGAAGAGCATCAAACAGCCGTCGTAGATCTTGCACTGGGCAGACCAGTTGCGTGGAAAGTCGTGGTGGTCGGTGTCCTAGCCCATTGTGTTGGACCCGGTCTGTCGAAGCCCTCTCCGCGAGGCTTCGTGATCAAAATCGGCATGCTATTTTTGTTGGCGGCTGTCATCCATATCGGATGAATTGCAGTTGACAGGATAGCAGGGATAAACCGACAGTGCGGCCATAGTGCCTGCTTTTAAGCAGCAGTTCGTGGATGATGCGACAACTTCCTCACGATCAACATCGACTCCAAGTGAGGCCGATGACGACAATCTGGTTCATCCTTGAGGATGTGTCGAAGGGATCCCGAGAGTATGATCGTGACATGGAAAGGGTGTTATAAGAGATCTGCATAGCTAGAATTAGCCCCTAATCAGGAGTCTGGTTTCGGAGTTATACGACAAACCTGCGATGGGATGAGTGAGCCATGGACACAGACATAGAAGCAAGGGACCAGGAGGAAATCGCGAAGGTGTTCGCTGAGTGGCACACATCGGATGGTTCAACATTATTATTGCATCATGTTTACCCCGAGATCTGCGATCGACCCAGCGCTCTGGCTCGCTTGTCCTGCATAAACATGACGTGAACCCACATTGTTTACTGCTCAAACTTGATGTGCGTTGCGAGAACCCTTCTGCTCAGAAGTTGCCCGCTTGGCCCACGGCATCATGAAGTTCCTTCCCATCAATGGCTCACGGTCCAATAGAAAATCGGAAAGAATAAGCAAGCGGCCAGTCGCCCCTTTAGCCCAGGCGCCAAGCAGGCTCCTCGTATTCGGTGAGGCTGAAGAGGAAGCTGCTGCTGGATACGAAGGCCTCATCCCCCAATTCTTCTTCACACTTCGCGCCCAACCTCGCTCAACCTCTCCAAACAAGCGACAAACATGGGAGTTACAGACCTACCCGCTGAGCTACTGTATGCTATTCTGGATCATGTCGCTCCAAAGTCGCTCGACTGGGCATACCACTATGCCGAAGCTCGTTGGTTCCTCCGCCTGCGACTCACCTGTAGGTCGTTTGATGTCACTGTGATCGATTGGCTTTTAGCAGCTCTGAAGCAAGGCGATCACCTGAAAGACTGTCCGCTGACACGACAACCCTTGCGACCGTCGGCCACCGAGATGTGTGTACGTTTATTGATGGAGCAGGTGCGACGTGATGGTCACGAAAGCCAATATTCGTTGATTAGTATTGTCGCCGACGGGGCTGAAATGGCGTCCGAGGTGCTGGGGGAACCTAGAGAAGCCTGCGAGGCGGCTTTGATGTTGAGTATCGTCGGTGTTTCTGGCACTTGGTTGCCCCTGGCTCACCTGGCGGGAATCGAGAATGATCAGTCAGCCCCACTGGAGGAGAGCGACCGGGACACTGTGGCCTTGATGGTTGCAGCGACTATGGGCCTCGTCGAGGGGATGGAACGGGCCATACAGGCCGGGGCAGACGTCAACTTTGAACCGGGTGATCACTGGCTGGGGACGCCGCTTTGGGCTGCTGCTTTTGGGGGTCACGCTGCAGCCATCCAGGTCCTCGTGGATCATGGAGCTGACCCGCACTACGTGTGTACACAGAATGGGGAGACGGCGCTGCATTATGCGGCAGCCTCTGGGAGTGAATCAGCAGTGACTCAGCTGTTGGCTCTGGGGCTGCAGCCCGACTCGCGCAACAGCCAACAAGAAACGCCTCTCATCTGGGCAGCTGCCGCAGGGCATACGGCCATCGTTCATCTTCTCCTGAGGCAACCGACTGATGTAAATGCGGAATGTGCGGCCGGCAAGACAGCTCTGCTGTACGCCGCGTGGAGAAAGCACAAGGCGGTTGCCCTCCTCCTCCTGGATCGGCCAGAGATCCTCCCGGACAAGAAAGACCCCAAGACCAGTTCTACGACGGCATTAGCTGCGGCGGCCCTGACAGGGAGCGGAGCGCTCTTCAACACGCTTATTGCGCGAACAGATGTCGATCCCCTAGTAAGAGACGCAAGTGGCCACGGGATACTCAAGCATGCGATCGCGGGGGAAAATGAAGCAATCGTACGGTCGGCTTTGCTTCGAATGGATGTCAATTCGCAAGGGAACGATGGATCAACACCGCTTATGTGGGCAGCCAAAGGAGGGAACGAGACGCTGGTCAGATTGCTGCTCGCCGAGCCGACCGTCCGGGTTAATGCACAGGGCGAAGAAGGGGTAACTGCCCTCATGCTGGCTGTTGTCTCCCACAGTGTGCCCGCGGTCAAGGCTCTTTTGGAGCACAAGGAGATTGATGTGAACGTAAGGTGTGAGGATAACGAAGAGAGACTGGAGGGGACCTCTGCCCTCGGCGTAATGGCCGTGCAGGGGCTGGATGAGATGGCGAGTATCCTCTTAAAGCATCCTCGAGCTGACCCGGAGATCGTGGACATGTATGGCAGAACACCCCTTGCTCGTGCCGCCATCTCGAACCAACTGGGAATGGTCAAGTTGCTTACAGCGCGGAGAGATGTGGATATCAATTCACCGGACAACGCCAGTATCACTCCGCTCATGCACGCGGTCGAGGAGGAGGCAGAGTTGGTCGTCCAGCATTTATTGAGCGATAATCGCATTCGGGTGGCCGTAAAGACCAGTCGGAATCAGACTGCCCTGACAACAGCAGCCATGCGCGGAAACGAGCGTATCGTCCGGATGCTGCTCGCTCCCAACCAGGGGTTCAACAAGGCCGACATTGAAGAAGCCAGACGTGCAGCAGATGAGGCTCAGTATACGGCAGTGCAAAGCCTGTTGGCCTACTATTTGAAAAATCAGAGTATTCTCTAGCGATAATTTTTTATTCAATTTTTTATTCATGTGTATCTCCCTTATATTTTACACCAACAAGCCTAAAGAGTAAGATGACTATGCTCGAACCGAGAGGCTTCGAGCGAGGCGCGGCAAAAAGGACAAGATGTTAGAGACGAATGGGAATATCGGGTTCGTCGGATTGTCGTGTTGCCTGTCCAGGTTAGGTGACTGACCGAGTAGACGGGGATGGATGGAAACTCACGAGGTAGGGTCGTCGAGCGAGGCTTCCCCCATGAAGGTCTCCAGCCCCGAGATGAACTCTTCCCACCTCTTCTCAGATGACATTGGGGCGCTGGCGTACTTTTCCACGCCCATTTCGCGAACTAGCGTTTCCATTCTCGGTAGTACTGCGTCTGCAGCGCAAGCTTCCCTCTCTCTCTGAGCTGACCGGCTAATAACCCCCTGCTCAGCGTACCATGCCGAGTCTTCGAGGATGACCCCACTCTCGTAAAGGGCAAGGAGCGTGGGATCGATTTGTGCCTTAACCCCAGCTTCGTAAGCCATGCGGTGGGCAACAGCCTGAACGAGGGCTAAACAGAGAGGCAGGATGTTACGATTGAACTCTTCGCTACGATGGACTCCACCGATTTGCTGTAGAGATTGTCGTCCCTCTGCGAACAAGGCGGCTTCGTGTTGAGCCAGAGGGCAACTAGGATCTTTGGGGGGTGGTACTTGATATCGCCCGAGGAGCAGCTCACTTGCCAGGCCTAACAACTAGTTAGAGGGTGATATGTGTATGAATATCGAAGCAGGGTGTGGGAACGTACGAATGGCAAGGACCCGGATATCGCCCTCTGCAGTTGCTGCGGCACGAAATTCAAGCTGCGACATAATCAGTGACTGGGCCATTAGAAACTGTGCGAAATCACCACCCTTACCTCAAATTGAAGGAGCTGGTTATGTTCAAAATACCCATGCCATCCGCATCCGTCATTCATTGCCTTGATGCTCTTGTTGAAGTGCTGTACCGCCGCGGCCTTGAAAGCCGTTGCGATAGCGTGTCGCACGCGAGCGTCTGTGGTAACATTTCGAAACGCGGTGCCTGCCGCGACGAGGAAGGCCTGGAGGACGTGGACTTGAGCAATTGCGTGGAGAATGGGGAGATGCTGGGTCCGGAATGTCATGACTGGCATGGGGTTCCCGTCTTGCCCCAGGACCATGCGGCGAACGCTGAAGCGGCTTGCATTGTAGATGGCGACTTTGAGAGCAGGAATAGCAGCAGCAGAGAGAAAAAGGGTCCCCACTGCGACCCGCTGGATCGTATCCAGGAACTGCTTGCGCTCGTCTGCTGGCTTATCAAGCGTCCCTAGGAGCGCCGAATGGGGAAGGCGAACGTGGTTAAAAAGGGTGAGGGCGTGGTCGATCGGGTGGGCGCCAGTGCGTGGAGGGAGGACTCTAACAGAGGGATATGCACGTTAAAAAGGCAGGGCAGCTAGGAAGGACTGGGTCTCTACAAACATCGAGGTCACTCCTTTGCACATCTGTCGCCCGTCTCCCAACGGAACGAGGAAAGGACGAAGGCCGCGGTTCTCGCCATCGACAATCAGCCTGGCAATAACGACGGCGACGGTCGGCAGGCCGCTTCTGGGGGTTGTGGGGGGCATGCACCTAAAGGAGTCAGAAGAATGCCTAAAGTGCACGGAGCCACGGCTGCAACATACTTAGCTGCCCCTGCAGAAGGGCTATGAAGCTCGAATCCACCGTTAGGGAGCAGGGTTGCTGTCGTCTCGAGATTCTGCGCATCCAGGCCATGACCAACCTCGGTCAGCATGAACTGCGCACTACACACACAAGTCAGCGAATTAATCACTGCAAGACAAGGAATTGAATTCTATCCACTCACGAAATGTCAAATCGCATTGCACGCTGGAGAATCGAGTGGAGCTCCGGTCGGGCAGTCGCAAATGGCGCGACGGTTCCCACAAACAGATTGTACTGGATGCTGAGCAGGGTTAAGGCGCCCCCGTCGACGGTGTTTATGGGATCCGTATGGATTTTCCAAAATTGCGGCGTGAGATATGAGACATCCTCGACCGTCAAGTCTGATGTTGGTTAACTTGATATACGAGGGCCATTGCACAGTTGCAAACGTACTGAATGCTTCACAGATCTTCCTAGCCCTTTCGTAGGTAATGCGCGTCTTCTGTTCGACTCCCAAGGTTGTTGGGTATGGTTTGAAGAGGGGCGATTGTGCAAGAGCAGCCGTCCCAGAGGGGGATTCCCAGAATTGACTTGGCAGCCTCTGGGCATCATCATCAGGGGGAATCATATTGGTCTTAGGGATCTCAAAGAAGAGGCACAGCTTTTAGGCGTCCAGTCTCGAATATATAGGCGAGCCCGGCCACCGTCGGAATCAGGAGCCAACCTGACTCCTTGACGGGGATACCGAATGATAGCTGGGCAGAGTGTCTTGTCGGAGGTGCCGAGATGGGTTGCCGGGAGGCCCTACTACGGCTGTGTAATCGATGGCGAGCTGAATGAGGGATCCTTCTCGAACATGTCGGACTGCCATTTGACCAGAAACCGTCGGCCCCAAAAATGGGCATTGCGAGGTGGAGGGCTAATGCATGGCAGCGAATCCTGGGCATGAACTGGCGGACCAGCCAGCCACAGCAACCCCCTGGGCTAGTTATTGGTAATATATCCCCGGGAGCTCGCCTACTTTTGCTCGATTTTCAGGTTGACAGCCATTATTTATCTCGTGTCACAATGTATGTATCCACCATCGCCGCCGCTGTGCTCGCCCACTGGGGCCCACTCGTCAGTGGGGCTTTGGTCTGCTATGTGAGTCTGCATATTTAGGCATCTGAGGCGCCCTCTTACAGTTCAATAGTGCATCGGATCGGCCATCTACAATCTGTGGTTCAGTCCGTTGGCAGCATACCCTGGGCCGATCTGCGCCAGGTTATCCTCACTGCCGGACTTTTACTATTCCCTGACAGGCGATCGACATCTCTGGATTGCAAGGAACCACCGGATCTACGGCGAAATCTTCCGCCATCGCCCCGATGGGCTGCTTTTCCGGACACCGCGCGCCTATCGCGACATCTTCAACAACAAAGCCAACGTCAAGCGATCGCATTTCTACGATATGATGACCCGCAACACGCACGATAAGAATACACTCACCGGAACAGACCCGGCGTTGCATGCCCAGAAAAGGCGGGTTTTGAACACCGTCTTTTCGGAAAAGTCTCTGCGTTCAATGGAGCCAATTCTCGTTGAGCACGTGGTGCGCTGGTGCGAGCTGCTCGGAAGCGATGATGATGATAATGGTGATGGCGACTGGTCTCCTCCGCGAAAGATGTCGGAAGTCTGCGACTACCTCGTCCTCGACGTGCTCTGCGATCTCTGCTTTGGGCGTGCTGTGGGGACTAAAGAAGTAGGCGACAATCAGTTTCGTCAGATCCCGCACACCATCGCTTTGTTCCTTCGCATCTTCTATCCAGTAAGCCACCGCACGCTAAATCCGTCCTGCCGAGTGCCGATAGCTGACGATCCCCTAGTTGGGCCACTCCCCGTGGCTGGGACTGCTTGTGTGGCTGAAACCAAAAGGCCTGGATTGGGCACTTGCAGCGACGGCTCCACCCAAGGTTCGATTCCTCTATAAATTTGTCAAAGAATCGCTAGATCACCGCCTCAATCTAAGCCATGAAGCCTCAAAAGGCACGAGCGACAAACTGGGGATCTCAGGCCGAAAGGACATGCTGTACCATTTACTCAACGCCACAGACCCCGAAACCGGGCTTCCAGGATACACAGCTGAAGCACTGGAGGCTGAAGCCCTTATGTTGACCGTTGCCGGCTCGGATACCACCTCGGTGATCATGGCAGGATTTTTCTTCTATATTGTTCGAACTCCTCAGGTTTATCGTAGGCTGGTCAACGAGATACGGGCGACCTTCGCCTCCATCGACGAGATCAAGGGTGGCCAGAAACTCATGTCCTGCCAGTATCTGCAGGCATGCGTTGATGAAGCGATGCGTATTGCCCCAGCCGGATCTACTGAGCTGCCTCGAACGGTAGGTCCCGGTGGCATCATCGTCGATGGGAACTACATCCCCGAGGGAACCACCGTAGGTGTCGCCCACTGGAGCTTTTACCGTAACGAGCAATGCTTTGCCGATCCAGACGTCTATCGGCCCGAAAGATGGATTGTGGATAAGGCGACGGGCGTTACCTCTGACGATGTGGCCAATGCACGCTCGAGCTGCTTTCCATTTGCGGCGGGTCCAACTAGCTGTGCTGGGAAGAATTTTGCCCTTCTAGAGCTCTACACGACCATTGCTATGACCCTTTGGCAGTATGATGTACGCCTATATCCGGGAGACACTACAGGATGCGGAGGTAGGAAGAGCACATGGGGTAGGGGGGACCCAGACACATTTCAACTATTCGACAGCTATATTAGCGTCAGGGATGGTCCGGTGGTACAATTCAAGCGACGAGTTTAGAAGAGGATGGGATGCACTGGCGGAGTTCAAATAGTGCGACCGGTGGAGTAGTTGGACTATTCTCACTGTTGCAGCAGGCCACATATTTATGCGAGCGATTGAAACCAAACGCAGAAAGTAGTAAGCGAGAACAGTAGGACTGCCAACCCCTCATACATACCAACTCCCGGCAATAAGTATTCAGATGTAGATAGAGCCTCACTCTTTATTACCCTCAGGATAGTCCACCAAGTCTTGACTGTGGACTCCATTATATATTTCTGACTCTTGTCGTAACTAATCCGCGCGGTGCGACCAAGTCTATTAGCTAATCGGATACGTTGGCCTGCCAGTCTCATAATGTAAGTTTCCTATGCTTGGATCATAATCAAACTCGATATCTAAAGGTTGGTGCCCTGTCTCCCATGCTCAACAACTCCGCCTCAGTAAAGCTCTGCTCACTTGGCGCGGCTGCATCTCGTTGGGCATTCAACTTCTTGCAAATAATATAATACGACACAGTAGAAAGCAGTCCCAAAGCCGTGAACGCGAGGACGAGCGAATGGCCTAACCGATACCTGGGCGAGTCAGAGCTGCGATAGAAATTCGACGCAGCGGCGCCCCCCATTGAACCGACGCCAATCTGAATGGCAATGCCAACCGCGCGCTTCGCAATGGGCGCCCAGTTGTTTGAGGCGAGCGCGAGGAGACCAGGGATAGCTACGAGAACTTGTCAGTCGTTTACTGAAGGAAGCGGCAAGAATAACAAGATAAGACTCACCTGGATACATTCCACAAGCAGCGATGAAGCAGCCGGCGTAGATCAACCCTGGGATGAACCTGGGAGGGGCAACAACAATGATGTATCCGATGAGGATAATGAGATAGCACATGATTGTAAAGAGACTGCGTTTGGCGGTTTTGTCCGCGAAATATCCGACCGCAATACACGACATTGTCGCAGCGGCGTAAATGGGAATGGTGAGAAGTTGAGCAATAGCCGCTGAGTAACCTAGGCCCTTGATGATTGTCGGAAGGAAAAGGGACAGGGCGTAGACGGCTGTGGCCTGTATGATTGTTAGGCGATGGTGATGTCTGGGTGGATTGAGAGACTTACTACTCCCCAATAGCCAAGGCAATGGAGAACTGTCTAGGTGAAGTCAGTGCATAGACCACGGTACATCGAGGGTATGTGCCAGATACGGACCTGCCAATCAAGGATTGCAGCTTTGACCTGTTTCCAATGCGAAGAATGCTCACTGCTCGACGCAGCATTTGCTGTATGGCCCAAGCTCGCTAGTAGAATCTCCTTTTCGCGGTCTGTTAAGAAAGTCGCAGTTTTGGGGCTGTCCCACACAAGCCAAAAGGAAACCACAGCGACAACGGCAGTCAACATCCCCTCTAGAAGGAAGCTTCTCGCGATTAGTTGGGGTATTCTAGCCGAAGAAAAATGACTTGGTCGGTCTTACATCCAACGCCAACCTTCGAGGCCACCAACCCCATCCATTTTCACGATCAAATACGCAAGCAAGCCCGAAAAAGCACCGGCCATTGATGCCGATGCAAATATCAAGGCTAGTCGGAACTGAGCATTTGCTCGCGGATACCTGTCGCCGTGAGAAGGGCTTATATCCAAAGGAATAAGTGAAAATACCAGAGTGAGACATAGAATGCGAGTCCAGGGACTATCGAAATGCATTAGTCAACATAGCGGAAGCAGTACTGTGGCGGATTCCATACATAGTCCCGCCTCTGTCAGACCTATTATGATAAGGTGAGCAGCAAATCGACATGAGATACTGTTGAAGGACCTACCCAGGAAGAATCGGGCGGCCAGAAGGCCCGAATAATTCTGGACGATCCCTGTCAAGGTCATCACAATTCCTGTCGGCCGTCAGTTGTGATAAGAGCAATTTTAAATGCACATCTCCTTACCCCAGGCTGTAACAATGGATGGAAGCCAGATGCTCGGCCTCAATCGAACCAGCATTAAGTTGGAAACTGGCTCGAAAAACGAATACGGAAAGAAGAAAACTGTCAAGCACCTGCAGTGGGATGAGACACAGTATCCGTTTGGAATGAGGGTGCCTACCAGTTGTACTGGTGACCGACTAGCCCAAGCGTTTCCGACAGTCCTTGAATATTCGCATTGCCAATGCTGCCTGGCCAGACGTATGAGTGAGTGCTTGAAAATTACGTTGATAACGGTGTTAACCTCGATCCAGAAAGCTCAAGAGATAGAAGATGGCGAGGATGGGGATGACGCGACGATCAACCTTTCGCAGGATCCTGTTGAACTCGGCAGGAGGGACTGGGCGGAGGCCATGATCGCTAAATCTCTCATCTGGAATCTTCTCATGCTCCTCCACCGGAGTCGAGTCGTCACTTTGGCGTACGTTCAAATTCATCGCAACCGGGACTTGAATTTGGGAATTCCGCGAAGCTTCCAGCCAGGAAGGGTGGTATTGAGCACAGTCCTGTCTTCCCCTCTTCTCCGGCCCGAGGGCAATGCGATCAGTGCTTGGGGTTGGAGAAGGGGATTCTTGGGAATGTGGAGAGGCTGGGGAAGTGAGGAGAGAAGCACTTCGGAGACCGGACAAGGTCCGGTGCTTGCTGATCTTTGCCTCTCGGGGCTGCAGGTCGTGTGGGAGGTTACTCCGCGACTCCGGACAGGCGCATAACTCCACGAAGGTGAAGCTCGATCGTGGCAGATTGTCGGAAAATTCAACCAAGTTCAAGTCCTGCGCACTGTGAGAAATTGTGCTCAACGGTATGGGCTCCTTTCCCGGACTTTTGTGACGTTGTTTGCCAGATCTTGGAGATTGTTTCATATCCACCAGCAGGTATACCAAGCGGAGTGCTTTCCGGGAGCCATGTCAGTGATTATCGCGAGCTAGAAGCGTAATGTTGCGATGCTTTGTCGGGAACAGGAAAGGTGCGCACGAATGTGTCTATTTGGAGAGTGGATAATGGCCTGGTAGGATCGCACATCGCGCTTTACATAGATACAACATACTCCAAGAGAGTCAAATGCATCAACGCCCGACCCCACGGGACTGCTACGCTAGGCGTGTTCTAATGTTCCAGAATTTGAACACCTGCCCCCTCCTCGTTGCCTTTATACTCTTGGAACTCCTCCATCGTCCAGTTCCAGAGGCTAACTGCTAGTTCCGGGTCCCTTGCGTGTTTGCTGCCTCGGTTCATTACATCAACTGGTTCATAGTACTCGCCTGATTGGACACCATGCGCAGTAGCTGCCCAAAGCTGATTTAAAACATCTGTTTGTGGATCAACACCCATGAAAGCACTCGTGAGCTTCCAGAAAATATTCATGACAATTCTACTGGAGCTTGCTGTATCACCCAAACTAGTCCTTACTTGACCAGGATGGACAATCGCCACTTTTAGCATGGGGTATCTTCTGGCGAGTTCCTGACCATACAAAATGATGGCTAGCTTGCTCTGTCCATATCTCGCGACTGTGCCCATATTGCTAGCACTGTTCTTTAGGCTACTGAAAATGATCGCCTTGCTTGGCGCGTAACGATGGGCCACTGAACTCAGCAGCACAACTCTCACATCGGACCCGGCTGGCCAGCTGTCTCGACGAGCAAATGTAGAAGACAATGCACCAGAAACGCGTGCCCCAGATAGTTGGTACCGAACTGGATCTCGTACCCTTCCCCTGTAAGTCCGGGTGGGACTGCCATGATCCCGGCATTCGGCGGTAGAATATCTAAGTGTGGTGTTTGCCGACGGATGGTCATGGCGGCATTAGCGATGGAAGCCAGGGAGGAGAGGTCAAGTTCGACGGGCATTATGATTTTATGGTTGTAAGCGCGGTCCTTCTTCTCGTTGATGACTTCATTGGCCTTGTTTATCCGATGAGATGCCAGCCAGATGGTGCTTGGTTCGTGTTGGCAAAGCTCGATGAGGGATTGTTTCCCACGTCCACTATGACCGCCGTTGACAAGGATGGCTTTGCCTTTCAAGCTAGGTATATCGCTGCAGGGGTGGAAGGATATTTTTGTAGGGTCGGACGATCCCATTCCGGTTGATTTGTTTGGGTGACTGAGGAGCCAAAAGAATCAAAAGATAAAGCCTGCAGTTACTGAACACTGTTGAGATGGGAATTGATGTTGCGCATACTTTCCGCGCCTTGGCAGTTCCTGAAGTAGCCAGACAGAGCGCTAATATTGGGTTATGTACTTGAAAGGCATGGAATCTCCCTTAGATAATATATGCGGCCTTCGACGCCCAAACGGCCATCGCTTCAGCCATCTACCTGGATATATGCAGCCCTGGCGCGGGTGCGGATGCGGATACGGCTGCGGACTCAAGTGATGACCAGCACGGGCGTATGTATTTATCCCCTGCTGCAAATTGTGCCTTAATTGGGTCAGTCGATAATGGCATGCGATTTTCTCCAGCTATGGGATGGAATAGTTCACGTTGTTTAGAGAACCAACACTATGATGTAGGGGATGTCCTACCGGCCTCTTCCCACGCATCTTGGATTGCCTTCCAGTATACAACAGGGCTCTTTCGCATATGGTCAACATGTCCACTACCCTCAAAGAGCCGGCAATCTGCCTTCCATCCGCGCTCCCTCACCTTGGCGACGTGGCTCTCAATGTCCGACCACAGGATGATCTGATCCTCCTTGCCATAAAGGTACAGTCGCCTCGCTTCCAAGTTCGCCAGCTCGGGCGTCTCGACAGTCCGTACACTCTCCGCACCCGCACTCGTCCGCCCAAGCAGTTTTTCAATAATATTCAGCACGTACAGAAATATCGCCCACAGACCGCGTGTGACGAAAAATGGCCAGGGGAACCACTTGGCTGTTCCCAGAGCCATGGCCAAGGCGAACCGTTTCATATTCGCAAATGTCAAGTCCGTACTTCCCGGGGTTGAATCCAGTACGAGGAGCTGGTGCGGAAATGGGTGGCCATACTTGTTTCTGTAAGCGTGGAGAGTCGCTGCATACGCAATGCCGCCGGTATTCGACATGACGTGTATCAGGATGCCGGATCCGTCGTGGGCGTCGCCTTTTCCCGTCGTTGGAGGGAAGACCTCGTCGAGAATTGGCTTCATCGCCTCGATCCGCTGGCCCATGGTGCGCCATATTGCTTTGTAGATCGGGGAAAGCACAGCGATCTGTTTCGCCGCCGGGTAGAGTGCACGGAACCCATCGGCGTATTTTGTGACGTGTTTCGGCTGCGCGTCACCCCAGGCGAATATTATAAGGGTTTTGACCTGAGGTTTGTTCGGGATGGAAATTGCCTCCGTGGAAGTCGGGAGGCCATTGCGAACGTAGATCTGATCTGAGACGGCTGTAAATCCTGGGAAGTAGGGGGTCGCCGCCTTAGAATCAGCCACCATGATGGACTTTGTGTATAATGAACGGATTACCCTTGCAAGATACGACGCTTTAAACAGCTGGACGAGCCAGCCCCGGTTCAACAAAATTTGTCTCAACGATTTATCAATCCTGCGCCGGAGTAGCTGTAGTAGGCAATAAGCCCGATCCCTCGACCCACTCGGACAGCAGCCTCGATCCAGGCACGCGTTATGATTGGCTGTGCTTGCACAACTCACATGAAAGCGAGATTCTAATCATTGTCTGCCTCGGATTTTGGTGAGTAATCACTCGATGATAGTTAAGTATTTGATTGATGCGGCCCATACCTATGGGGGCCATTTCGCTACATATCCGGAACACCCGATACTGTAAGGATCATGTTGTGTGCTTACTTTCCCTCGGGCTTCTCGTAGCATTCAGAGACTATAACTACAGAGCCATGGCAGCCAAAACAGCACCTGAAACCGCAGTCCAGATGGGAATCAATAGCATGCCTGCGGCATCCTCGCCCCCAGTTTCCTCCGCCCCGCTGCCAGCGCTGTCTTGGCTTGTCTCGTTCCCACTCGCCTGCCCGTCGCTTTCCACTACTCTCTCCTCCAGCTCAGGCGAAAGTGGCGTACGCGCGACAATATACTGCGTCAACACTTCATCCTGAGTGTCTAGCGTGATGAAGTCATTTGTAGCGACGAAGATGTTGTCGCCCCCGCCCGCCAGGAAGTCCAGGGTCACGACACGGTAGTCAGTCGCATCATCGATGGCGGCACCGTTGAGGGTCACATTAACAAGCCTGCTGCCTGGCTCATTCTCTGGGTTGAACTGGATACGCACACCGCGAGACACTTGGAACCATGATGATATCTCCTCGTCATTGAACTGGTTCACATAGGAGACCGCGCCTTCAAGCACCTTGCGCAGATCCTCTCCAGAAAACACAAGCTCGACAATGGCGTTGCCAAAGGGGAATGCCGTAAGGACCTCACCGCGCGTGATCTCACCCTCGTCAATTTCAGCGCGCACACCGCCAGCGTTGATCAGGGCCAGAGCCGGCTCCTCGTCCGTACCCTCGGTCTGGTTAAAGCGATACTCAAACATGGCATCGGCCATGACCTGCCCCAGCAGACAGTCACCTTCTTGGCAGGTGGACTGGACTAGCACGGCGTCTGTCTCGCCGAGCACTTCTTCGGCAAATTCGGAGAACGCCTCGGCCCAGTCCTGAATCTTGTCGTCGAGTTCTTCGTCCAAGCTCGTGCTGTTGTCCATGTGAATAGGCGCGCCGTGGTATGCAAGCGCCTTGCCCTCGTCGTCGAATGTCAAGTCAATGGCGCCTAAGTATTCACCCCAGCGGTAGGCTGTGACAATGAAGACCTCGTCACCATTGAGATCCTCGACAATTGTCGGGTAGTCACCTTCTGCATCTTCCATATCTCCGAGCAGCGTATGGGAGTGCCCTCCGATAATCAGGCTAAGACCCTCGGTCTGAGCGGCCAGTTCCTGGTCTACGTCGTAGCCGAGATGGGAAAGGAGGACGATGCGATTGACGTCTGTCTCGTTGCGGATTTCCCAGATCGCTTTTTGGACTTCCGCGATGGGTTCGAGGAAGGTGGTTGTGTTGCTGACGCTGGAAATGGACGGGGTCGTAGTGGTAGTGGCACCGATGACTGCAATCTCGTGGTCGTCAAAGATATGGTAGTTCTTGATCGTCTCGTTGAGAGAGCTGACCTCGCTTTTGACGTTGCAAGAAACCACCGGGAAAGTCAAGTTGAGCAAGAACTCGCCAAGGGCTTCGTCGCCGCCGTCCCACTCGTGGTTACCCAGGGTCATGGCATCAAACTTGAGGTCATTAATGGTCTCGGCAATCTTCTCACCACCATAGTACTGGTAGAAAAGGGTGCCCTGGAATTCGTCGCCGGCATTGAGCCACAGATTGTCCGGGTACTGCTCACGCAACTCATTGACCTTGGTCTTGATGCGTGCATAGCCGCCATAGCAGCCCTTCTCCGGGTCCTCACAGGTCGTCCCCGACGAGGAGAATTGGTCCAGGTGTGCATGGACGTCGTTGATGTGGAAGAAGGCTGTTTTATGTTAGCTCCGTCGCATGAGAAGGAATGGTGTGTAACATACAGACATTGTAGTGACCGTCGTCATCTACAAATCGCTTGGCTAAACGTCTGCTGTAGAGGTAATCATCGGCGACGGCAGTGCCAGCCAGCACGAGGGCAGCCAGCGACAGAGAGGACTTCATTTTTTGGTCAGAGATGAAGCGCTCCGCTGGCTGTGAATCAAGGGGCACAATAATAATGAAAGTGCAGGACAGGTCACACCTAAATAGCGCGTCCGAAAAGCGACAGGATTGTCGCCCCAAAGCTTGGCTGTGCTACACGAGGGGACGGCCATTGGCCAGCTCGACGCGTTATCACCCTGCGGCCAAGCCCTTGGCAGATAAGGCTCGCCTGCTAATGGTTGGCCCCCCTCTCGGTGCATGCCCTGCCCAATGTAACCCTGTGGACGCTTGCTCGGACTCCTCCGACTTGGCACTTTGTTGCCAAGAGCGCCTTAAATATGCCTGAACGCCAGGTGGCACAGTCGACTATTGTATGGGGAGGGCGAAAGGAAGAGGAAGGCCTGGTGACAACAACAACAACGGTAGTGACGCGATTTAAACGCCCTGAAGCTGAAAGGCTGGCACCACCGCCCCAAATTATCCGGAGGAATTACGACATTCTCCATTGCCGAATTGGGCGCTTTTATCGTGGCGGCAGCTGCCCCTACACTACGAGACCACTACTCTCGCGATGAAGACAGACGTCTTCCGGCGCACAACCCGGGGTGGCAGCCTTCCTATATACATCTCACTCACCCCCTCGAGGTTGGATATGGCGAGACAGGCGCCGAGCACGGTTCCCCAGTGCTCGGGTTACTTGCAAGGTGTTTTGTTCACTCGGTTGCTAGCGACAGTCGCGTGGCCGTACGAAAAAGATGTTAACACATTCATCTCTCTCTTTCTGCGTATTGTTCCTCAACGTCTACCTGTCCATATTGAATATCGCCACCGTGGGAGATGTTGCAAATGGTCCCATGGCTCTTTATAAGTAGATCTGCCATGTATCTCAACAAAGTCAGAACGGAAAATCAAATATCTTAACCTGACTGGAAAGGGCCTATGGCCTGTAGCTGGTGGACTCAAGGCTAGGGCAACATACAGGAGCGATTTTACAGTAATCTTTGGTGTCCATGCTGTCGGACAAGCTGCAGTACGGGATTCGTGATTCATCTGAGGCGTTCCGATCCATCCCATTGACTCTATCACCTTTGAAACACCAAGGAACACCTTCCGTATTAGGAAGCGATGCACTTCGTCACCCATATCCATAGACAAGTCCTCTAGAACGGTCAGTCTGTAGCCTCAGTAGCTGGCCTCCAAGGCAGTCCCCAAACCACAACCACCGGTCGAAATACACGAAATTAACAAGAGAATAACCTTTGCGGTCATGTACTGACTGAGTGCACAACTCTCCAGACGTTCCATTGAGTGGGCTATACCTAGATAGAGAGCCAAATAACGAGTGTAATAAGTATGAGGCGTAGGTATGTCATAAGCGAAATTACCCGCCTCGCCTGGTCCATAACTTCTTCAAGCGGCAGTGCATGCATTCTGCACGAACGCACCGTGACTTATCAGTGCCTGTAACGAACGAATAAATAGATGGAAAATGAGTAACAACTCAAAGATGATACTTGAAATCCAAAGCCTCGTCCCCTACTCTCCCCTCCGGCCGCACCACCTCCGACCCCAAGCCCATAATATGCTCCTCCTTAGCCCGATTCTCCTTTCTCAAATACAAAAACATGCCAGTGATTAATATCTCCGCTACAACTAACACCCCCAGAGACATCGCATTACCCAACACATACGGCGCAGTCCGATACATCTGTCCAGAAACAATCCCCGCGGAATTTCCAACAGACTGCTGAATCCCAATTGCAGCGGCACGCTTATAGTGCGGTGCGGTGTTTGCGTTTAGCCAGGCAAGATTGAGGCCAGGTCCGACGTAGACAGCAGAGACGCACAGGAATGTAGCGAAATAGCGAACTCCGCCAGTTTGCACTGTTAGGAGCAGAATGTACCCTACTATTCCGAGGGTGTTGGTGAGGAAGATAGCCTGTGTTTTGCGTCAGATGGTGCTATATTAACGGAAATATGAATGTAGGTCCAGAATTGAAGGACTTACTGTACCGCGAACTTGATATTTATCCGAAATATGCGCAACCGCGACGAAAATAATGGCCCCCCAAATGTACACTGGTATTGTGAGGTAATTTGCCTCGAGCTTATTGTAGCCCATAGATGTGAGAATTGAGGGCAGAAAGGTAGAAAAGCCGTAAAGTAGAATATCCTGACAGAATTGGATCATGCCACTGTTTTCTTTTATCAACATCATATCATATATAATGCGGTAAGTTTCAGCTGAGGATGGTTGTGGCAGAGTACCTTAGATAAACCTTGGGATCTCGGAATGCCATTTTAACCTCGTTCCAGTCGAATGATCCATTCCCCATATATTCTGCTCTCTGAGCATCGCGAACTCTCATCATCTCCTTTTCGGTGTCATTCAGAAACCAGGCATTACTGGGGTTACTTGGGAGCCCGAACCAGATCACTGGTACTATAGCAATGCTCATCAAACCTTCGATAATGAACACCCATCTAGTTGGCTTGTCAACATTTCTTGTTGCTCGCCTGACCAAATGTGCAATAGACATACCTCCAACCCGCAAACCCGGACACCCCATCCATCTGCAAAAGCCCATAAGCAAGAAGTCCACCGAAAGCACCCGACAGGGCTGCACAGCTGAACAAATACGCTGTTCTCGTCGCTAGTTCATTTCTGTTATACACCATTGACAGGTAGAGGTTGAGGCACGGCATAAGACCGCCTTCGCAGAGGCCTAGTACTAGACGTGCAACGTAAAGGCCGGCAATCCCCTGAATCAAACCCGTGAAAAGCGTGGTGAGTGACCAGACTATACATAGACCCGAAAGCAGGATTCGAGGCGTCACCAACTTCATGATCAACGTGGTAGGGACCTCGATTAGGATATAAGTTGCGTAGAAAATCGAGACCGCAGTGGAGAAACTTGCAGTTGTGGTGTGGAGGTCGGGAATTATACCTGCTACTTTGACGTTCCCTGTGATAGAAAGCTGCTCAGCCCTTGTATCGTCACTTGGGGGTAAGAAGGGGCAGTTTGTGTGTTCGTTACCTATGTTGCTTCGGTCGAGGAAACATGTTAGGTAGACGAGCATGAAGACAGGGTTGAAAGTCAGGTCTAGCTTCCTCAGCAGTTTTCTCGTCTGCGTTGAGTCAAGCTCATAGGCCACTGATCTGCCGGCTTCGTGGGAGACGATTGGTGCATGTGTACTATCTAGCTGGTCTTGCTTTGTTGTTTCTTTCTTCATTTTGATTTCACCGAATGAAATGGAAACTCTACCTCGCTACAGACTATCTGGGACTCTGGGGCCAATTTATGGTATTCACAATCCGAACCTTATCTATATAAACATGGGGTAGATGATACGTGATTTCTCTGTCCCTTATGACCCTAAGGTGGAACCCAGAGGACATCAGTGGTCCGTGTGTCATGGCGAATCAGAGACAGTATCTGGCTCGGAGGGGGAAGTCCGACACCCCACTCCGCAATCTCCACATTGAGGCCCTCCCCTCCATAGAGTCCATCGGCAGACGTTTGTCATCACATACGAGAGATTTTGAGATCGTATCACTCTTCGGGTTTGGAGCTCCGCCGCTAAATCTTACATCGATTACCTTGTTAAAATTTGATATCCGTGTTATTGTATTATCCACATAACTCTATGGACGCGTTCTGCATACATCATGGTAAGTTGTGACCCTATCCCGTGAACCAGCCGACGATAGATAGCCCATAATATTTTGCTTGGTAGGATGTAAAACCTCGAAACTGGCCATGCCATATGCTTCGTGACTCCTATACATGGTATAGATATCAAGTTTGAACAAGTCGGGATAGTAAAGGCACTATGCTCATATTAAATCACAGAATGATTTTTTTTCCATAACCCATAACTAATAAACAACCCCAAGGAATTAACTAACTACAAATACTTCAAAACAAACTCATACAACTCCTCATTCTCATACTCCTCATCATTATCCAAAAAGTGGTCTGCCCCGTGCACCCGCTCATACTTCACATCCAACCCCAAGCCCAACATCGTCCCCGCAACCTCATCCGCCTGCTCAACACCAACCGCCGTATCCCTGTCCCCATGTAAAATGTAAGTCGGTGGTAACCCAAACTCATGCATCCGACGCGGAATTCTCCATGGCTCGGCAACAACACTATTATACTTATCCTCGTCTCCAGCGGGAATACCCCATAACTCGGCCAAGGACGCTGTCTTCAACATGTAGACGTACATATGGCTCCGAGGATCGTCGGGGACTTTTCCGCTGCTTGCGATCACTGAAGAATTGACATCAAGGTGGGTTTCCATTTCTTCCTTTGACGCCGAGTACCGGCCATTCGGGGCGGGTTGCGGGTTGGTAAAGAATGTTCCTAGGGGATCAGTGATCGGGTAGATCGGGATAATAACATTCGGCTTTGGATCGATATAAAGCCCCGCGAGGAGGGTGAGGAAGCCGCCCGCGGAGCTACCAGAGACAGCGAGGCGGGAACCGTCGATGACATCAGGTCCTAGGACGGAGGAGAGGTTGTTCCGGATAAATTCGATGCAGTCCTTGACATCTTCAAAAACTTCACTAACAGCAACTTGTGGTGTGAGTCTGTAGTCGGCGGAGATAGCGATGTACCCATGTTTCTGGACGTTGCGGCGCATGTGTGGGGAGATAAGGTCACGGCGCCCTTGGCTGGGGGAATGTTATTGGGTTGTTTGATTTTTTATACGCGGAAAGAAGTAAGGGAACAGTACTTACAGAAGACCCCCTCCGTGGAACCAGAGGAGCACAGGTGCGTTTTTGACGTCTTTGGGCAGGTAGATGTCCATCGGTATCTCTAAGGAGCCGACAGTTTTATAAGGGATTGTGAGGTCCGGTTTGATGGAGGACATCGTTTCGGTGCTGGAGGTGTTCCGTTCAATGGATAGAAAGATTGCACAGCGGTTTCTTTAAGGTGTTATCGCAATGGGCAAAGCTGCCTTTAAGGATGGAAGTTTCCACCTTTGGTCAGGCACGAAAATAAGTTGGAGAAGGTCGAGCACATGAGTAGGACCTCACAGGGGGCGGACTTGGAACTCCGCAGTGGAGACAATCACGTCTGAGGCTTTGCCTACCACAATCCAGTTGTATCGGGTTCAGCATTCGCGTTGAAACTCACATATACCTATTCTGCCTAGAATCGGTCGTTTTCGTTTTTACCTGCGTGCTTAAAGGGTGGGAATGAGTCAATAGATTCCTCCCAAGTTACATCATCCGTTCGAAGTATTTCGCGAAGAAAATTTTTTTTTTTTTTAGCCATTATATGTTGAAGTCCTAGGTAGCACAATAATGTGCTACAAGAAGAAACGTGTCTTCCCATTTAAGCGACCATCAGGTCATAAACCAAAGAAACAACGATGGACAGTCAAGTTCCACGAAGACGTGCATGAAGTGTGTACACTTTATCTAGGCGTTCAATACCACGGAAGAACCAAAAACGATCAAGCACGCACCCAAGCAGAACAATATGTTGAACAACTTCTTAGCAACGAACCATGTCAGCCCACCGTGACAGAAACCTTCCGAATGACCGCTGGAAATGATATCCCCGGCTCAAAGCTGTGGATCGCACATTGGACAGACCCCATTCGATTTTTCTCTAAGTTGAAAGAGATCGACCTGCAGCGCATCTGGCTAGATCTGGGCGATTCCTCAAGGCGCGACATCGGCCTCTGGTATGAGCGGTTCATCGTCCCGTTAGATCGACTGCAAACGAACTACGTCCGACTTGATTACCATAGACCGGGGCTGGCTGCGCTACCGATTGTCGAGCTTCCTCCGCATGATTTGACCGAGTATTGGGGCGCAGGAAGAGATCGACTAGCTGCCTCTGCCTACGATGAATTCCCACTTCTAGCCCATACTACTGCCATTAGTACTGCGCCTCGTACAGAACCGGTGGGACACGGGCAGCGCATCTGGGGAACAAATTACAACAACATGTGCCACATCCGGTCGGGCCAACGGTGGGAGGACTGTGACGATGAGGAGCGGGAGGCCTACGAATGCAGTCTCCAGCCAACTCTTATGCAGGGTATGCAATATCTGTGGGACAATCCTGAGGAGACGGGGTCTATCGGGCTCAGAATGGGGAAAAGGGTCATTGCGGGTGCGATGGGGGAGCAGCCAGTGCTGGAGACTTCAGTCATGGGGTTCCACCGGAATTGGGCGGATTTAGAAAAATGGTCCAGTCGGCATCCATCGCATCTGGAGATTTTCAGCGCATCCATGAAACATAGTAAAAGGTTTGGGGATGATAGGAAGTTTATCACTTGGCAGGAAGTCGCTATTCTCAAGGAAGGGGAGGCGGCCTTTGACTATCTCAACTGTGATCCTAGAACCGGAGTTATGCGATGGGGGGAACTAGATGCTCAGGGTTTGATGGGTGTCAAAACGAGTAAATTGTAATATCATATTGTCTGTTGGAAAGATTGTTCGTATGGGACGATTATTGCTTGTTCGGTTGCATTAAGACCACTGGAGCCCGCTGGAGATAGATTGAACGCCGCCTCTAAACCTGGGTCTATTTGCCTGTATCACAGCTTAACAGGAGCCCGGCACTGAGATTAAAGAGCACATAAGGGACATAAACATACCAATCAAATGTCATTATGTTTTCCCAGTCAAACGTAATCGGTTCGTGTAGTGTGCCCGCCTGAGCGCTCCTTTGCCGAGCATCCTTTATTGCGGTCTGGATGGGTAATGCTGCAGTCCAAGTTTTTGCAAGGGTGCCAACAAACGTTGATATTTGCTCCAGTTGCTGGGCTGTACCATTCGGCTCACCAGACAAGCCAGGTATGTGTAACTTCAATAGCACAAGGCTACATATAGTCGCCGCGGGGTGTATAAATACCAGCGGTAATTGATCAAAGCCGTAGTTCCTCGAGTAAACTTTTAGAAGTTGGAGGATCAGGGCCAGAGACTGTTCACAGATCTCGAATCCCTGACGGAAAATGGCAAGATGATTTGTCATTAGTTTTCGTGGAGGTCGGTATAATATGATTAAAATGGTGTGGTAATAAATGCTGCAGCCGTGAGTAGATCATCACCACTAACTACCATAGGAAAGCAATCTTACTGAAGATGAAGTACATAAGGTGGCACGGTGTTCTTCAGCCACTGGTTCCAGTGGAGCTTGGGCGGCAGTTCACTCAGCCACTTGGTTAGAGCAACGTAGATTGATTGGGTCGATGCCGCCAGAATAGTCGCATCGTTGGTCTTCCTGTACTCGAAGACTTCAGTGATTATGCGATGTACGATTTTGGATAAATTTGCCAATTGGGTAAAACAGCTAGTGAACGCAACCCCGTCTTCATACTGCGGTCGAGATGTATTTTCCTCGATGTACTCGTCTAACAGCGAGTCCCACTCCACAGGATATGCTATCCGGACAGAGTCATTTACGTCTGCTTCGCTGGAATGAAGACCTGGTGGTCGCCCAAGATAAAGACTTAACTGCCTATATTAAGTTAGCTTTGTCGCTATTTCGCAGAGAGTGTAGGTCAGTGAAATACTTGTCTGCAATAAAGCAAGCCCAATATACTCGTCTGAGAGCCTCCCGATCCACTTCCGAATCATGTGTCGTTTTCCAGTGGTTTGGATCAAGATGTAAACCCATCTCTTGAACCATCCTAAAGGCAAGCCCTAGCAAGTGGCACCAGTTAGTAAAGGGCGTAATAAAGTTAGTGCAGGCAAGTAACCTGTCAGTAGCCAGCCCTTCGTCGTCTTGCCACGTCCCACGTCACGCTGCCCTAACAGAAGCAGCGCTTGAACTGTAGTCACATCTGGTGAGTCTAATGCCCCATTTTGAAGTATGTTCTCTGCGCAATCATAGAACGTGTCTGACAGGTTCCGTACTCTATCATCACTACTCAGAAGAGAGCCGAGAGCCGCGACAGCATAAAATAGGAGGTCAGAATAGTATGGGCCTTTGCCCGCTTTGTAGTCGCGAAGGAAATATTCCCGGTAAAGGACCATGTGGTAATAATAAGCATTCTGAAAGAAGGCCGACATAGCTTGCTGGCAGACGCCATTTTGCGGGTTCAGTTGGCCAAGTGCGAGAACATTAGATACACCTTCTGGACTATGCTCGGTACTAGTTGTTGATTGTTGTAGTTCGAGCTCGGAGTTCTGTAAAGACGGTCGCAAATCTTCATCCATTTCTTCGTCTACACACGGGACGATAGGGTAGAAGCTCGTCTCACCAAAGAATTGAGACGAACGGCGCTGTTTCATTCTCAGTAACGACCCTTTTACCAGACCACGGCTCGAAACGTCGGATTCACTTGTTAATGGTTGCAAATGATCCGCAGATGATTGTTGGAAATTGGCGAGCATCTGGTCTCGTTCGACGTGGCTAGCACTTGTCAAGTTCGCAATGAAAACTTCTAGGGAAGCGACTTGCTCTTCAAGAGCGGCAGCATATGATCGAGATATTGGTCTAAAAAAGTTTAGTCTGATGCTTAAGCAAGTTGGCATACCCACCTTTTTTTCATGGAATCCACATTAATGCACTCCACATTGACCGAGATGCACTGCGTGCAAGGTCGGGCACGATCACATTTAACCTAGATAGAGTATTAGATTTAGATTTAAAAAAGCAGAGTTCTCCTCATGGATATAGACATAGAGTCACCTTTCGCCGTCGACATCTTTCACACCTAGACATTTTATCAATATAGAGACATTGGTTAAGGGAGGTTCTTGTAAAGCATACGAAATGCGCCCGGGACCCCCACCCACTCGGTGAGCCGCATGAGCGGGTGATAATGAGCGTTGTCTGGCGCTCATTCTTTAGTTAATTGTTGGTGGTAGTATTTATTGTTTAATGTAAGAAAGAGGAGAAAGTCTTGTTGGGACAAGAAAGGATAAAAATGATAATATTTGACATGCGAAGCAGGACCTGGAGGCGTGAAAGTTGGAGACATGGAAATTTGAGACTCTTGTACTCTGTCGTGACAATCACTGATCACGTGACACATATCACCCGCCCAATTTCTTCCTGTTGAACTTTACCGCTCAGCCAAAAAAGTGTCCAGACACTATTTCAAACTAATATGGTAAGTTTCTAGGCTGACACTTCCCTTCCTGATCTATACAATTAGGCACCCGGCATAAGAGAGATGATCGCAACTTAATGGTTTATGTGCAAGTGCATACTCCTGGAACCATTAGAGGTGCGTAAAACGGGCTTGCTTGCAATTTCATGACCAACTACTGAAGAGCTACCTAAACATCGCTTAATCAAGCCAACTGGGAAGCTTGGGGCGGTCAAATAAAGAGCTTGTGGGGGCCAAGCTCAATTACCATCGTAGCGTCATCAATATCCTCTTCTGGCAACTTTAATAAGCTGTTCAGGGTGCCTTTGTGCTTAATGTCTCCGGAGCCGTCCAGGAAGAACACGCGCGCGTATCCAACTTTAGCATAGCTGTGCGCTTCCCTTCTTGCATCTCCTGACGCCAGTAGAGTACCGCTCCTGTGATCGCTCTTTGGAAATGAACCAATCGTCGATTTTTGTGCCTGTGACGCGAGCAGCTGATTTCAACATCCTTCTGGCTCAAAGTGAAAGAATTAACGTAGACGACACTGTTCTTAAAAATTTGGAGACATGCTTTATCATTTGGACCTTCAGGCTTTATGGGAAGGCTGAGAAGTGCGGTAACAGCACGGCCAATCTGAAAACTTGTTAGTGGAGTTTCCCGAGCTGTCCTCGGGATTTGTGTATACCTGCGGCCAAGTTAAAGTGGAAGTTTTGGCCTCGCCCTGGTCGAAGAATGTGACAAAATGATTGCGGAAGTCGATCCCATAGGCTGAAACGATAGCCAGAGGCCCCTCGTACCAAGAGACTAATATGTAAGAGCGCTTACCCAGCTCTTCAATAAGCCTGTGTGTGGAGACTGGGGATACGAAGAACACTCAAGTCAGTAAGAATACTCACAGAAATACATTGCATTTTTGTATCTTTTGACTGAAAAACGAAGAGATCATTGGCCAGATCTTCGTTAGCGGTGTCCGGGGACTACTCATTGGTAAGATCCATTCCACACCAGCTTCGGCAGCAGCTCTAACAACGTCTGCCTCTGTTTCCTTTGGGGTGTGTTCGCTCAAGGTAATCACAAGGGCGTCATGACCTCTGAGAGCTTTCACAATCATCACTAGATTGCTGTAATTAACGTTCTTTGTCACTACTTCTTCAGGAAGCTGTGTTTCACTCGTGGCTCGTGTAATTGCTGTTACTGTGTGTTCACCGGTCTTGAGCAGGGCTTCAGTCATGAACCTACCTCTGTTCCCACCAGCCTTGGCTTGGCCAGTTCAAGTGCGAACGGGATTATAAAATACTTTTACTCAAGCTAACAATTGGAACCTTGCTGATGTGGTTTCTGGGCGCCATCTGATAGACTTGAGAAAATCACCAGTGAAGGTTGAAGCAAGCACTATGGCCCTTTAAATAGAAACATGTTAGATCCCCTATTATTGCTGCACTAATTGTATAATTAAGTGATTATCAGTATTAAAATTTTCACATTGGTAAAGGACAGCGGACTTAAAGCTCGGTGTTAAGTGAGAATTTCAAGTCTATTTTTTAAGCCGCATATGTATCGTCCTGAATGATTCATAGTCTTGATCATGACTGATCAGTATTTGGCTGCCTCCGGCCTTAGCAGACGGACATATCGGAGATTAACGAAGAGTTTCTTGAACCTTTGCACAACAGCAGAGCCGAGCCTATGCTCCTGTTTCTAGGATACACCTCTGTACATCACAAAGGTGTCGCATGCGAGACATAGTACAACGAGTCCAGTAGCGGGCTCGGCAGCTTCTGACCTGGCCGCCCACCAAACGAAGCACATCCCCATCTTATATTCTAACTAACTAGCCAGGTTGTGCACCGGGGACTACTTTCTCCTAGCCGTTGTAAGTGAAGAAATGTGGAGTAGCCTCATAGCTAAGCTTCATGCCGCGCCCACAAACGGGACCCCACAACACGGACCTGGCTATCTCGGAACGGAGAAACGGAAGTTTTATGCGGGCCTGTGATGGCTACTGTCAAATACACGAGCAAACCACAGAGCTTCTGTGGAACCCAGGCAGAAGTTTCGTGCTGGTGGTCAAGAGGCGGCCACCAAACAAACAACCCCTTGCAACGCACCTATCCCGCAGTGCCAAAGTTAACGCTGCATTTCTATTGCCACACATCAAAGACACAGACCACATCCTCGATGTAGGCCGCTGTAATGGTCTCTGCCCCTTACTATATAGTTCCGCTAGTAATAGAAGACCAAAGGCCTTCTATAGTTCCTTTTTAGTCATGTGGTTAACTCTAGTAAGTAGTAAAATTGTTACGGGGCGGGTTGGGGCGGGGTTTATGGGGTGGGTTAAACAACTCTAGTAAGTAGTGGACTATGACTATTACATATATAAGAAACCTTAAGGTTATAGGTTTTGATGCCAGGCAGGGAAAGGACTATTCTTATAGCTTATACCTATAGTTATATAAGGTGGTATACTAACCAAAGTACCTATTAGGTAAAACCTATAGACTCCTCCTTTATAGCCCCTTAATAACCACGCGCATTCTAGGGAGGGGGGTAGTATAACAGTCTCTTCCCTTACTATATAGTTCCACTTGTAATAGAAGACCTTTGGTCCTTTATAGTGCCTTTTTAGTCATGTGGTTGACTCTAGTAAGCAGTGGACTAGGACCGTCACAGCTGCGGCCTGGGCATTCTCACCACTGGACTGTCCAAGTACGTGGATAAGGACCGTGTCATCAGTTTGACATATCTACAGACATCCTAAGGCTCGTACCTTGGCCGCTGAAGCAAATGTGTCTGCAAATGGACCCGGTTCCGTTTTCTTCGAGGAAGGCAGCATCCTGGAGACTCTTCCGTACTCTAACGAGACTTTCGACGTTGTGTTCTGCTCCCATATCTTCGGACACACCCCAATGCCGGACCAGCCTCTTCCAGCAATAACTGAGATCCGGCGCGTTCTCAAGCATGGCGGTATCCTGGCTACCCGTGATGGCATGGAGCAGCACTTCTATCCTCGACAAGCTGCGAGGCGGAAATTAAGCAAAGGAATGCTTAAGGGAGCACCGTACATTGAAGGGACGGAGCCGTATATGCCAGGCTTGATGCTCAAGGCTGGATATGAAGATGGCAAGGGGCGCGCTGGGGCTGCTGCGGAGCTTATAGCTCGCCAGGTTGCCAGGTATAGTAATCTTTAGCAACTTTTAATAATATCTTTTCAATATATGGATATCAATCAATAAAATTTAATACTATTTTATTATATAGGGCTTGTAGACTATAAACTAATAAAAATGCTAAAACAAAGCTAGCTATAGTAAAAGGCCAAACAGGTGAAAAAGGTGTATAGACACGTAACCCGCTAGCTAATTAATAACAATCTACGTACGTGGACATTTAGTCTGGTATTGATGGTTCATTGTGACCCGGTTGCCAGGTGATAACATCCCATCCTCTCGGTTGAAAACAAGCCCTAGTCGGTGATTTAGATGCGGGTAAGATTTCCTTAACATTGTGCTCAAATGTCATACTGCAAAGCTACGTGTGATACAATAATTCGCAAAGCAAAAATATAGTTTTTTTTTTCAATTGTTTCGCATTGGCAGAGTAAGCAACAGTAAATCACCAATTCCCCAATGTAATGCTCTTAACATTGTGATACCCCGCGAGCCCCAGCGCACTCTCCTCAATGCCGTACACCTCTCCTTGATCCCTCCAAACGGCGCCTCCCCGTATTCGCCGCAACCATACCTACCTGTGGCCTCTGAGCTACCCGCACAACCCTGCTCACGTCGCGCGAAAAGAAGTACCCAACAAGGCCGAATTCAGTATCAATCGCAGGACCGACAACTTCGTCTTCGGTGTCGAAGTCGATTATGGGCGCGAGCGGGCCGAAGGTTCTTCGCGTGTTACTAGCATCTAGGGTTGTTGCACGCCCGAAATCACTGTGAGCTCGAAGAGATCCCCGGGTGATGAGGGTGAAGAAGCGGAGTTGCCCCCGACTTCGATTTTTGCACCCTTGGAGACGGCATCGGATATGTGGGCGTGGACTTTGTCGACGGCGGCCTTGTTCACGAGGGGGGCCTATGCCAGGCTTGAGGGCCGCGACCCTTTCCACCAGGGCTGCCGTAAATTCTCTGGCAATGCCCTTCTGAACATATGATCCGTTTGCTCCGTTTGCTCCGTTCAAACAGATATCAGTAAGTCTATGTTTCAGAACAGAACGAAGGAGCAAGTCAAGAATACGAACGAAGTTAGGGGTATCATACCAAACGCACGTCTGTCCCGAGCACCGAAACGTGCAAAACATGACCCTCTCAACTGCCTTCCCGACATCCGCACCATCAAACACGATGAATGGCGATTCCCTCCTAGCTCTAGGCTAACCTTCAAGGTACTAGCCGCAAGCTTGGCCAGCATCTTCCCGACACCTGTGGAGCCACTGAAACTATGTTTACGGACAAGCATGTTTGTAGCAAGCTCCGTGGCGGCATGGCGATTCTTCGTCGGACACACTTGGGTCAGCGCAGGCGGGGTCCCAGCTTTTACAGTAAGCTTTGTCAGGGCTAGACATGTGTAGGGCGTTTCACTTGGGGGTTTTATAACCACTCCGCAGCCGGCTGCGAGGGCAGGGCCCATTGAGCTCGGTGGCGTAACTGGACATCATTAACTTTGTTGATCATTTGATTCAAAAATCAAAGCATGAAGGTTGAAGAAAAAAGAGTTTCAAGCACTCGAAAAGTCTTCAGACCTGCCAGCCATGACGGCGGTATTCGACTTCCGCTGAGCTTCCACAGCTGCCCTCGGACTGGCCCTAGTTGGGATCATAGACAGCTACACCGACACAACAGACTAGGTGCTTCTTTCGTCCTAACACTCTAGTTATTCCCCCCGAAAGTGCCAGTATCTCAATCATCAGGTGTTTTGGACGTTAACCTGTTATTCAGGCGCCATTTCCAGTGTTGGGATAACTTTATGTTTGCCTTTGGTTATAAGTCCAAGAGCTGGCGAGATCAGACACCTCAGGCATCAACTCTGACAGACTAAGTTGTATATAGATCCCCTCGACAGATTTACACAGCAATCCATGTCGGAGTCTAAAGTCTACAACGCAATATACCCGGCATTACCTCCAACTGCAAAAGCAACACACAGGATAATTATCTGCGAAGCCGCCAGCCCCAACCACCCAGCCGCGCGCCCACCTCCAAGAGAACCTTAACCCACCACTTCAGACTCCAGGTCTGAGTAGGCACTATCCAAGTCACTCCATTCTCCGAGGGTGTCCATGGCCGCTGTCTCATGCGCCACCCTTGCGAGGCGGCGAGAAGTGTGAATGCAAGGACCTGCAGGGCGATACTTAACATACTCAGAGTACCCTGGTCAAAGTGATGGTTACTATCGCGGGCCCGGGTGAGGATGAGATGCAGCTGTGGGATGAATGCCGTGAGCGAGGTGAGTAGGCCGGTTGTCTGGAGGAATAGCTCGTAGTAGGTATGCACGACGAAAACGAAGGGATTATTGAATGGGCCATGCTCGCCTGTCATGAAGTGGAGGAGGTAGAAGGTCAATGGGAGTGTTATCGCTGCGTGGGTGATGACAATGGCGAGGATAGCAGAGTTGGAGGGTGTAGTGGCCCCGATATCGCCTTCATGTCGAGTCAGGGGCTTGCTGCGAAATGCAACGTAAAGGCATAGCAGTAGTATTGCTGACAGCCAGTGCAGGAAAGGTTGGATATATACGACAAGGGCGGAAAAGGCATTGAGCCCATCGAGTTCGCCATGCCGGACACATTTCCAAGCCTCGGAACTGGAGATGCAATTCAACCGTGTGGCCAAGTGAGCGGTCGCGCTGGTCGTCAGGAGAATGATATACCAGCCTGAAATCGCAGAGTTACTATTCTGGTTGCTAGTAGCGATTCGGGTAAGTTGTGGAATGTACGAGGCGGGGACGAGTAGGCAGACGAAGCTAAATAGTGCCAGACAAGGTTAGTACGGCTATCATGAGCGAGTAAAAAGCCCGAAGGGATGGATCCGAATACAGGTGAGCTATTGCATCGAAGGGAGATTGAATGTGCCGCTGGCAAGGTTCGAACGACATGCCGGTCAGCAGTTTGTGACATATATTATCCGTGAGAAATTGGCCGGTCAGATACTGAAGACTGTCGCGGTCACCTAGTGATTGTTTGATTGGGATCCTGGAGTTTTCGCATGAGAGTTCAACAGGTGTGGTGCATGGTGGGGAGACTTACCATGGATGGGAATCGTGGACTGGAAATAATAACTCATGCCATGCAGTGCCACAGTGGTTCGCAGGGTTACCCTGATTTGAAATCAGACCACGATGAGCCTGCAACAGTCTCTAATTGGGTGGATACCTATTAACGCAATTTCACTTAATCTCTAAGCGCCTAGCCCCTAATAAGCCATATTATATAATCACATGCTCTATGCAAGCCTGTGCAGGGTGTTATACTAGGCGCCCTGGGTTCATTTTCCTCTTTGGGAAAATGGGATCAGAAATCACTAGCTTGGCAATTTTATAAGCTGTTTTGTAAGTGCCAGGAGCTTATAGTGGCCTAGGCTTAATACACCCCCCTACTAGTTATTCTAACCAACAGGCACTAGAGGCGGCGTCAGTACTGCTACCTAGAGTTGTTTAACCCTAATTCATGGACTGGAACCCGGCAGTTGGGTCAGACTGCGCCGGGCTCTGGCCGGACTACTGGTATTGCGTGGCTGTATAGATAGCAAAGTGGAACTCGGGCTCGCGCTTCATTCACCAGGGCCATCAATCTCCTCTGCGTAGACTGGCTTCCCGTAGGTGGCGATTGCATCTGCCTCCTCCTTCTCATAATCGACATCATAGTCATCTGGCACCTCATTCCAGGCATGGATACTTTTCCCAATCTCCTAGCCAAGTCTGCTGCCCACGCGCCTCCACTTGTCCTCGCGGAAGTTATCCGGGTAGCCGTATTTCTTTTGGAGGATGTCCTTGACAATGGCGCCCTGGGAGAGAGATTAGCAATTATAGCTTTGCTGCGCAGGCACGGCAGACCTTGGTCTGGCTTTCCTTAAACAACCGACGATATCCACCGTAGTTCACAGGGATGACATCCAGAGAGCAAATCCTGTCCAACCAGGCGGCAAGCCACGTCGGGGCGTGGTGCGGGTAGTAATTGCGGTAATAATCCTCCTCTCCATACCGCAGCTCCGGCTGGTATTCATAGTCGTCGGGCACACCAGGTCCGGGAGGCCAATCGTGGAAGCCCTCAACGCGGATACTGTCTGTCGCGGGAGTCAGTACAGCAAGAAATTCGACGCGGTTACGACATACTGCTCTTGACATCCAGAATTATATTGCTTCCTTCGTCGCCCTCACAAAGCAAGGCAACGTCATACGGCAGGAGGTGATCAAGCCTTGGCTCTTGGAACTCAAACAGGCTCGGGTCGCGCCCGCCGTGGATCTCGTCATCCTCGAGATAGACCATCGCGCGGGAATCAGGATAGAACTCGATATATTTTGTTGTTGAGTAATCACAGATATACAGAATCCGCTTCATGAGCGAAACCACCGCCAGGTCAAGGCCCAGCTCCTTGCAGAGCGCCTTGTTAATCACATGGCCTGTATCCTTGGACGGCTAGACAAGCTCCTAATACTTTATATAGTTTAGTTACAGGTATATATAGTAGATGTCCTTGATTAGTTAGATAATCTTATCTTTATTATATGGTGAGTGGCCCGCGTGTTGCTGGGTATTATTAACTCCCCTGTTTATTGCCATAGGTCCTGGTTCCATGTTTAGGGAAGATATATTCCTAACTAACTTTTCTAGAGGCAGCGTCAGTCCTCCTACCTAGAGTTGTTTAACCCACCCCAGAAACCCCGCCCCAACCCGCCCCAACCCGGCCTGGGTTGGGGTGGGTTGCTGGTCCAGAAAACCCAGTGGGTTCTGGGTCCTAATTAGGCAACCCATGGGTTAC